>UFQX01000003.1:846351-1219124 GCA_900497675.1 Arapaima gigas | reverse complement strand
ACCCCCCCCCCCCCCCCACACACACACAGGACATGGATGCATTTTCTGGCTCCGCATACGCAGAATGTAACAGTCCCACTAGGAACATTATTATAAACAACTTTTTATCTTAAATATACTCTGCTGACCCATTTTTCTGACCATTTTGATAGAAACTTCTTTGAGAATATAGGCTTTAAAATGTTCTTTTCTTCCAGCACATGTCAATCTGCTCTGTCTAGCACTTCAGAAGGCTAGGTGCATTGTCAGAATTGTTTATTTATTTTGCTGAAGAATAAGTCACCAAACTGGCAACCACATCATCCTTGTCACAACTGCAGTCAACAGAGATAAAGTTTCCAGCCTGACAGACCAAACAGAAACCAGCCATGTGCAGGTCATTTTTACCCGAAACTCAAGCAGCCAGGTGTGCTGCAGCTCTATGGACTGGTGCAACAGGGCATAGACTGTTAGGGAACATAGGTTCTGAGTGTGAAATCTTCAGGCTTCTCTGAAACCTATCATCTCACTTACCACTTCTTGCAATCAGTCACGAAACAGAGTGATGGAAGTGTCCAAACAGCCATATGCCTTCCTTTTTTGCAATTTAACACCAAATAACTTCCTACCAAAGAAACTAAATTCAAAAAACATATGGTGGGTCTCAGGTACTGTAGCACAGCAATTAAAGAAATAGAATTCTGACTGAAAAGGTGTACATTCAGTGCCAGCAGGGGCCATGTTGTTTCAGCCAATGATACTTGTAGATGATTGTACATTTTTCTAACAAGAGATAATGCCAAAAATTCTGTACTACCCTGCTTTTGGCTCAAATTTAGACACTGCACACTTTCCATGCATACAATGCAATAAATATGCCAAACAGTTTAAAAAGTGGTTTAACTTTGTTTTGCTGCAGAAATTTATGCTTTCTTTTTTGGACTTAAGTGTCTGATCTTGAGTCATTTGTCCAATATAAAATGTCTAATGTGCTGGTCTGGTAAATCAATAACAGTTCAGGCACCAGAAACTGGTGCAGTCACTAAAAACAACACTGTATTAAAAGTAGACCACCAGGAAACTCATACCTTAAAACAGATCTGCCAGAATTAGGGCAGGTATACAAGGGATTTCTTACTCTACAGACCACACATGACTCTACCTCCTAAATACAAATACCTTTCGTGTTACCCATGATGTTCAATCCTAAAGATTGAAGAAAAAAAACAATATAGTCTTGGTGGATACCAAATAAAATTGATAGACCACATGTAGGAGAAGAGAAATTATAGCTTCCCCACGTTTATTATCAATACAGAGTGATTCAACTTTGACTCTGTGCTAAATAGTATTGAAACCTATTCCAGGAAGCCTCTGCTGTGATGCATCTCAGAAAAACAAGTAAAATCTCATCGGTGATAGGAGTACATGGAGCCGTGACCCCTAAGCTAGAGGAGTGGCTCCATCAGGACTCAGGTATGACAACATTGACCTCAATCCATAAGAGCGCAATCCTAGGAAGAGCAAAAATACTGCACCTCTGGTAGGTGGCACAAGTCTAATGAAAGTTAATATCCACAGGGCAGAACTGGATGAGAAAGGAACTTAATATATGCAGGACAACTACAGGTACCTGGGGATCCTCCAATTAAATAGGGACCATGAACCAGAAACTAGGAAGACGGCAACATCCAAATAATTCCACAGAGTAAGGCAGGTCCTAAAAATCCAGCTGAATGGGAAGAACAAGATCAGAGCTATCAGCACATATACCCTGTCAGTCATCAGATACCCAGCTGCCACAGTAAGTTAGCCAAGAGAGGAAATGGAAGCTGCAGAGTTCAAGAAATGAAAACTCCTTACAATCCATTGAGCCTTTCATCCCAAATCCAATACCTAGAGACTATACACCAGCAGGAAGGAAAGGGGAAGGGGCCTGGAAAGTGTGATGACTACTGGCCTGAATGAGATACAGAACATCTATGAGTACATCCAAGCAACGTCCCCTAAAGATGAGTTGTGCGTATACTGAGAGGCACAACCAAACGGCAGGGATTATATACAGGAACATCTCCAAGGAATATAACTTGGACACTCCCAAACCTAAATGAGAGGTATCACAGAGGGTAGTGGAGAACAGAACCAGGACCCTGTGGGACTTCACATCCAGACAGACAAACAGGTACTGGCTAACCAACCACATATAGTCATAAAAGATAAGGAGGAGAAAATAGCGGTGGTGATAGATGTGGGAATTCCAAGTGATAGAAATATCAGGAAGAAGGAATATGAGAAGCTGGAGAAAAAAACAGGGATTGAAATAAGACCTAGAGATAATGTCAAAAGTGAAAACTAAGGTAGTCCAATTGGTGATATTACTTGGGGCTGTGGAAGAGTGGCTTCATCAGATCCCAAGTATGACAACATTGCTCACAACAGCATTATCGGATGATTATCTAAATATTTAAATGACTTTCAAGCACAAGAGAATTATTAAACAGAATGAAAATAACAGTTGGAACTGAAAGAGAGAATCAGACTTTTAGAGAGCAAGAATTATTTTATTCCAGTGGATGCCAGTGTCTTCTTGGCTAGCTTTCATGCATGGCCCTGATCTGGCCTGCTCCCAAGTCTGCAGCACTCAGCACTTAATGCCATCACCAAAACACAGAATGGGCTCATTTGTGCCTTACAGCAAAAGCTCACTTTCCAATAAAGCTCCAGCAGCTTATGTGTTCAACCACAGCACAGTAGCACTGCTGTAAATCTCCCAGCTGCAAAAAGAAAAGCCAACAAGGCACAAAAGCTGTGAAGGTCCTGACAGCAGCTTGTTCACACCTGCATCCCCAGCTGAATGCGCAAGACTCCCAGATGCTGTCAGCAGCCCTCTGTAGAGTCCATGTATAGACTTTACAACCTAGGCCAAGGTAAGGACCAGTTGTCTCTCATGCACAAGCACCAACCCTGGGCAGATCAGCATCAACTGCAGTGTGCAGAGCATCAAACATTTCATGAAAAGTAATATTAAGGGAGTGAGCTTGGAAAAATAAAAATGACAAACTTATTTTTAATTTGGTTTCTTATGTTGAAAAAGTACTTCACTTGAAAGGCCTCTTTGCATTTTGAATTGAATGAATATGACTAGTTCCTTATTTTTTAACACTTTATTTAAATTTTCATATAAGGGACTCATATACATACTTTAGAATACAAGAATAAAAGGTCAAATAAACTAAGCATTAGCACTTCACATGACTTACTGTAGTTAGAATGAATTGTTAAGTCAAAATATATTAATACTAAATCTAAATAAATACAAATAAATGTATAAAACCAACTTTTGTCTGTTTACCACTATTTACTTAAGCTCCTCTGTTTAACGATAGTTGGGAAGGCTATAAGAAGAATAGTATTACAACATATGGATGTCAGTTCACACAAGTTAAACATTCAGTGACAAAGCTTACACAAAGCACAAGACAGCAGAGGCTTACTGCACACAGAGCACAGCCACATGAACTAAATCAGAATTACTTTTAATGAAAGGAAATCCATTTTCTCATCTTACATGCCCCATCTCTAAGTTTATACACCCATATCTCTATTTAAATACTCCTTAATTTGTTTCCGTGTTTTCCCAAAAGTAATAGATCTGCCTGCCATAGCATATCTCAGTTCTTCCCAGTGAAGCAGATTGCTGAGTTCCCTAAGACACACTTCAAAGTATCTAACTTCCAGTACTGCAGAATGACCTTTTTTTAAATTATTGTACAAAGAGAGACGGCTTCTACTCGATGCTTGTCACAGTGATTTTCAGTTACTCACAAAATGCCTATGAGAGGGTTTGCTTCCCGCTTTCCTGATACACTGTCATTAGAAACTTAGATATGTGCATTTGAAATGTCTTTATCTTCTGACACAACCAGAAACAATGAAAAATGTACCTCTTGTCTATATTTGTGTCTGCCTTCTCCAACAATATTTTATAGAAGAAAGAGACCACTCCATCATTGATGGGTTTATGCTTTTTGATCATGTCAAGTTTTGGGTGTGTTTGGAAACTCTTACATTTTAGAATGTACTTTCTTGTGAAATCCCTGATTTGTAAGTATTTATATAAATTGAAATGTGGCAGTGCCTATTTGACTTTAAATTGCTCAATGATCCAATTTACCTACCAATTTGAAGGTCTATTATTGTTCCCGTCTCCTTTTGATTCAACTGGGACAAAACCATGTACCCTAAATCAGAAGGAAATCAAGAATCAAGACTCATTCACTATCGAGAGCCTTTATACAACAGGTAATACAAGGGAGCATGAAATAAAGATCCTCAGGTACACAGAAGAGGGGGAAGAAGTCAGGACAATGACAAAAATTTAAAGAGATATAATGAAAAGATAATACAATAAAGATAAATTAAGATAAAAGGGTAAAAAGTGCAATATAAATAAGCATAGATAAATAGATAACTAATAAATAAATACGAAATGGGCATAGAAAATGGACAAGCGCACATACCTGTACACACATACGGATAAGCATAGCAAATATACAATGGCACAGTGGATGGCAGTAGTTTTGGGCAAAGAAGATGGTCAGTGGTGGTGGAGGTGATGGAGCCTCAGGTGATAGTTTGAAAGCCTGTGGTAAGAAGCTGTTCCTGAGTCTGGTGGTTTTAGCTTTCAAGCTGTGATAGCATTTCCCAGATGGTGGCTAGTGTCAGAGGGGTCTGTAGTGATGTTGAGCTTTCCTGACACACTGCTTGTTGTAGTGAGTCTGGATAGTGGGTAGTGAGGTCCTGGTGAAGGACTGTGCAGTCTTCATTACGCACTGCAGAGCTCTCAAAGGCAGTGTAGTTCCCATAACAGACCTAGATGCAGGAGGTCAGGATGCTCTCTATGGCACATCTGTAGAAGTTGGTAAGGATGGGCGGTGGAAGTACAACTCTCTTTAGTTTCCTCAGGAATTGGAGATGGGTTGTGCTGTTGGTCCAGGAGAGTTCCTTGGTAACGTGCACTCCCAGGAACTGGAAACTGTGCAGCAGCTCCAATGCTGAACCATCAATACACAGAGGGGAGCGGTTCGAGTCCGTCTGAAGTCAACAATTATCTCCTGTTCTTGTTGACATTGAGAGACAGATTGTTGTCCTTGCACTGGGCTACAAGCCACTTCACTTCCCCATTGTAGGCCAACTCACCATTGTTGGAGATGAGAACCACAACGGTGTTATGGTGTGCATACTTGATTATGTGGTTCCTGTTGTATTTGGCAACACAGTCGTGGGTTAGAAATTGGACCCCTTAGAAGCCACAGCACCCCATCCCCCTCTCGAAAACATACAGTTATTGCACATTGGACTCTTAATATACATATCTCGGACCCTTTAATAAGACTTAATCTGCTTCCATGTTTTAGTGAGGTTTGTATGACTACTTTATTAGACTAGTTCCTTTTAAACAGGTACAAAAGCATTAATTCAGAACTATTATTTCTGAAAAAACTTACATGGAACTAAACAGACTTGTACAGTACTGTCCCAAAGCATCCAGGGCAAGGGTTTTTGTGGTTGTGCTGAAAAGGGTTATTGTCATGACCAAGTTAACATTGTGACCTTTTATATCTCTAAGCAGGGCATTCGTAAATAAAGGCAGAACATGTCCTTCTGCCCACAATGAGATTGTGACTTCTACTATCCTCACTAAGTTTTTCAATTTTCACCTGAGCCAACACCCAGTACCTAAATCTTATGTCTCTCCCTTGTGCTATATCACCTTCACCACCTCAAGATGAAACATACTCACTCCAATGTGTGCGGCCTGCATGTTATCACTTTAAAGGCTGCAGGCTTTATCAGGTGATCAAATACACTGGAAGAAGAGCAGTGGTTTCTCAAATCCTTCCACAGGATTTCTGCATGCCTATCCAACAGTAAGTTTTCCTTTGAGCAATGAAGAGAGACAATCCCAGAGATCCCACTCTCCTAGAGGACCACAGTTCAATAATTTTATGGTGGCATGATAGGTACTCAAATCTAGACATCAGTCTTAGAGCAACACAGAGAACCATATAGAAAAAAACATGTATGATACTTAAAACTCAGAAATGCATCCTAATATGAAAAGTGCAAAATAAGTTTAAACATTACACTGGAGACAAGCATCTGTTTCAAATATCATTGCTTCCCACAGGCACGATGACCCAAGAAGCTGAATTCTCAGTGGCGTATGAAAGCTGTTTATACAGAGGGAAGTCAGAAACCCTTGGTTTGGTCTGCAAACCTTCTTGAGGCAGGTGGCAGCTGAAGGCATACCCTCTCTTCTAGGTTGGTGGTTGCATTTGATGAAAGTTTTCCAGGAAAAAACAAGCATCAGATCATCTTATTTTTGTTCACATTTCTGTTGTAGGCTTCTGATTCACTTACATTGCAACTAGTTATACATTGTAAAGTTGTGGCAGTGCAAAGCCTGACCTATAAGCAGAGTTAGTAGGGCTAAGCAGGACACACTGTGGACAGGACATTTGTTTGCATTATAGTTACACATGCTGCCATGCACATGTTCACACAATATGGGTGATATAAGTAATCAGTCAGCATGAAATGCATGCCTTTGGACTGTGGGAGGGACGTAGAGCAGGCTCTGTGAGGCAGACTTGCAGGAACACTGCACCACTGTGCTTCTGCTCATTCCTGATAACTACATTAATTTACTTCACACTATCTGAAATGATTGTCTGAATATTTGCTTTTTAAATGATACTTCTGCGGGGAACTACTTACGTGATGTGCAGCACCAAATGGTGGTATCAGGCACTCACAGTTTGCTTTGATACTTATGTGTTTCTATCTAAAATATTTGCTTTTGAATGGGCTTCTGTATACTCACAGATACACCATACTTATGTCTTTAGTCTTTACAGCCATTAAACAGATTTTTTTACATTGAGTGGGTTACTTGTATTATTTTTCCCTTACTTCTCATGCTCACTTCTAGAATCAGAAGTAATCAGAAGAATAATTTATTCTTCATGCACCACTGAGGAGGCTCAGGTCTTCAATAAAATATTATTGTGTGATTCATAGATTTTTCTCTACAACTATTAAAGTTGGCAAAGTGCACATACCTTCTTGTATGGGTCTTGAAGGCCCACCTCTTTTCCTAATACCTTTAATCTTTAGAGCTTTTGCATTACTGTTACTCAGTGGCCTTTTCCAAATGTATTTGCATTGTTAACAGCTTAATTTTTTTAATAAACTGATTTATTTCTGATTGCATGTGATCTTGTCACTTGTTCTTCATTATGGTAAATAGACAGATCTTTTGTTAACGGTTGTACTTCATCTAAAATGATCATGTGATTCCTACAGTGTACCAGTGTATAGATTGCTGACAATGTCTGCTGCCTTGGGCAAATACATAAACCAAAAATTAATAACCAGTGCTGCTAATTTGACAGCCTGGAAACTGCATAAAATATCAGTGTATTTTTGATAGTTGGCCAAGGCATCATCTTTCAAACACCAGAGATGTGCACCTGGCATCTAGTGCTGCAAAGAGCATTAAAATGGTGGAGGATGGCAGAAAAGAGTGCTCAGTGGAGAGACATGTTATGGACCAGAACACAGAGGTGGGTTAGTGGAGGCTTGCATCAATGAAACAGCATGGCTTGTTGTGCCTTTGCAACTGTGCTGCATCAGGCCCATTCTGATGAAACCACCTACTGTGCATGCTAAGGCATCTGAGCTCTCTGTCCAGTGGCCATAAGCATAAGGAAAAGAGAGGCTTCTTGTGGAGAGCACTGCAGAGCTGCATTTAGGTGACCGCAGTCACGTCAGTTTTTTGTCCTCCTTGTCTAGCTTGAAACACTTCCCGTATATCCAGGCGTGTTCTCACCTCATCCAAACACTTCCTCTGTTCCAGTGCTTGTGCTCAATCTGCTTTCTGTGCTGCTCCTATTCCAGGGTGGGTTGGGAGGTTTTAGGGAGCCTGCTAAAGGGTCCGTACGATCGAGTTCAGAAGCCACAAGGGGAACCTATGCATGTAGAAGAAGAATTAAAAAGGGGAGGTCCTAGACAAAAGAGGTATTTACAGCAACTTTCCCTCTCCAAGTGACGCAAGACATGGGCCATATTGACAAGTGCGGGCTGCAAATGGACTGTGCAGCACCTCCCCGTCTGAGCTGAAGGCTCACATGTGGGCAACAGACCTGTGGGGCACATCTGTATCCCCGACCCCCAATGCACTCATTGCGTTCAGACCTCCTGTGCCCAGTCCTTCCCTCGCTCCCCACCACCCACACCACACACCCAAACACACTCCCCACACACAGGCTGCATTCCACTGCCTGCAACGCCCATCTCATTTTCTTTTTCATCCAGCTTTACGTTTAGACTGGTGACCACACAAGACAAAGCGAGCCCAGGCTGTTTTCCTCTCGGTGACTCTTAACATACCGCCTGCAATGCACTACAAGACACAGATTTCAGGAAGAAGAATGGTAAGCTTTCTTTCCACTGCAGCATATCTGACTGCAAAGTGCTGGAATTGTTTGCAAGTATGACTTGGGGCACCATTTTGGCAGAGTACTACATTGTAGTCAGGGGTTAGTGAGAGATGGGATGTCTGATGAGGAGGTAGGGTTATACCACCCCAGGCTCCAATGATGAGGACTCTTGGATAGGGTAAGGAGGTTATGACAGCAGAAAGCACTCGTTGCAGGCTACTGACAGAGTGCTCCCAGGCCAAGCACACAGTTTTAAGCTTCCTAGGGTTCGGGCCCAACCTGGGCAACTGGCGGTGTCATTGTCAAACTTGTGAGCATGAAGTGGATGACTGCCAGTTCAAGACACAGGAAGAGAGCCTCAGCTGTACACATAACCTAGGAAGAATTGCTTCAGTGAAACAGCACACTGAAATATTGCTACAAGTATAAAATGTACAATAAATTTTCATTACAGACAAATACCTGCTAAGCAAATAAATAATAGCATCCAATTCCCTCTCCTCATTCTACATTATCATTTCTCACAGACATAATGGACTCTAGAAGTTGAGTAGGGTATGAAAATTGTTTACTCAGAGGACTATGGGGAGCTCATTGTTGAGTCTCCAAATATACTTTCTTTGGAAAATGAACAGTTGCAATGCAGATCAAACGGACCTGTCAGGTTACTAGGTTATACAAAGTGGCAACATGTATTTCATATCACAAAAAACAGATACACAGTCATGTTTGTACATATGCATACTATATGCTGCATTCCCAGCTTATGCCATTTATTCTGTTGTCTGTATGTAAATATATGTATAATACCAATAATCATCTGGCAGCATTCTTTTCAGTCTTGTTCAGTTTTTTGGGGTTATTTTTACCCCATCCCCACCCCCTTCAATTATTTCCAGTAAACCCTTTTCTTTCATAAAGCACACATGACAAACCATGCAGTTAGTTCCACGGTTGCCTTTTTTCATCCAGCAATCGGAGTTTTCCACTGCCGTGCTCCTCAGAGATTCCCTTCTGGCACAGTATGTGGAGGAGCGACTGGCAGCTTGCATGCAATGGCTGTACAGCAGCTGCCCGTTCGGATGTACCAGCTTCCTGCCATTCTGCATATGTCACCGGGCCTTTCAGCGCTGGCCCCTTTAGAGTATGACCAATGAGAGATTTGTCTTTGCTAGGAGGCTTATGCCTTGCTGACACATTGAAACTGAACACATCAGTCATTTTCCCAGATCTGCTTCACTCCAACTCACGACCATCTTACACTTTCCCCAGTTCTGTACAGACCATGGAAACAAACAGCTTGCAGGGGGACACACAGACTTACAGGATGTAGTGCTGGCCCTGGGTTTTAACCCTGTCACTGGTCCACTGAGAAACAGTTTACACAAAGTACATGTACATCACTTTTTTCTTATCTCTTTCCTCTGATCTCATATAGCCAATGTGATCAATAGTGGGTAGACAAAACAAGTAAACATAAAATGTTTTTAATCTGTGAATCTAAAAATGAAACTACAGCAACATCACAGTATCACTGCCCATTAGCAAAACATATCTCTGGCAGGCTCTTCAATTCATCATCTCCTGGAGAGCATTAAAATATATATTCTGCATAAATTCATCCAGGTTACAAGGAAAAGCTGATGTTTGTTAAAGCTTGCAGATAAAATATCACCTTAATATAATCTGAGATGAATACGTATTTACTTGCACCCATAACAAATGCATATGTTCACATTCAGTGCATTAATGATTAAAAAAGTTTGTATTGACAGTTTCTGTTAGTAATATGGTCAGGGCCCCTGGCAGTGATGTGCCCAGGGTTGCTGCTTAATGTGGTTTGATCATCCTTAGGAGTCCCATTCCCATAAGATATTGCCTTCTTTCTCAGGCAAACTACTGTTTTAATGAAATTAAGGAATCCCTGAACCATGAGGATTCGGTCTTCCTAAAATAATTACGGTTATGGTGGTCTCAGAGATCTCAGCCTGCGGAGTGTTTGCAAAGTGCTGCATGTTTTTCCTGAATATGAACTGAATACACGGCAGTGAAGTGAAGCAAAATGAAAGCATCATTCTGCAATTACTATTTGTGCCATGTGGCGGGGAACGAGGGACAGAGGAACAGCATTACAAGGTATACCGGATCCTGCTGGGAATCACTGACTTGGCATGTAATGTTAGGAAAATTTATGGCTTCACATGGAAACTGCAGTGTTGTGGCTTAATGATCATTGAAAGTGAGAGCCTATATTAGCATCAATAATAGTTTAAACCAACTGAAAAAGTGCAGTACTTTACACTTGTATCTACAATGGACTGTAGATATAAAGATACATTAAGAAACAAAGGAAGCAAACTCAAAATAAAAAAAAAAAATACCGGCATTACACGTGATGCTGAATTTTACTGCAAAGGCAGAAAAAAATGAAAGCCCTACCTTCAGTCACATGTGGCTGTTTGCTGTTCTGCTGATCCTAAAGACCTAAATGGGTGCTGTCTACTTTTTAACAGCTGAGTATCTGCAGCAGTATTTACAATTGGAAAGAATCCTGAAAGTTTTTGACAACATCTAATAAATTATAGTCTGCATTTTAAATGATCATAAACATTTTTTATGTTTTTCCTAGGAGAAAGGTAAAGAACCATTTCTCAATATGTTATTTGGACTATGTCGTTCAATTCATTTATTCTTACAGGTTTAATAAATAATTTTGCATTCTGCATTACATATGCATTTTACATAAATACAATTTCAATGGCAAAAAGAATCAAAATGTTTATTTGAAACTAAAACTGAAACAGCGGTTGTCAAAACCTTTTTAAGATATCATTTTACTCCAGTGTAAACCACAAGTCACACTGGACAAAACTGTGGTTGTATCTACAGCGGGAGTGTCACTTTCATGATGGGCACAGAGCTGTCAGTCATCTCAGTTCCTGCCAACCGCTCAGTCAGATATTCATTATCAGAAATAAAAAGACAAACGAAAGCATTATCTGCATGTTTATTTGCAGAGTGGTCTGCATTGAATCTAATTAGCACAATGGCCGTACAAATCACAGGAATTCCCTCTGGCGCTGCAAAGGAAACTTTGGAATGTGGCCCAGGGTCAGCAGACTCTTGCACCAGTTACGAGGTCCATAGCAAGGAGGTTAAAGGTCGCCAGGGTGCTCATTCTGGCCTGCCCTGGCGCCCGCCGGCATGGACCTCAATTTGTAAAAAGCAAACAGCGGCGTCGGACAGCTTCCCCAGCCAAACAGGGAGCTTAAATGCTAACAGGCAGCAAGAGCCCTGATGCCTGTAACTGGACTGGAAGCTTTGCATGCTAAAGGCCTCTAATAAGAAGAATTACCCTGCATGGTGAGCAGTCCAAGAGCCTCTGCCTCATTACTCTACGGATTTATGTAGTATCACATAGCCCATACGACACTGTGCACTCAGGCGCTTAACTCCTTGACCTGAATTGTAAATAAGGAAATTAATAAATAGGAAGATAATCTTTCAGTTAATGTAGAGGATCACAGGCAAGATCCTTACTCCACTGCAGTTGACATGATCATGCCCCAACTAGTGGAAGACTTGCAATTCCTCCTCATTTCTTTGCTTGCATGAGATGTGGCTGAACTTATTATCTGAGCTGTTATCTGAATTTGCAGGATAACCACTCCAGAAAACATTGTGAGGTAAAAAGTACCTCGAAATTATTTCAGTATACTGGCGTATATTTTTTTAATTCGAAATCAGGTATCATATATCCGCTATATAGGAATACAGAACTCGTACTCGTTAAAATTTCCTACACTCCATCATGTCACTTTATGTAAAGAAATAAACCACATAATACATCTTTTTGATCAGAAGAAAGAAAAAACAAAAACTCCATATTAAAAAGGTGTCTTTAAGAGTTTGCATGCATAGTTTAATCCTATAACATGATTAAATAAACCCATCACTATGCCGATCTAAATCTAAAGAAATTTCCTGGTACATTGTCAGTAAAACTCAGCCTATATAGTGGCAAATTTAAATTTAGACCTCCAGTATAGAAAGTCTAACTGACCCACACAAAAGTCCCTGTTGTTTGAACTAAATTCCTTGGAGGTCCAGTCTAGAGTTCTACATGAAAACAATACCACTCCGCTTACTGTCAGAAGAATATGAGGGCGGAGTGTGTTGCACTCTGATGACGTGGGTTTATCATGGACCAGCTTGGCAGAGAGACTAGCAAAGGCAGCCGAATAATTACTCTTCTATTTATAGGGACCGTGTTTTTCTTGCTATCACCATATATCTTTATTGAATAAACTCCCTTGTTAGTTCCTTTAAAAACACAAATACAACCAGAGACAAAGCAAGGGTTGAATTTTTAGTCAAGTCTATTTTCTTTACTCTATTTAATGTCTAATTACAACACACTAGAATGTGTGCAACCAAAAAAGGTCCAAAACTCAGCTGTACTCACTGTAGTCACAGCCTTTAGCACAGGTTTTTGCAGCACACACAGAAATGTCTACCTTTTCTCACATTATTCTGTATTTCACAAGCAACACAGTCAAGGTCTATTGCACTTTTTTGAAAAACAGCTTTCCATATAAGGAAATAATAAAAATATAGAATTTAGAGCAACCATACAAGAGATCCAGCTAGATAGTTTAAAAAGGAAATGCTTGACCGTTCCCTGGCCCCCTGCGGTCCATGTTAGGTCCCCTGGACCAGCCAAGGGACCCCATCTCTCTTTCTGCGGGTCCTGATTTGGCCCAGCTGGAGGAAGACGCCGCTCAGGACTCACTCTGTGCAGACAGAACTAAAGTAAACAGCTGCAGCCATTCGGCAGGCAGTTAGCAGCCTTTGGACAGATGATCGGGGGCTTGGGTGGACCACACACACAACCCCTGGAGGACCACACAGCAGCCAGACTGCAGGGCCTTTGCACGCAAACACCCTCCACCACCTCCACCACCACCACTGCTCAACCCATTCTGTCTTTCTTATGCGCGTAGAGGGTTCCCGAATGCCCAGCCACCCCCCCTGCACTGCACACTGACCAGTTCGACTGCCTGGCACCACAACACTGTCAGAGCTCATTGCGGTTTCAGTTCACTGTACCGCAAGCCTGATGTCTCAGGATCCTTCCTACAAAGACTATGACATCTGATAAACAACTGAGATGGGTCTGATATGTGAAGGGCTTTCTTCTCCCATCGTGCAGAGAGAATCAAATAAACATCAGACAAGAAATGGCCCTACATTCGATTGCCCGTCTCAAAGTGCCATCTCAAGAACGGACTTCGGACTGTTTTACTATATAAAAATAATACAGATATTTGAGGAATGTTTGTTTCCAGTGTTTCAAAACACGGGAGTCAGCATGCATGCTTATTCCTATATATGCATATATTTCACACAAATATGTCACCTTATACAAAGTATAGACAGCTGAAAGACAAAACAGTCCATTTTTTTCCACACAGTTCTTTTTATGACAGCATAAAAGCTGGTATAAAGTTGTACTTTAGAATGATGAAGCAGTTTTAATATTTATATTTATATAAATACAGAGAGTAATTACAAGGACAGAAAATATGTTCTTGAACCTTCTTATGTGGTTAACGTTAAAACAAATTTATATAAACTGACCTACAGCTGATACAATTTGTTGCATTGTTATTCTTCCATTATAGTTTATTCGGCAAATGTTTGTTTCATATTTCACAGCTATGGCCATATTTTCTGTTATTCTTAAACAGAATGTTGGTTTTCCTGTTAAAAGTGTTTTGTCTCAAAATTTTGCTAACTCTTACAGTCAGTAGAACAATTCCAAAGATCGACAAATGTACATAAACAGGCAAACACTCCCTCTGACTTTGCGGGCGGCCGTAGCAATCAGTCTGTCTTTATCTGGACACTGTCACGCTGACCCGCGGGCCAGAGAGAGGGAGTAATGCACTCAATCACAATTACTCCCTCCACCACCAGTCACACTGGCCGCTGAAGTCGGCACCTTGACACAGATAAGGTGTGTGTTATGGAACACGCTGATCCATCTCCGCCTCACGGGATGCGTCCTCAGATTTGGAACGGCCGAATGTCAATAATTGTATGCCCGATAATCCAGTCCTTTCTTTATCACTACCTCAAGCATTATCGTTATGGTGCAAAAGTGGTGCTTTTGCTGTAAGCTATATCACAATATAGTTGTAATTATTTAATCAGAACTACCAGGGCAATAAATTAACTGACAAAGCATAACATTAAAAAAATCTTAGGAGAAATTATTTATATTTTACTGTGTTCTTTTTTGGGTTCATTAAACACAATTGACAGAAACAGCTACGATACATTATAATGTTTGTGGTCAAAAAAATGCATGTTTTGAAATTATTGGCTGATCTGAGCTTTATTTTTGCATCCTCACTTTGTGGGGAGTGGGGTGAGAGACACAGAGCACTTGGTCAAGGCCGCCGAGGTCATGGCCAGAGAGTGGCATGTGTCTGTCAGGTAGTGAGAAAGAATAACACAGACTGTCCGCTTCCTGCCGCTCACCAAGAGGGGTGTCTGGGTCCCTGCGGAACAACATGGAGGTCATGCCCCACACAGGCAGGGAAACGGGCCCTCACACACACCAGGGGAATCATAGGGAACAGCCCTACACAAACACTGGTACACACACAGGCATATGCAATTCACCCCATTACAACACAAACTAACAAGTGGAAAGACAAAGTTAGCAGCTGAGCCTATTTATAACTTATATAATAAAGCAAATAATGACAAGTCAGAAACCTGATCATGAAATGTGTTTTTTTAATCCAAATTATTGTCCTTTGTATTCAAAATAACACATCTTTTACATTTATTAAGAACCATTTCTGAAACCATTTACACCTATCCATACTAAATGGAGACATGTAAATGTTAAATTTGTCATTCTGAGGTTTAAGAATTAAAAAAAACATCTCAGTTACGTACTGGATGTTGTCTTAAAATATTTACAATTTGACAATAGTAAGAATGTTGTTTTGTTCTACAACATTTCTCACATTATTTATTAAACTCTTAGACCTTATATTTTTATCAGAGAGAATGTATTGTGTTCATTGCAAAAATTTTCAAATAACTTCAAATAAGAGGTGGAGATGTGTAATATGAGTGAAAATATTCTTATAAAATATCAGGGAAAACTGAACCGACATTCTCTGAAGAGACAGTAAGAGTTGTTTTTGTAAGCAGGAAGCTGACATTCTAAACCTGTTTTGTTGAAACAATACCTCAGTTCTTTCATTGTATTTATAATCATGAACCTGGAACATGTCTTTTAGTAAATACTGTAAGTTAGGACCAGTGTGATTACACCATTTAGGACTTTTTATTTTGCCTGCTCATCATATTATTTAGGTTATTTGGGTTATTAACTGTATAAAAGTTGTGCTTTTCATTGCTTTACTGTTTAATGAGCACACAATGAAAAGCACCTATTAAACACACTTTGGACAACATGCACTGATATGAAAATAATAATGAATGAAAAACATTAATGCTAGATAACATATTTTGAAAATATATTTTGTGCTGTAAATTTTCTAATATTTGCGACATTTTCCATTTAAATGTCTTAACTATTTTCAAGTCAGAAAAAAATTTACCTCTAGGTTTAAGTGCCTTATTTTAGTAAAGAATATTAATTATAGTCGATATATTGAAATTTAAACGATTATACGTGCCATAAATTTGTAACGCTTGTGCTTTTTATCCAAAGCTTGAAAAGGTGATTAAAATAGATCAGCGACAGAAGTAACATTTTAATGATACACTTAAAAACTGTAATCACATGTGAATTAGTCGTTTTCAGTTAAAAGATATTTAACACTGTGAACTTTCTGGAACCAGTGTGTCATCTTTCACCATGAACTATGAATGAGGGGATGAAAAAGATTTTAATGTCCAAATATAGCCCGCCTGGCAGTGTTCCTCCTATTGTTCCACCACGGGCGGTTAATACTAGACCACTTAGCGCTGCAGTGGCACGTATTCCTCCCTGACCCCCGGGCTGGGCGGGTCCCGCCAGCTCCTCCAGCCCAACCTGTGGTTCCTATGCGGAAAAGGCAGCGCACCTGGCGGAAAGTGTCCTGTAGGGGCAGGAACACTTCCCAAGTGTGTGTGTGTGTGTGTGTGTGTGTGTGTGTGTGTGTGTGTAAAATACATAGCAAATTATAACAAATGTTTGGAAGGTCCAAAAAAATGCCACAGAGAAGACAATATTCTTCGTGCCTATTCTGCCCGTGCAGTGCTGACCAGTGAGTCGTAAAAAATAGTACTGACCCGTAAAATGCTGTCATAGTTGTTTGGTAGCTTGATCCGAGTAAAATAAATGTCTTATGTAAATTACGCATTTATGGTCATTTACAATAATAAAGTAGCTTATTATATACTTGATGATGGAAATTATGTACAGGATACACATGTAAATATATTTTCATTTTTTAACCTATATAATGTAAACAGGTAGCCAATAATAATAATAATAATAATAATAATAATAATAAATTAAATTCTAAATCAAATAATTCATGTTAATGTTACTATTAAATTTAAATTAACGATAAATAATACGTTTAAAATGTTTCATTTAGAGACTTCAGTCTCAAAATTTTCTTCTGCATTAAGATGAATAAAGAGCTTATTAATAAACCTTTGTCTTTCATTCTCTCATTTTCAGTAGCCGCTTTCCCTGTAGTAACAATCTGTTTTATTATTATTATTATTATTATTATTATTATTATTATTATTATTATGTATAAGTAGGTCATTGCCTATTCAAATACGCTTCAATACAAATGCAATATTGCATTTTCTCTTTATTAATTTTATATCTCCACTATTTAAGAGGTATACATATAGGCTCCAAATACAATATTATGTAGTTTACATTAAAAGTTAAGAACCCCAAATCATATTACATTTGATACTTTTTACATTTTTAATGTTCTTCAAAAATTCACATGTTTCTAGTAATGTCTAAGCCGATAGAAGTATTATGTACCCTTTAAAAACAGAGTTGTTGTATAAACATACAAGTATTTATGTGTCACTCGTAGTTTCTATATATTTTGTTTAATAAAAACAATTTAGCTGCCACTAGACAACACGTATAATTGAACTTTTGTACTGTAGTTTATAAAATTCGGGAATTCTACAGCTTTACCTTCAAATGAGTCCTGATTACTTTAAAATACATCTTGAAAAACATCGCCAAGAAGCCACAATAAAATACATATATGAAGTGGATTAAATTATTTATTTAACGTGAAGTTATGATTTAATAAAGTCTTGAAAATATTTATTGACAGCGGTGTATTTACTGCACAGAAACTGAACTAAGCTGTAATGGAATAAAGTCGAACAGATAAAAAGCGAACCAAATTTAGCGGATGACGATGGTGATGATCAACCCAAGTTTCATTGTACCGAACCACAGTGCAAGATCTGCATAAAATATCAAATCGGTTCATTTAAGCTTTACAGAAAACGCCACTGTCAATTTAAGCGAGTTATGCGAATTAAACAGTTTATTTGATGACATTAAAACCTGTTCCTAAAATGTTTATTTATACACAATAATAAAGCTTTATCTGGACAAGGCCCTGTACACAAACCTAAAAAGATGCTTCATTTCTTGCCTGGTCGCTCAATAATTGTATAATCATATCATAATAACCCTCAGATTTTTCTATAGCCAACAGATGTCTTAAGTTTCTTTAGTTCACCGGCCTGAAGTTGTCCGGGCGGTTTATTGCGGCTTAAAACTCGAATGTCACAGTATTTCACGCGCTGTAAATACAACTGAAAGCCACAAATGTCAGCACAGTTCATGGCAGAAAATGACGACTGCCAGTTTGTTTCAGTGAGCAAACCAGTGTCTCTCATGTATGGGGTTTTATAATCAGTTTGATACCCTAATAAACGGACCACTAAATAGCCGTATTGCCGCTGTGAACAGACTGGCGCACGCGCGCCCACACACACACACACACACACACACACACACACACACACACACACACGGGCGGGGGGGCACACAGCGTGCAGTAACAGCACAAATCGCACCAGCTCCTGCAAACAGCCGAATGCAAGGCGTGCGAGTGGTCGTGATGTCATGACGCAGTGTTGACGCACAAGAGCAGCGCTGACGAATTCTATCAATTAATACGGCTGGGCGGCCAGACGACGTAGAAGGCGATGTGCCAACGTGACTTTACAAACCGCACGACTTAAAACTCTACCTACATTTTAAAAAACAATGTCCCAGAGGTAAACATCTTGAGTGCCAAGACGTTTTACTGTTTCATAAGAAAATTTGTTCACTCAAAACAGTCTGCTGTATTTAGAACGGTTTAATTGATTTGCTGTATATTTTCAATTTGTAATATTAACAACTACGTCGATACCGCCGTTAATACATCTGCAGCGCACGCGCCAAGTTGCTCCTGTCCCCCCGCTTCGCTCTGAAACATTTGCAGTCACGGTCTTGTTCTGCAGTTTCCTTGTCTTTGGCTCTACTTATATATCCCTCTAGGTGGCGTTGGTCTTCTTAATTTTTCATGGTGATCTTAGCAAAGCGTGTTGGGAAGCTTTGGGGTTGTTGTGAAAATATATCAGGGAAAACGTGAAAGGACAGCAGACAAACTTCAGGCCAAAAATTAACTGATATGAAAATAATTTTTTAATGGTATAAATTGTCATTTTTTAGCACCTGCGATATTAAAAAGGGTTCAAATAAACTTTTAAAATTCTCAATATCTGAGTAAAAACTATTTTAAGTGATATATACTATGGGACTGGAAGAAATCGCATGTTTCTTACTGGAGGTTAATGCAGAATAAGGAGAATATGCCACAGTGCACCCTATAAATGTTCTGCAATCCTGGTCATATGTTTATTATAATACATGTCGATCACATGGAAAAATCTTATACTGTTGCAGCACGAGTGATATAGACAGTGGTATAAAAGTTTTTTCTCAGCCAAAGGTCTTTGGGTTATTTATAATGAAAGATGGCAATATACTACCTCATAAGTGCTGATATTGTTTGGATTATTGCTCTAATCAAAATAATATCAGCAATGATTCATTATTTGAGTCTATCATTTATTCCGTTTCATACACATATCAGCATTTCACGGTAAGAAACATTCTGGGACAGATGTGGACTGAATTGCATTGGTATTTAATTACCTACCATCACCTGAACATGAAAGTGAGCGCAGCCATTTTCCATTGTCTTTCTGCTAAGAAACAGAAAGCTCCTTAGTCAACCATGAAGTATTGTCTCCCTGTGAGCCCGATTAGCCCCTCCAGGAAAGTCTATTTGTGCGGCTATAAAATTCCCAGGTTTCATTGCACTGACGGAATGTGTGTGCCGAGAAATGATACAGTTTATCCCTGTGGCAGATGGAGGACAGAGGGACTACATCACCCAGGAAGGGCTGATACACGAGAAAATAACTTAGTAGTACAGAATTTTATGGCCTGTATTATCAGTGTTAACAATCAGTTTCAATTCAGTCACTAAAAGCTACAGAAAAGTCTTTGCACCGCAGTCTGGGAAAAGATGTAGAGACAGTGTTCGAGAGATGGACTAAATCAGTCTGTTCTTTACACCTGGAATAGAAGAGTTAACATGAGTGAGTTCTGTACATGTGGTACAACAGGGATGAGGGCACGTTCATCTCACATGAAGGCAACAAACGTTGTCATTTGTGGATTACCTGGACTAATGTACACAAGTAGGCTGGAGTTTATGTACATGGAACCAGCTGTTTTGGGATCTGTGGTATTTTCTTTTCAGCCTATTCAAACAGTGCCAAATGTAGCCTTTCTACCATAATTTGTAGTTGGTAGATAACCCATTCCATATTTCTCATATTCACTCAATTTGTAATAAAAAATCAATGTCCTTTTACTCCAGTGTCACTGTATTTTAGTTGTTGTAAAATTCATGCTGAAACTGTCTGATTCTGTGTTTTTAAGAGTTTTTAAAAATGTACAAACTTCTTTACTGAGTAAAATTCATATTAATTTTATAAACATGTAAATTTATTTCTTAAATGTAATTTCTGTAGATACTTTTCGTATTTTAGAACTGAACTAAAAAAACTGAAATTCAAATAGAAAATGTTAAACAAAAAAATTATAGAAAAACAAAAATAAGAAAAAAACGCTTGCTATGAACTAAAAATTTGTGGAGTCTTGATATTCCTAATATTGAAAAGGAAAAGGATTTCTTTAAAGAAAAAGAAAACTAGCAAATCATTTTAGGAGTAAAGCTGATTTTGAGTAGTGAGTATTGAGTACTGAATTGATTATGTTTCCAGTCCCTTTTTCTTTGTATGTTATATAAGTAACCATGTACTAGTTGTTCTTATAATGATGGGAAGCTCATCAGCAATGAAGGCCATTTGGACACAGACTTTACAGTCAGGCCTTGAGTCTTGAAAGACATTAAGAATAATTGTTTGCAGGAAATATCAGTATGTGAAGAAGTTATTTGATCTCATAATGCCAAACACACACATCTTCTATGTAAATGGAAGCACTACTACTCTCATCTATGGGCATGTTAGCCAGTTGTATGATGGGATTCCTGGTTTTTTAACATTCCACAATACTATAAATGCTACAAACTGGGCAGAACATACATTTACAGTTTGTCAAGAGTTAATAATAATATTAACTACCAGGAAACACTGTAATGCACGGTTTTAATAACTATGTACATCTTCATAATACAGAGAAGTGAATGCAGCTTTAACTTCAAAGTTTTTGCAATAAATGTTTAAAAGGGTATCATGTTTAATCTGAAGTAATAATTAATTACTTTAATACTTATTAATTATACAGATTCAACTCTAATTTTTCCTCTGGACAGAACATGAATGTTCGATGAATTTTTCAGTTAGAAAGGTTTCCGAGAGAATTATGAGTTGAGTCTCTATGTCCCTTGTACAGGGGTGAAGATCAAAAATGATATATTTTTATTCAAAATCCACTCTAAACCACGTATCAAGTTCTAGTTCCTGAGAACGGAGAAAAGTTAGCAGTCAAAAAGATAACTAAGATAGAAACAGAGATTACTGAACCAGTCCAGTGGGGAAGCCACAGAAATTTTACTCTACTTCCTGTGTCAGGAAGAAACAGAAACTGATGTTTGCATTATACCGCGCAGTTTGGTTTTCTTCATACAGTTTAGCGTGTCCGTGTTATTGATGGCTGATCCCGTTATATTTCAACTGGAAGGCACTCTGCCCTGAATGGGAACAAATCCAATTAACCCCTGTATATCCTTAAAGGCCTCTTGAGAGTCTAGGCAGACTTGGGTCTCTGTTTAATTTTTCCTATTAGAAAGGTTAAGCACTCAGAATGTTTTTCTACATAAAGAGGCAATTCATAAAATAATGAAAGGGTATATGAATAGAATCGTAGAGAAGATGTATAGATACATTCATTTTTATGCTACATTTTCAAGGTCCAGGAACTTATTGTTTTTTATTTTTTATTTTTTTAATTATCATCAGAGTGCGACTGTGGTAGGCTCAGTCCCAGCTCTAATCTGTTTTTGAACAGTCAAATATGGTCTTTACTGTCCCCACAACTCCATCAGACCACAGTTACACATAATCTTCAGATATCTTCCAAGGCAAATGTGCACTCCAGAACCTTCCAAATGTGTTGTAGGCAAATGTCTTGCAGGAAAGAACTAACTGCATCAATTATGAGTAGAAAGAGAAATGCTTCCAATCCTGAAATGCTATGCCAGTTCCTGGTGTCATTAAATTGCACCACACCATTAGTATAGTGCTCCCTGCCTGTGAAAAGGCACTGAATTTCTGCAGCTCAGAAAGGGATAAGATTTCATAGAAGGAGGCCCAGAGAAACCATTTCCGCCCCCAAACCACTCAGTTTAGTTAATGTATATTTTCACAATAAATAAAACAGGGAATGCGGGTAACGCACTGACCATGTTTGTGTCGGCAAACAGTTCATACTGGAGCATTAACAATGCGGACTGCAGCCCGCTGATAGTAACCTGTATTACTTGTAAGCCCAGTAACATAGGTAATCTCCATCGTAAATGTTTTATGGCGTTCAAATTGCCCCTGTTGAAACATGAATGGCTTTACTGGCAGTAAAATTGTATATGAAATGAATGTAAATTCATCCCTGATGAATGATATACCATAGCATTACTCTTTCCCAGTGTAACGTAACATTATCACTCATATCTCTGGCTTCGACTTTGATCCACCCTTTTGACAACTGCCCTTGTCTTCCAGCCCATCTTTCCTGCCCTACTGTTTTGAGTGGTGTAGTACTATGACAAATATATGCTTAGAAAGGGAAGTTGCACCTTATATTCTCTGAGTTGTCAATAAACATGCCATCTGGATTGTTGTAGGCAGCCGCTCATATCAAGTTCTGTGACTCAAACAGATGTTAGCCTTTTTCTCATCTGGGGGAAAGTGAGAGCTGCAGAGACCTTGAAGACATGAATTAGAGTGTTCTGGACCACCCCAGCTCCAGGTCATAAGTACCTTAAGGCGCGTGCCATTAGAGCATGCCGATGGAAGGCCAATTAGCCTTGTTCAATAAAGAAAACTGCTAACACAATGTGGCCTTTATAAAGGCGTGAACCCTGAGCTTTGAGACCATGGTAACAGGACTCTACCATGGCATCACTGACATTCCCACTGTAATTCGTTCCAAGAACACCATCAATCTATTTGGGGTACTAGCAGATGGAGGAGTGTGTTTAGAACATGAAACAACAGGCAATGTGGATTTTGAAAAGAGGATGATGCACGTTTTAAACTGAGTCGACACAGGTTCGGCTCACATATCGAGGACTGGATTTACGGTATCCTTCATAGAGACGTTATTTTTGCTCATCAATGTATCTTTTGAGATTTTCAAAGAAAAATGCATCAGACAGCTACCAGGTATCTATGTATTACTTTTTCTGTCAAATGTCTACAGTACAGAAAAGTCTAATACAAGTGAGATTACAATAGCACATAATACACTGAAAATGAATAAAGATTTAAAAATGTTATTATTTGAAGTAACTTGAAATTGCTAAGCTAGCTTGGCTATTTTTGGGAAGTAGAACTCTACAAATAGTTGTTTAGTCTCAGATTTGGTCTTTTATCACAGCTTTGGGGTTTAAATGAATGTGCACCATTAAAAATGTTGACTTTGCTTACATATATGCATTTGTATGGAAATTTTTCAGTTATTCTGATTGTGTAAATTCGTCAGAAAGGCCCGATTAATGCTTTTTTACCTCTTATGTATTAATATGTGGCATACGTCCAGATGACAGTTGCCTATTCATCACTCTCCAGTTGATGAGCGGGGTTACAAACATGACTGCCAGGTCTTGGATTCTGGCCTTGGAAATGCATTCACTGTGTTCATTGTAAGAAAAGTGCTGTTTAATCCTTCAAGATAACAATGTTCCATTTTTTATTTCTCGCATTAACAGTTGGTGGGAACCCAGGTCACTGCCTGTGAACTGGCATGAGGAGAGTCATTTCAAGCTCCCAGACTAGGCTTTGGTTTAGGCACACTCAGACATCATGGAGACCTCTTTAATTAATAGGAGCCAAAGAAGGAAAATAGTGTGTCTTAAGTGGTAGTTTCTGCTGTAAGATAAAACTTCCTTCTCTTATATTGCCACTGTTGTGCCCAGATAACAACTCCGACATCAAAGAACAGCTTTGTAGATAATAGATTGTGAAAAGTGGCCTTCTGAAACAATGCTGAAATGGACAAATTATTTTGTGGTTTTTGAGTTTTGCCTTAAAAAAGTAACTTTTTCCAGCCCAATGCCCCACCCCCTCCACTTGTACCTTAGAGTATTGCAGAGCTGGGAGATGGAGGGCAATGGATGGCGGAAATCCAAAGCTTGCACGCAACCGTGGTTTGTCAGATAAGGGCCCATTGGGGAGGGGCAGCAAGGGCTGAGCCATAGTGGCAGAAATGGGGAGTGGGAGTAGGGGGTGTATCCCTTTGGGAGGGGATTCCAGTCTACTTGGTAAACAGAGGACTCTGGAAGTCCTGGCTCAGGGCCAAACTGTTGTTCCTCTAGGGGCTGGAACTACACAAGCTTTCTGTTGGGCCCCACCCATCTTTTTTCTTTAATCTAAAAGAAAAATGAATCGTTCAGTGCCTGCAACAGCACCCCTATACATGTTAGCTTTATTAGGGAGGGCACTCATTGAACCAAGCCATATGTTACTCATATCCCACACACATACCCACCAAACCCTTTTAAATAGCACCCATAATTGCCTGTTGTTTTATTATTAAAGGTAATTTAGTCTCTAATGGAATTCAGTCAGCACTTGCACTTTGGACTCTCCTGGGATGTGTTGGTCTTACAAACACAGATCAGGAAGGGGGCATCTTTGTATGTGCTGTCTGGTAACACCTGGAGGGCAAGGGCCTGCTCTCCTTTCACAGGTCCCCTTTTGGGCTGCAGTTTGGCCTCAGATTCTGTGTGGACACTACATACACATAAAATATATCAAATCAGCATATTTTCTGTAGCTCTGCATTCATTTTAAGAAACTGAGAAGCTTTTAAAGGAGAGAAAATTGTGGAGAATGTGTGTAGTTGAATTAATGGGAATGATATCCAAGTGTATTAGTCCCTGTCCTTGGCAGAGTGGAGGTATGCGTATGCCCTTGGATACCCTTGGCATTCTTGGATATTCTTAAAACAAAGGCTCAGGTTCAGATTTTTCACTCATTCAAATGACTGCCAGAGCACTATTATCGACAAAAACACCAGCTAGTGCCACAAGTAATGTGTAGTTAACTATACAAAAGATGATGTTTACACCCATTTTGTCTTCCATTCTGCAATCTCCAAGGTGAGGGATTTAAAAAGATTTAAACCACCAGGTCACAATGTTCTTATCAAGAGCCTGCAGTGTAGGAAGAAATATCAGTCTTCTTCAGTGTGTTTTGAATCCTCAGGGGTTAGATAAAACCTTGATAACAGTTACAATAACCAGGATTCCCCAAATAGATATTACTCTGAGAGGGATACGAAAACAGAAGGAGAGGAACAAAGAGAATTCTGACCTTTGTGTGAGAGAGAAATAAGAATGAATTTTTATGAGTTGAGGTGTGTAAAAGTCCAAAACAGAGTAAAAACTTTGACTAGGGTGCAGCTGGTTAAGCAGAAGTACAGAAAATCATTCTAAGAGCATCCAATCCAGATACTGAAAACAGCAAACGTTTTGGGTTGGGAAGGAAAACCAGGACATAGTCTAAGTTGGGAAATCACTGGAGAATGGAAGAACACAGGTTGCGTGCTAAAGTACATGTGTGTTGTGCCTGCTATACTACAAAAAATTCACTATGGTTGAGTTGCAGCAGAGACAAAGATAAATCGGGGCAAGATATGCAGGATAGAGCTGGCACTGAAATGTGAGTCTGTCTCAGAACAGAGCTTAACCAGCACTGCATTCTGAGCAGCGCTCAGAAAAGAACCTGCGCTACACTGCAATTGAGGCAAGAGACAGATGCTTAGTGCGTGCACATTCCAGAGCATACACATTCAGAGACACACATGCAGAGCAAGCCAAAATGTGAGAGTTATACTCTGCATGGCCCTCAACACTGCCACAGCCCAGGCCAGTAATGATCCATTTCAGCAGTCCTGGCACTCGAGTGCCGAAGCCCACGCAGACAGAGGATTTATATCAAAACATAATCCAAGCAAGAGGCAAAGGAGGAGTCGTAATGCAGGGCCAAACTACTGGGAGTGATTTGCCACTGCAAGTATGTCTACAGCAGTAGAAATCTGACCCCCAATTTGTTTCTTATAAAAAACTGACTGCAGTCAAGTTACTAACTAACTTTTCACAGAAAGCATACACAAGAGTCATAACACCATAATGAGTCTGAATAGCTGTAGGCAATTCCTTTCATACCCTAACTTGGAGTCAATGTTTTAAAGGAAACATAGACTATTTTGGCACCTGTTGAAAATGTAGCATATTATTTTAAAAAAATGACCATTGTGCTAAACTTAACTCAGTGCCTGCAAAGCTTGATCTATTCGGTATTGAGAGAAGAAACATCCAGAGCAGTCAGACTCTCGCTATCCAGCATATTCCATTTCCCAGAGACACCATGGGTTTTTTGAATAAAAGATGGACAGGATTGCCTTCGCCAATGGTTACACCAACCAAACAATCCTCTACCTTCATATACACTTGCACGGAGTACGATCATCTGAAACATAGCTATCCCATTTTGAATTGTGTGACCCTTTCAGGAGTTCTGCAATCATGACTCCCTGATCATGGCGAAGACCTCCCTCATACTCAGTTTTCAGCTAAAGAACCAGGCTTGCATACCAATCCTCTGAGCCAGCTGCACTCAAGGAGGGCTGAATAGAAAAGGAACATATTATTCGCCCCTCTGCCATCTCCTGATGACACACTGCCCCAAATGAGTCCCACAGAAAAGTTCTCATGAATCTTCCAGACCTTAAGGAACCAAAACTGCAACTGGACCATGTCCGTTCCCTCAAGTAAAACTAGCAACATAATGAAAAGAAGGCTCCAGCAGTGTCCAAATGAGAGGATTGTTGTCATGGGGGTGCACAACAAGTGGTGGAGGGAATTTGTATCCCATCCCATGATGCTGCACTCTGCTTAGCACACAGTTGGGAAGCACAGCTGGAGGATATCACACCACTTTACAATGGCACATGGAAATGAAACCCCCAGGTTCTGCATTAATGTGGAGGACATGCATTAGGAGGCACTGCATCTTTCCTTTCAACATGATGTCATTATCAGACTTCTAGATACAGTGGCATTGGAGGATGGGGCCAAGTTTGGGACCTAATCGAGGCTCATCTTAACCCATTTTCCTGGATAATCTCAGCATCCACAATGTACGACAACTGGTAAAAGGATAGGGTACACGTGCAGTTCCATTCTCAGCAGCCTGTGAACCCCAGCCAAGCACTTTATCTGTGGGTTCCAGCAAGGTTCCCAGGAGGTTCCCAGGAGGGGTTGCTGGAGGAAGTGGTGGGATGATAAAAAGGGCCATTAGAAGGCCTGTAAAAGCCCCATGGGTTCATTAAACCTCTTAATCTTGTATATCAAGGCACTTGTGTTTTCAAACTCGCATAATTAAGGAAAGAGATTTTTGTTGAGAGACCAGCGTAGCCCTTTGCCATACTAAGACACCACTCTATTTTTTCCATCATTTCAGTTTTTGTTTTGGATACTAACGTTTGAAAAAAAATTAAGGAAATATATGAAATTAAGGGCTTCAGGAAAAGAGTTATGTTGAAATTTGTTCTAACCAAGTTCAGCTTACTGTGGCCTTACCATATTTTAAGAGAAAATTAAATATTTTGAGACATATCAGCATGTATTGTTCACAGAGCTTCCAAAAGCAGGACCATGTTATGTGACTATATGATTTGAAAAGTATTTTGCACATACAGATCTCAGGTTCACCTGAGGAAAATTTTAACAGCCTGACAGGAGACTGTGGTGCTGACATGTCAAGCAACCTTAGTTCCTCATCCAGTTCCAATATAGGGTTGAGGCCCCAGCCAGCTGTCTTATGAAAATGTAGTCTAACCTACAAACAACAGTTGTAAATTTCTGCTTCTCTACTTGCCAAGGGCAAAGGACTCCAGAGAAAAGGGCAGCCGAAGGCAGCCGTGGCCCCTCCTCTGGATCCAGCGCTGCGTCACACAAGCCCTCCCAGAAGCACAGAGGAACCTCACGGCATTTCCTGTGTGGTGTCACAAAGGAGGAGCTAGAGGATTTGGAGCACAAGGGTCTCAAAGCTTACATCTCATGCTGGAGACATCCAAGGGTCTCTCATGCACTGTGTGTGAAAAATGAGCTGCATCAAAAGAAAATGTCTAAATGGATTACATAGTGTGATGTATTTAAAACAGCTGCAAAGGGATGCTGGGGATTTCATCTGTGATAATAGGAAACGATGTGCAAGGTAATAGCCCCCCCATTTTGCTCCCTCTCAAAGCAGCTTGCCTTGTTTAGCATTCAGAGAACTGAGCGGTACCCTTGTGTAACCCTGCTGACCGAACACCAGGTTACACAGGGGTGACTGAGCATGCTGACAAATTGCCTGGGTGTTTGCTGGCTGGGTTTATCAGCCAGAGTGCGTGCCAGGAGATCACTTTGCTCCTTTTATCTGCAACCTGTACCCACCTATCTAGCTCCTCCATCTGCTTTGAGTGCTAGCACTGTTGTGGCTCTCACCATCTCTCTGGGGGGCCCATGACCTTGGCCACCCCCACAACAGGGCAATGTTGTAGAAACAGGAGGGGCTGGAGAAAAACATCTCAGATGCAATGCAAACACGAGAACAAATGCCAGTCAAGTTGTGCCCTACCCAAAAAATCTATACATTTAAATGTATTAATATTATGAACAAAAGTGAAAAAATCGTGCACTGCATTAACTCTCCAACTTGCCCTTATTTCAATGCAGGTTGCTTTCTGCTGTTTTAGTCCGTCAATTTGTAGTGTTAACCAAACACATGATTGAGTATTCAAGAGAATAGTAAGTCCAACAATGTTTGGAAATGATAAAATGTTAATAACTGACATATAAATATATATATTGCACAGAACATACTCTACTCAGAAAAATTTCAGCGCTGACTTACATGCCAAATAAATGGATTGTCATTTAAAAATAAAACTGAGAAAGCAAAGTTAAATTTATCTCTAGTGATTTTTCATTGCTTTTTATTGTGGTAGAGAGTGTTAAAGAGGGCACTAGAAGGAATAAGCTGTTTGAGAATTAGTTTATGGACACTGTTAGATGTCCCATGTGTATTTAAAATATACCACTCCCCCACCCCTTCACATGACCTTTGGCCAAGTCAAGAGGCATTACTCACATGTCAGTGTTCACTGAGCTGTTTTGAGTGAGGAGAGGGGGTACATTACCTGCTTTTCTCATCAACACTCCAGGCTGATAGAGTCACAGTCATGCTAGTGATAAGAGCTGCCTAAGGAGAAAGGTAGGAGCATGTGTTAAATTAGCACTTATACCTCTCCCATATGACCCCTATCCCTCCATCAGCGTGGGGTGCTCTGCTGTCAGCTCCTTCAGGACTGTAGAAGCAGGTTCTCTCCGAGGTTCAGACAGCCAGCAGCTGTTACTGAGAAGTCTGCTGTCATTACTTGGACTCTACAGCTCAATAAAGAGATGCCTCCTGGGACCCAGCACAGCTGGAGAGGTAGGGGGCTGAGGCAGTGTCAGCACTCAGCATGAGCACACACACAGAATATTCACATATACTGCTGACACAGAGAGATAAACACATAGGCAAACACAAGCAGGTAAAAAAATAATTGCATATACATGCAGCCTCAGCGACACAAAACTATATGAAAGGCTCTGCACATTACTAAGGACCCAGTGCCTTGCATTGTTTTCGCAAGACTAGCAGGAATAAATGGTCTGTCCTATATTCTGCCTAAAATAAACAAGCAAATGCAAAGTAAAGAGAAAGTAACATAGAACTCAATCAAATAGCAAAATTACACCAATTAGGTGGGCTTTGGGCATCCTTAATGAAAATGAATGTAATGCAAGCCCACTAGAAGTGCCCACAAAGACCACGCTGCATTGCTGAGGGACTGCCTTTCTGAGCACACACAGCACACATGCACACATGCCATCTTGTTTTACAGTGGTTACGCTGGCGGTGGCGGTGGCGGTGGCAGCAGCGACTCCCCTGGACCGCCCCACCAGTGGTTAATGCGGGCCACATGGTTTTCCTCTCAGTAAATCACCCTTAAATCACCTGCGTTGTCCATGGTATTAGCCCTACATTAGGGGAAACCCTTATCAGAGCTTTAAGTAAGCAGAAAGTGGCTGCAGTGTAAACAGTTTAATTCAGACTTTTTTCCCCTTTTACGGAGGCGTGCCATCAGGAAAGCGCCATAGCGGCATAGAGGGCCTCCCTGTCCAGCCCCCACTCACTGGCACACGCTGGACCTCGGGCGCTGACTCACCCGACAGACTCCCTGCCTCCCTATACTAAATAGTCCCTGAGGCTCTGCAAGAGTGAAGAGTAAAGAAGTCAACTTGAGTTGCATCTTAATGCTTGGGATTTATAATTTAAAAAACATTTTTGAAAAGGATGTTTAACCCCCTGTTTAATATACACTCGGTAAGCAAAACTGCACAAGCTACCCAGGTCAAACGTAGACTGAGGTTTATATGAGATTTAGAATGAGTAATTTTTATTTTAAATCAATACCATTTAATTATCTTGTGTTTAAGCATACAGCAACAGAGCAATTAATGCTGAAGAGATGTGCGAAAACAGTTCCAGGAAGTTTCTATCAGAGGATATGCTGCGCTTTTTGTACAAGGATGACACACTGGGATTGGTATACCCATATAATATTCAGCATCCACACCAGAGTCACAGACTGCTGCAGTCACTAGCTACCAGCTGGTGTTATGGTGACGGTCAGTCAAATGACAGTCAGCTGTGCCAATAATTGCCCATAGTGTGCGTGTGAGTGAACGACAGTGTTACATTACCCTGCTGTTTAAACAGGTGAGTGACTGCAGGGAGTTTAATGCAGTGCATCTTGCAGTTTAATATGTTAGCTGAACACTAGTTAATGTATGTGGTTTTACAGAAAACTGTATTCTGAATGGATAAATGCAAATGTATTTAAAACGGGATGTGAGGACTTTCCTTCAGAAAAAGAAAAAAGCTTCAGCACACATATCTAATACTACACCATCTTTTCAGCCATATAATTTAAATGATTGTTGCATCACAGACAAGTAGTTGGAGAATTACCACAAAAACGATGCCAATGTTTAAATAAAATTGAAATATTCTACAAAAAAGTACTACTCATAGTGGACATGGAAGTCCAAAAATAAGCTGTACCCAATGTTTGGGGTTTAGATATAAACGACAAAACTTCCCAGCTATTTGTTTAAAAAGAAAAGCATGGGAAGCAAGGAAAAATCAATAAAATCACAAAGTTGTATAACCTTTTATTTTTTAATATAATTACAACTTTGAAAATCAAAATACTCAATATAAAATACAATTCGAAAATAAAACAAAAATACACAATGTAGCAAAAGAAGCAGGTTTCAGAAATGCAGAGTTACAGGTCTTTAACTGTCCAGGCCAGGACTGTGGGGAGTGGGGTAAAAGCAGGAACCTATGTCTCTGTAAGACTTATTTTTATCTACCTTCTCATTTCAGAAGAAAACTTGGTTAAAAAGGAATAACTCCTTCAAGCTCAGGCTGTAGTTTGAATAAGCTAGAAGCTGGAGCTAGACTGAGTTCAAAGCTAGCAAGAAATAGTCAAGGCATTACTGCTATAGAAAACAACCTAGACATAGAAAGCAAATGCTAGAATGAGAAAGGCCATCCTTTTTACCTTTCCTCCAGAAGCTGCTAGCATCACAATGTTACTGTGTTGCTTTAACAAAAATTGGAGACTGGAGATACACCAAGATAGTAAAACTATTTAAAAGACCTTAGTTAAACCAAATCACAAGAAGGATAAAATGAATGACCAACAATCCCTGAAGCCAGACATTGAGCTCTACAGCAATGAGCATGTAGGCTATAAATAAGTCAGCATTTTTGTGACCAGATGTTACAGCGGTTCTGCACCTACACATAAGCCCACTACAAACCATTGAAACAAACCTCAATTTAATCAAGAATCCAGGAATAAACATTGCATACTGTTTGTTTACAGTTATTACAAATGGAAAGGCCTATGTGGAACACAGATAACAACTGGATGAACCTGTGTGAGTGAAGAAGAATAGCCACTCTATACACAGGGTACACACACAGTTTCTGCATTGGAACTGGACACAAGCTTTTTAGGGCAGAGATCCATCAATTTTCTAATGTGTTCCTGGGACAGCATGCTATTCTGGGAGCAGCATGTGTCAGAGCAGTGAAGGGAGCCATTTGGAGAGCACGCAGGATGGGGGGCCCAGAATGTGGACGCAGAAAGGCAAGAGATACAACTCACTGTCAGGCCTCCACGCTCCAGGGACACAGGCCGCCTTATAAGGCAGCAGTGAGGTTGTGCACTTGAGTGTGCAGCAGCTGGTATCTCTGCTTAATGCAAACAGGATTACAGTCCCCCTCCTCCCTGACACATACACGTACCTTGGATACAGCCTCACACTCTGTCAAAGTGCTAACAACATGCAGAGTTCCAAAAGCCTTCCTCTCTTGAGTCAGGCCTGTCCACATTTTACGCTACATGGAGACAAACCTTAGCATAACCTCAGGTTTGCTTTACACTTCAACTGATGAAGATTGTTAAAATATGAAAGAAAATATTACATTACATTTATGCATGTAGTAGATACTTTACTCCAAAGTAACACACAGCCATTATTAACTAGTATTTCCCAGGTGTCTTACTGCACTGAACTCTCTACAGTTATGCTCCATTTACAAAATGCAACAATGCTACACACCTCAACTCACACATTCACACACTACAATTTAGATTCCCCAATTCAGCTGAAACACATCCTTGCATTGTTAGCGAAACCCAGAGCACCGAGAGGAAAGCCATAAACTCTAAGGGAATATGCAAACACCACACAGAGTAGGCTGTATGTGAACCCATGCCCAAAATTCACAGCCTGGGTGCTGAGAGGCATCCACACTATACCACTTTTGTTCTTTTTTTAAGTCCAGACTTGTTCATCCTCAGACTTACACAAGAAGTTGGCAAATGATACTGTACTATACAGAGGACACTTCAGGTCATACTGTCAGAAAGGACATAATCAGTACATTGGAGCCAAATCCGCAAAAAAATAACTGTGACAGTACTTCAGCAATAACTATTAAGTAACTATGTACACATCTTCAGTTGGGTATACTTTATGAAAATGCTGCACTTTAGTGCTGTACTTGTTCATGTTTACAGTTCCTTACAGAAAGGATAATTGCAAACCATTTATACTACAGACTTGAAATGAGGAGCATTACTAAAACTACAGACAGTGGTAGCTTCCAAGTTTAGTTGTGTCGAAGTAGAAGGTTCAGTGAGAAAAAACAGCTGCTGGCAGCTTTAGATTTGCAGGTTCCCAGTAAAAGAAAGAGAAATCACAGGGCCCGCTGATTAGGACAGCCGGAGAGCTGCTCTTGCCATGTGTGTCACACGTGTTTCAGCCACATTTTTGCAAATATTTATCCCTGGTGTGAAATTTGCTTGATCTTTCTCCTCTGTTGATTTCTCACTATTTTCAGATAGTCTTCATTAAATTTTATGCAGGCAAACAAGGTGGAGGATGGTTTTGTTTTGGGGGTTGGGGACTGGCAGGAATTTTATTTTCTGATTGCAAAGAAGCAGTAGAGACATCTTCCAGTTTCCCGTCAATGTCTAAATTCATCAGTTACTCAAAGCCGTAGATGTGAAAGCTTCAGATGATGCCATGTTATGTACTGCAATTATCTGCTACAATTTTGTTTCAGACTATGTCTTTGTATACATACTCAAAAACTCAAAAGCTTTCTTGCTTGAGTTTTGGTGGATAAATGTGTATCATTAATTATTTTCGTATTCCAGTTGTGTGCCTTAGATCAAGGTGGCTATCTCTGAACATACTGCACAACTGAAGGGAATTTTTGAAAGGGTTATCACATTTATTTCTAATTGTGTCTACTGTGCTTTATGTGTGTACATTCCACCAAAATGAATATGAAATAAACCTAGAAAAGTTATAGAAAAGGTATAATATCAAATTATTGCACTTGTACCAACAACATCTGGACCCAGTAACCCAGTATACCTGATATACATATTAGTATTATAAGGATAAAGTTTTTAGACATGAAAAACCATCCTGTCCAGTTCTAACAAATAAGCATACAAAAATACAGTAGTGGTAAACTTGTTTATAATATAATTTGAAAAATAATTTAATATGAATAAATAATTTTATAGGGTAAAAGTCCACCAGGCCTTTCCTTTGCAAGATACTGTAATTTTGCATCAAGCAGCCATGCCGGAATCTTTCATAAACTATGTAGGCTGTTCCTTCAGAATGGAGAACTTTATGTGTTCAGTGTAGAGACTTGGGTTGCATTCTGCATCACTGCTTCAGTAGTGCCCATCAGAGTGGATTTGGTGTATAGTTTAAATTGTCTGCTTGTGAGAATTTCACTTCAGTAGCACTGCGCTCTATTCCATGGCCAATTAGCCAAGTATAAAACAGGAGCTGTTTGCATTTCAGTACATTGGTGGCTTAGCTATTAGATATTAGCCAAATTTAGCAATCCCATCAAGAAACGATCGTTTGAACTGTTCCTTATTTTGGTGAAAAGCTGCACATCATGTGTTGAATGAGAGTCATAGACTTAATTTTAATCTATAAAATAACGTCACCAAAGCAACTGCATGCTCATCATTTTTACATGCAATCAATCCTCTCAGTGATGGTTTGATGAAAATGAGTATTATCAAATCTATCGAGGTTACTTTGGGAGAGAACGGTGATCCATCTTCCAGTGTCATTTTTTTTCCTGCCTTTCAACCTTCCACAAACAACTGCTGCTTAACAGCCTGCCATGCATATTATGAACTTGTTCAACTTATACTTCATTTTTCCAACTCTTTACTGGTATTTTGGGGGTTTCCTTTTTCGAAAATGTGCCAATTAAAAGACTCTAATTCCAGCAAGCTGCATTTTACTGGGCAGATTAAATTAAACATAGACAGACTTGATTGTGACAAATCTATGAGGTATAAGTTGGCATTACAGCCTGCCTGAGAAAGCCATAGTAATGGATGCTCCTGGGCACAAGCCTGCAGAAAGTCCACACAGCATGGTCACTTGACCGTGATGGACCACAGGACTGGGCCAGGCATGAGAACAAGCCCAAGCAGTTTACACAAAGCCCCCCCCCCCCCCATTCACAGGAGGAGCTCAAGATTTCTGTGAGTATCTTATTTTTTCTGTTAAAAAGGAAACAATATACAAAAAGGGAATACTCATGTGGCCAGTTGTGGGGCAGAGGTAGCCACAAAGGCAGGACTAATGGCACCCAACAGCAGATTTCCAACCAAAAAGGAAATTTTAATAAGGCCAGCAAACAACATAACCAAAGTCACCATGCCCATCCTGCTGCTACTACCAAAGTCCTTAGGCCAGATGGTTAAATATGGTCCCTTATCAGTTATAGCTTATAGCTGGTTACACCCGGTCATCATGAAGCCCATTTAGGGTGTCCATCATAGCGACCTCACCCCTGCCAGCATACTACCACCCAACAGCTCACAGAGCAAACATTACACAAAAGCCTGAAATAAATACACAGCCTTTACAGTTTTGCATTTACTGGAGATCAAGATGGTACTGATATATTGCTGGGCCTCACACAGCAAATAGAAGTTTTTGCCATTAAAAATTATTTGTGTAAATCTGAAATTTTGCAAGTACAATTAATCAGTGTTCATTTCATTCTAACTCTGTTGAAAGGTCTCTGTGCAGTTTGTCTCAATATTTCCTCTCAATTTGTTTTCCTTTCAATGTTTTTATTTCAAGTTAGTAGCTTTGTGTCAAACTACCGACTGTTGGAGTGTCTCGATACTTCAGGGTGGAAAGAGTTGATGGAGGTTCATTGAGATACATGAGAAAAGTGAAACATAATTCATAAATGCTGTTATTCTTGTTGTTCTTCTTAAAAGAACAACTAACGTATATGACTAACGCATACATGTTACGAAAGTATGTTGCGACTTCAGTTTGCATTGCTGTTAACTCTGTCCAATTGTTGTGATATTTTTTGTAACTGTACTATTAACAACCTACCTACCCTTTTATTATTTAAAACGAGTGCTGGGGATAGGGTACTGGAAAGAGAGCAAAGCCAAACCAGTCCAAATTATCATAGATTTTCTCTTTCCAGAGCTTCTTGGCAGCCATCTTGATCTGTGACAACCCTCCAAAAAGACCAGACTGAGTCGCTCACCACATTCAAATTGATGGAGTAGAAGAAGAACAAAAAAGTTTTCTATATCCAGCCAGTGTATGACTTCACATCACTGGCAGCTTCCATTAGTGCCTAATAAATGAAGGGCTAACAAGGCTGGCCAGGCACAATGTGTGCCCCACACCTCCATCAGCCCTATCGTCAGCAGGCGGGGGGACCATGGCGGACGAGGAGAAACTCACGGCCCATTAGAAAAATCAGACCCAAACTATAAAAACACACACCAGCAAAGAGCCAAATCTCCCTAGTGTAAACAAAAGGTGGGTGGTAGCCCCCGAGGCTTTTCTGACGGCTAGCAAAGGCAGTGATGAATTTGTGGAGTTATCTAATTTTCCACTGTTTTAATTAGAGGCCAGGTTCCATGAAGCCCCACAGCTGTGTTCTTTGTACCGACTCCTGTAGCCTGACAGAGAAAAATTTTGAGTGCAGCTTTTGCCAAGCTTTAGCCTGACCTGAGTGAATGGAACTTCTGGGACCTATAAACTGTGGTTACAAGGCAGATTGCACATTTTCTCTCTCTTTGTAATTTCTTTTTTTTATTTTCACAGGGTCTGTTTTATTTTTATTTTTTCACTTCTCTGTTGTAGTTTGTGCAATTAGCAGGGTAGTAATTAACTCAATGCCTGCTAACTATAGATGTGGATCTCGCAATGACAGACTGACTTAGTGTCTCCTGCATAAATGGGTAATTTCCCCAGGTGGAAATATTGTGTCAGTTGTCTGGCAGGCTTAGTGGACACACAGTAGGTCTGCAGTTTGACACGAGGGGGTTAACAGGTAAATCTGAATCAGGTAGAGCACAGATGATTTTAGCACCACCTAAGTCTTATGAGCTCTTGTTGAACTAATTTACAAAACTTACAAAAAAGATAACATCTAAGTTCCAGAAGACAGAAAAGTGGCATGTAAATATTTATCTCTAGAGGTATTTTAAAACTATGCACAAATTTTTTGGTTTAATAATTATAAAATTCTCAAAATGCGTCTATAAACAGATGTATGTACTGTACTGGTACAAAAAGTTATTAACACAGGTATTCATAGGATGTAACAAGGTCAGGTTAATATACTGTGGAATATTTTTTCATTCAGCACTGGTCATTTTTTGTTTTTTAGATAAATGACAGTAGCACTCTACACGACAATAATTAAAGACCCTGCATTTTTCTGTTTTAAAGAATTTTCCTTTTGAAAAATGTTCATTTATTCAGCAGCAGATAATTTAATGGTTATGCTGCTGCCCTGCACTTGAAGGACCCTGATTTAAATTCCATCTCCTGCTGTAGTACCACTGAACAAGATATCTGAGTTGCTCCAGTGAAAATTACCCAGTTAAATAAATGGGCAAAACACTGCTAGTTGCTTTGGGGTAAAGCATTAGATAAATAAATACAAATAAATATGTAAGCAATGCAATTTCAGTTTGCTTTACCTCGTTTATTTGTCATTTTCCTTGAAGGCAACATTCATCTGAGCCTGAGGTTCAACAAATATTTACTCTAACTGTTAAATAGTATCATTTGGCTATCCAAATTTAACCAAAGTAATTTGTACAGTTATTACTAAAGTATCTCCTCAGTTATCTTTAATATTTGTACAGCTTTTCTTTATTTCACAGATAACACGCTAAGAAAATGCTAATCCTATGCACTGCTGTCTGATACAAAGTGGGGTTTGAACTCTGTTTGCTGCTAAAAAAAAATTTGATACAGTAAATTAAACACTAAATTAAATTTTCCCATCAAATTACCCAAACAGGGTGCCATGTCACCCTGTTTACAAACTACAGGTTATCTGTGAGTGTCTGTGGGCCAAAAGCACAAATACACTGAGCCATGAGAAACAAAGTCTAAATAGATAGTGCTGTACTGGCATCTAAACCCAAAAAGGAATCAAGCACCAAACCTCATAATTTCTATTAAAAATGTAAACATTGTGTTCACATAAAAATGAAATGTTATTTTTGCAAAGTTATTTTGTAAGCCTATTACTGAATAGATACATGACGTCTTTTTCATAGTATGCTTGTAAAAAACAGCAATCGTACGTAAACAAGCTTTAAAGAAAAGTTAATATTCCACAACATGATATGCAATAGGACAGAAAAAGAAACAGGGTCACACTGTCTCCAGGAGCTGTGCTGTTTCCAGATCCTGAATGTATTTGCAGCCTAAGGGGACAGGGTGACAGCACAAGAGCCACAACACATGAAGTTATTCCCATTACAGCTTAATAGTAAGGTATACCCGGAGAAAAAAAATCATTTTAGTTGAATTCAGAACAATGAAGCATAATTTCAAATACTATAAACAAATTCCCTGTAATTTTATGGCAACTTACAAGCAGCTAGTTGCCTGCATTTTAGACTAAACAACTATTAAGTAATCTGTGGTAATTAACCATTTTTGCTCAACGTAAAAACCAGCATAAAAACAGTGGAGATACAATAGTGTTTTTTTTCTGCTTTAACTAACTGGGAGCAATAATGCAGTAAATCATAAGAGTAAATAAGTAAGTTGTAAATTAGTTACAGTAAAAGAACGTGTGTAGATTTTGCAGTAGCTGGCAGTCCATAACTTTGTCTATTGTCCAAGATTTTGTCTGCTTTTATTACTGAAAACGGTCAGTAACCAATAAGAGTATTCTACACTAAAACACAATAAACTGTTGTATTTTCCAAGCGTTCTAAAAGTGATATTTAGAAAATTAGTCATTGGTATATATATAAATAGGACAGATTTAGGCCATTTAATTACATATCAAGAAGACACTAAATAATTCATTTTACTTTGATAAATCAAAATCTGAAATAAATTAACATGCAACACATTTCAGTCAATTATATTCAATGGAGGATTGGCAGATGCTTATCATTTCTATAAATAAAAGTGAAAAGAATTAGCTTTTTAAAGCTAGCTTTATATTAACAAGAACAGAAAAATATTTTCTAATTGTTATTCCTATAGCCAAAACTCCATTATGTCCCTTACACCTGAAGCCATTGTTGGGTTTGGAGCAAAGGTCTTCCTTGAAACCTTTTTACTACTTCTGCAGGCTAGTCTAAATTTTTCTGTGCACTTACTGTCACTTTCAGTTTTTGTCTGGACAAAAATATGCAAATGAATGAAAAGATTATACTTTCTCCACTTAGTAAACAAAAAAAATTCTTATTCAAAGACTTAATCATATTTGTTGCTCTAAGCTGAGACATGCTTCTGGGGGTCCTTCCTATAAGCAGCAATCAGGGTCCACAGTGACACACAAGGACCTGTCAACAACTATATCATATTTACTACTGTTTCATCTTGGCAATGTGAGTTTTTTTTTTTTTTTACTTTTGTTGTTTTTTATTGCCATGAGTATTTTCAGTGTTGTGTGTTAGTGTGTTATGTTGTCCTGTGTGTTCACCTGCTGTACATCGAATTTTTTTGTGGGAATCAATGAATATCCTATCCTATCCTATCCTGTCCTTTGCTAAATGAAGGTGGAGTTTGAATTTTGTATTATTTTTATATAAAGTTCCGTGAATTATATTTCTGTTTTAGTTATTACACATGGAAACACCTAGGAATGAACTTCAAAAGTCGCACCAACCTGTTCCTGGTATTCTGTTTCAAAAACATAGATGGAGCAGAATGATAGAGGTGTCATGAACTTGGGTCTTGGGAGACATCACAGTTTTTCGTCCAGAGGAAAAAATACATATCTAATAGAATTACAGTTTATAATAGTCACACCCTTAATCACATTCTTGTGTTATCACAACAGCAGTGTTGCAAACAGCTAACAATATTTTAATGATTCCATTTATATTATTAAAGTGCATAAATACTGTATTAACCGATCAACCATAATGATCCTTAGAATGGTGGGTAGACTGATTTATCTCTGCATCTCTCATTTTCCTGAACAAAATCAAGGAAGAAAAAACAGGTTAAAAATGTGTGCAAATTTGTTTAAATGAACTAATATCAGACAGAATCAGCTCCTTCTTGCACATTTTCATATTTAGGTTTGTGCTAGCTGGACAAGTTGACTTCAAGTGGAAATACTCTGGGCAGTTCCTGTATGCACAGAGCATCCTTCCCCCTTCCCTAAGAAAGGAGATGTAAAGACTGAAGTGTTTTAAAACATAAGGGCATCCATGTGTTCCTCGTGCACATGTACAATTTACTCTTTCTGTGTGACTTCTAGTGTTGTTTAACAATATATGTTGCAGTAGAATTCGAGAAAAACAAACATTTCTTAGAGCAATTTTCCTTTCCCTGTAAATGCTGAATGAAAACACCCACTTCAGCATATTAGAATCAATAAATTTTCTGTTCATCAGTTCCTTCCTTCTCACTGTATTTCAGACGCTCATGAAAATAGTTGATGTCTTGTATTAGTGATCCATTATTTGTTTTTTGTCGCTTACAAGTAACTGCAAAGGCTACGTAAGAGAGCCGAGCGAAAGCAGCTCACGTGGGTCACGAGCGCGACAGCTGCGCTTAGACGTGTTTCACAGTATGCCGAACAGGGCAGAGCTGTTCAGTCTTAACTTAACCAAATAATGCTGTTTTTCCCTTGCTGGCCGCATATATCCTTATAGCCACGTCTAACAATTTCTGCCTTTTAAATTAAATATAACATCTTCAAGACTCCGTGTTAATATTAAGTTGTGACAATTTCCCGAAAACTTGCCAGCTTGTACAAAGCAACAACAAGCCTTCAGTCAGCTAATTTTGAAAAAATGTTTATTGTAAATATGTTCTGAATTTCAAGTTATTGTTTATTGCGTGTATGTTAACTATGCTATGTTCTCAAAAACAGTGCACAGCTACTGTCGTCAAATGAAGCGCCGTTGCTCTTCAGCGTGTTTCCCCCGCAGGTCTGTCTGTCTGTCTGTCTATCTATCTATCCTTTTCAGTGTATAATCGGTCTTTTCTTCATAAAATTGTATTAATAGATTTATTTTAGTTACTTTTGTAGGCTTACCATGTTTAAAAAATAGGAATACACTATTAGTTAAAAGGGACAGTGTTCCTGTGATTGCTGTGTGGGAAAATAGTGTCATTTTAAAGATTTTAAAAACTATGAACAGCAGGCTGATATTTTATAGTTTTTTTTTTGTTTGTTTAGAGTGAACTTGTATAATAATTTACTAGCTCCTTTGCAGAACTTACATTGTGATGTGAAAAAAATGGCTAAAGCAGTAATGTATAATGTGCTGAAGATACTGATGATTATAATAGAAATGAGCTGTCATTTGTGTTGCAAGCACATCTCTAATTTTTTGAGCAACCAAGTATCAAAAAGATGTGTTTGCTGTTCTTGTATTAATGGCTACCTCAGGTACCCCAAACACACAAGTTCTTTCACAGCAATGTGGTTTAATCTCCTCATTCTCTAAACTTGTCAGTGAAGCATCCTCCACCCACAAAACAACACACACACACACACACACACACACACACACACACGCACACACACACGCACGCTTGCTCGCTCACTCACTCACTCTCCATGTTCAGCTCAGCTTGTTGGGAGGTGGGTTGCTTCTGTAAACTTAATGTTCCATTTGTGTAAATACAGTCTATGGTTCAAAATCTATAGACTTTGGCTCTTGGTTATACACCCCCCACCCCCACCACTACATTACATTAAAATCTAAAGTACATTTCTGGCTTCAGTTTTAAGGAAAATTCAATGGCCAGTACAGTTTCTACTTTACACTGGATTATATTTAGCAAATAGTTATTTTTAGTTATAAATTGCAAGAAGTTCTCAATAAAAGTTTAAAAACTAAAACTTCTTTTGGATTTTAGTAGAACATAAGTATCTTTTTAAATCATTTTATATGTTTTTTTAAAATAATGGATTAATTAAATAATTGTTGCATTAAATTATTTATATAATGACTTTTTAGTTTTACCGATTATTATAAATATATATACTGTCAAATATGTATTGAAATTGAATTCACATTAGGGGCACATCAGTCCAGTTGGTTTTTAAATTGAAAGATTACGAGATCAATCATACTCAAAACTAAATTTATGCTTGTTTTATTCCTGTTGTCCACCCACTGCTGAAAAACTGTCGGAAATGTGCACATTCCTCCCTGTTCAGAAGTATGAATGAGTATTTTATGGCTTTACCATGGTAATTAATGTCCATTTTAGCCTTCACCTTGTAGTGCACATCCTGTCTACAGCGCTCAGGAACTGGCCTTTCCCAACAATAGAAATACAGCATTCACTCAGAGGCACGTTGGCCTTTTAGTACTTTCTTATCACAAAATCACAGTGTCCAAGTACCTCCTAGGTCTTCCAAAGGGCCGTCCCTTCTCCAGCGAGGAGACCTAGTTCCCCATCAGCTTTACCACATGCCCCATTTCTCCAGCCCTATGCTCTGGCCCCACAGATTTAAAAAGCTGGATGGGGAGAACTGGATACAAAGTGACTTTTCTTACAAGGAAAAGAATAAAAGTAGTTGTAACAGAGGTCCTGTGATGGACTGGTGTCCCATCTAGGTGCACTCTGCCTAGCTTAACATCCTACATAACTGAGTTAGACTCTAGACTTCCGTAATCCTAAACTGAACAAGCAACTATTGAGAGAGAGAGAAAGAGTTACTTGGTTATAACAAATTATCAGAATGAATTGTGATAACCCCAACATGAACTAGCAAACTGGTGATAGAGTCAAACTCATCCAGCTCCCCCCAAAGCAGCCATGTTGCCTCTGCCAGATTTTGTTTTCTTGTTTTTGTGCATTGCAAAGTACTGTCTGTAGTTCTTTTACACTCTGTGAGTAGGGCTGCTCACAGCTTTGAATATAACAGCCTGAACTCACTGAACTGCAGGTGTTATTCCAAATTCCCTTCTTCTCGGCCTCATACTTTCCTCCTCCTTCTATTCCACTATCTCTCTACTCTCCTCCATAACTCCACATGTCCCCTTGTAATCCCCATAACAGCACGATGCCTTTAAGAACAACAGGGTTTGGCGAAACTGCTTAGACGATGTGTTTTGTTTCTCAGCTGGAGTCAGGGTGATTGCTGGTTTCTCTTATATGTGTGAATATGCGTATTACGAAAGTACAATGAATAGCACTCTCTGTCTTGCTATCTTTTCAAATCATCCTACGTGCTGTATGAAGTGAAATCATTTTCACTTAGTGTAAGCTATAAGTTCTCCTCTCATGACCCTAAAGCTTGAACAGCACAGTCCCAGTATTAAATGAGACCTGTTTATAGCTATGTCTTACACCTCTGCCGTTTTGATAGCAGCCGCAAGTAACTTTGTGTGATTGTATGAAAAAGAAACTGAAAGGGGAGGGAATTCAGTCTAATTTTATCCTTGATTTGCTAATCGCATTCAAATTTTCCATATTTGTCACTGGCTGCCAGGGTTATTTTTCCTGTCAGTTTATGTGTTTCCTTCGTGAGTGTTTATTTGATGTTCAGGGGACAAATGCTTCATAAGCAGTTATAGAAAGGAGAGTTTACATATGCCGATGAAGTGAGTTGTGAATCCATGACGTAGAGTGAGAGGAAAGGAGGTGATAATTTCTTTTGGTGTCCTTTACGGTATGTGATAATTTGAACTGATTTGGATTAATGCTTTAATTGCGAGACACACACAGACCAAGAACATCTGCTGTCCATAAGAGGCTGAACATGGCCAACACACACTTGAGCCAAAAAACATTGTGGGATTCCTTCTTAAAAAGGAGCACTCAAATTAAATGTGTTAAATGCGAGAACTGCTTTATTTAGCCTCAGCAGCAGTATCTGCATTTTAGCAGGGCAGTATTTATGTGATCATAGCAGAGCTTCAAATCACAATTTGTGCTGAACTCACAATGATACCCAACACCTGGATGGGTCACATCTGGCTTCACAATGACTTTCCGGCCCAGATAGATAAATGATGTATGGCTGTGATTTTCACTCACAGTTCCCTTAAGTAACCTTAGTTTGTGATAGACATTAACCCTGAGGTTTTAACATTCATAAAAAGGAGAAAAAAATCTTTAGTTTGTTATTTTTTTACCCTGGAGCAAAGACCTGCAGAATACCACTCAGCAGGAAAACACAGGTCAGAAGGTCACAAAAATGTTGATTTTCAACATGGTTGCACACATGTCAGAGCAGCTTTTGGCTTGCTTTATATTGAGCTGCTGTGCCTTTTATTAGGGGCATCCCATTTCAAATTCTCTCCAAGACTCACACTGGAAGATTATACTTTACAACCCAAATTTACACAAGTCACTTATGGACTGTTCCATATTATTTTATTGTTAGTATGTAGTAAATGGATATGTTTCCAGCTGCTGCAGTACCTATATAAAAGTGTATAGCATTCATCTCTGTCTAATGCAATAATGGAGGGCAGAAGAGCTAAGCAGTTGGTTTTAAACCTTGTGTAATGCAGTTGTCTATAAAAACTGCCTTTATGTTAAACTATTTCTTGTAGAGTTTATGGAGCAGAACAACAGAAAACAACAGGAAAATTAAATCCATAGCCAGTTTTGTGCATTTCAAAATGTGCCACACAAGTTCTGCTTTTGCGTGTTGTGATGATTTTCTCTTTTGCTGAAACTGTTGTGTGAAACTTGACCAGTATATTTCTCCCACACAATCCAAGGTTAAAGGAAAAAAAGACAGAAATAAATATTATGAAAATAACACTGAGTCAAACAACCAGAAAAATCATAACTAAAACTAATAAACAAACCAGAATTCCATTTTTAACCCCAATGAATTTTCCAAGTGATGAAGGTAATTATATCTAATACGACCTAATGTAAAATAGCGCTAATGTTGAATTTTCATTTGTGTTTCAGTGTTTCCAAAAGTTTTGCTTTCCAATAGAAATGTTTATCATTAAGCATTCGTATCATATGTGATGAACACCTTGTGTTCAGCAAATTGTTTCTTAAAACTGGCTAACATAGTACTGAGTGGGGTCAGGGGACTGAGTAAAGCAAGACAGAGAGATGTATTTAGGAAAGCTCCATTTTCCACAGGATCTATAGAACAAACAGTACTGGTGATGATATCCACATGCTTGTGAGGTTGGAGGGCGACAGGCACAGCCATGACACTCCTTCTCTTCTAAGCTGCCTGCACTTCAGATCTCCAATAAACACACAACTGCAAAAAGTTATATTGGTAAATTTGGATTCTGTCTTTCCAAAATCAATTTATAACAGGACTGCAGACTGCCATTTGGAGTGAACTGAAATCTGTCATCCATTACAAGTATCTCTAGTTTTATTACTGAGTGAGCTGAAACAAATTGAGTTTGACAGCTTTATGGTGGCATTATGTCATTGTCAGGATTTCCCATACAGAAATACACAAAGCACTACTGGGTAAAAGTTGCATGGGAATCAGCAAATGAAGCCTGACAAATCTACTGAGCTTTGTGTTAAATAGTAGAACTCAAACATTAGGTAACTCAGTATCTCTTACCTGTGCTGTGTGGTACACAATAGTGGGAACATCAGGCAGAAAAGACATGAGTTACACAGGGGCACACAAGAAACAATACAGGGCTTGCTCCCACTTTGTGCGACTCTGTTACCTCCCAAGCACCCACAGCAGTTTGAATCACTAACAGCACGGCCCAGCTGGTGACACCCATTCTTGTAAGTGACCCTATTATCACTGCCATCTCAGCCATCATACATTCTTTTTGGATCATTTCCCTGTCTTATCAACTGCATGACACAAAGAGTGGGAAAGCATGCTAATTTTCCAATCAAATGCAATAGAAAACAGGCAGGCAAACGGCACTCAGCTGTTAAAGTATGCCAAAAAAAATTGACTTTTTGGACGCAGATTAATAGAAAAGAAGTCCTGGGCTTAATTTCTGACCAGAATGTCCAAAAGTATTACATTTAGCCTTGGTGGGGGAAAACAACTTTCATAAAAAGCTCCTGCCAAGTCTTCTCTCATGCATTTTTCTGCATTCATTCCAAGCAGTCCAAGCATTTGATTGAATGAGCCTATATTTCACTCATATTACTCTGCATAATCAATTGGCAAACATTACACTTAGAACTCAAGCAAGCCAATTTTGCTTTTAAACATATCATCATTTGTGCCAGCCACAACAATGTCATTAACATACAAGTCCAGAAAAGACCAGCCTAGGAGAGTCAGACCTCCCTCTGGAGACTACATGCAAATGTACCAATAATGCATATTCTCAACATCCAGGTAAAACAAAATGTGCTGTCTGACAGCTGAAAGAAAATGAAAAGATGCATCACTTAGGCCACATTCCACCTCTGACTGGTCAAAAAGGCCAGCAGAACTTCCACTGTCTTTTTCAAAATTCCATTTGTTCTGGCAGAGAGGAATTTCCTTCTCTCTGGTTTCCACCTCTATTGGTCACAGGAGCTCTCGTACTGCAGGGGTAATTACAGAATTAGTGGACCACAAGTCTCATTACAATATAATGTTTCCCTCCGACTGATCACTGCACAATGTCACTGCTGCCTCCATCCCGCAGCTCATAGTTACCAAATATTGCTGTTTATGAAAGCCTCTCCATCACCACACTGGGCAGTTTTCTTTTGGAGTCAGTCCTGCATTTGTTTTCTAAAACAAGGAAAAGGGCTTTCAGAGATATGAAAACTTTAAACATGGTCACAGGGTTTGTGAAAGGAAATAACTGAAAAGAATATCAAAGTGTGCCTATGTGCTTCCTGATTTAGACCAGATGACATTTAATACTACACAAATGTAAGATTATTTAACTATGCACTATATTTTCTCCATTTCATTTGATTGCTTTTACACCTAATTTACAGGCAGATATTTGAGACAGTGCGCTGCTATAGAAAAAGGCAGTTCTGCTGAGCCAATATCCTCACAAACAATGTGTTGACTGGCTTTAATAAAGATTTTACATCTTTAGATAGTTATTCAACATATGTTATATGTTCATAGAAGATATTTTTTTATCCATGCGTCACAGAATCTAAATGAAGATAAAATTAAAGGATACACCTAATGATGTCTCTAGGATATGTTTTTCACATTTGTTTTAGATCTTTTCTAAAATTATGTCCAAGATTTCCCACGTGTTCTCCAAAATCACCTCTCAACTCAGTAAATAATTGCATTATAAGTAATTGTAAAGGATAATAAGTTAGTAATTATATCTGTAGCTCTGAGTTTAGTCACATATATATTGTCCAGAAAGAGTTTGTATTGATGCTGGAGTTTACCATTCGTTGGTTATAAATCTGATTTCATGTGTATGAGTTTTTCAAGAGATACTGATCGTGACGTAGTATAAATAGAAAGTTTATGCATGTAGACAAGTGTTTATCTTGTCTTGCCTGTTTTGATTATGTAACCTTTAACACAAGTTGGAAATTGCCACAAAAAATAAGTAAAATACAAGCAAACAAACTCTGGTTTAGTAAACAGGCAAGGCTTATATCAAATATGCATTGGAAAGGTCATGGGGGAGGATGAGTCATTTAGCAGCCATTTTTTTATTCGAACTGAAGACGGAGTTCTTTCTCACAGACCCACCCCACTCATTCCTGCTAATCAGAAACTAGCTGTTCTTGTGCTACAAAAAGACCACAGAGGTTAGCAGAGGCAGAGCTCTGTTTCAATCCATCCCAGACTGGAGGGTCACTGGGTGGGCTAAGCAAGCGCTGTGTGGGGTCTCACATGTATCACTAGGCTTGCCTCTCCGCTTTCAACTACAGTGCAGAAACGTAGTGTGGGAGTTTATTCTGCAGTCCTTGCCAGCAACAGACACTCTGACATGTTACCTCACTGTCCACATCTCCACTACACCCTGAGAACACACAACCTCAGCTACATCTGCCCCACCTTATTTGCAGTCGCTTTTCCATAAGTTACCACAAGTGGAGGGCACATCATGCAGAGTTTGTTGAATAACACCAGAGGTTCCGGAGGCTGGAAAAAAGAAAAGATGAATTGTTTTTATACTGAACAGTTCTGGTAGAGTTCATTATGGCTGGGAAGAATGGAAGATGGTAAACTGGTACTGAACCTATATTAAACCAATAGAAAGCTGCTTGGTCTAATCATTATGTTACATTCTGCTGCTTTGGAGCTTTTACTTAGCAAAGTCAACATGTAAAATTATCTGAATATGATCAGTCTTATTACTACAGTCTATTTCACATCTAATAAATAAAAAGTAGTATTACCATGTTTTGGTAATGCCATTTTACTGTTCACTGGCCCTCAGGTAATCTGTGGTCAGTATCTTCAGTGATCTTTAGTCTGACCACAAGAATAGAGTGTCATGGGCCACCCACAAAGTTGAACCAAAAACAAACAAATCTGTCATCTCCTAACATCAAAACCCAATTTAGACTCAAATATTAATTACTGTTCACTTTTCAAACCAACAACGAAAGAGACATAGTTAATATTAATAAAATGGCACTTTCAGTGTTCATGTTATCATCATTAAGTTGTTACATTTTTTAGTATCAATATACATATGCGATTCATGAAAAATGAATGCCTTTACTTGTTGTATGTGCTGAGCTTTGAAAAACTGTCATATTTTATTTAATTTTTTGAGAAGAGAAACCACAAAATTCCTTTTAATGAACATTCGCTAATCAATATCTGTTCAAATTGATCCAAGAACTGTAAATCGTTATTTGTACAAGTATACTTTATATTTTAATTTAGTATTAACTTTCAAATGTTGCCCCTTTAAGGCAATCTCAATTAAATTTCCATGGAAATAACAGTAACAAAATTAGAAGAGATACTGAAGAATAAAAATGAATTACTGTTTTTTACCTTTCTCTGAACTCATTGGTTAAGCATCTCCTTATTATAATTCACATCACAGATTTAAGCCTTTTAAACATGAATATTTGATGGAGTGATTTCAAGTTAAGGATCTTGTGAATGAAAAAATGAACATTTTATCATCATACGTGCATCTACAGCCTTTAGGTTAGAAATTAGTGTCATTTACCTGCACTCTCAGCTGCCTCTAATGGTGAAATGTATGCATTTCTTCAATAACCAGTAGCTGGACAATTGTAAAACAGAACTATACAAGATCATGTAAAGATAATGTTTTTTTCCATTATCACAAATCATATTGCATTAATACTGAGTAAAAGACTAAGATTAAAATGATAATGCATGTCACATATATTCATATATTATATGTTGAACAAAATAAATGTTTATTTTTAATTCTGATATGTTCTATCATTGCCAGAAGAACTTCTGTTCAGAATTTTAGCTTTAGGGTCTCAGTTAGACTTATGGCACTTTGTCTATTGTGCAAGTGCATATTGTTCTTCATCGGATGTAATGTTTGGAAAAGACTTACAGTGAATAACACGATAATAGTTTAAGAAATGATATGTAACAAAATAATGGTCTGCACCAGTTGTGAAATGCAACGTATTTCTAAAAATGAACAATTTAACTGAATGTTCAGTTTTCCAAAGTACTTCCACTCCTACTCTTTGTGCAGCTAGTTTGATACGAGACTGTAGTAATACCTCTATCGCCACAATGAAAATTTTGTATTCTAAATCCTGTGAACTTCCCTTGCCCATTGTTGCTGGTGTGAATGCCTTTAATGGAGGGGACTTGGATGTCTAGTCCTTTCACTGGGAGCTGAAAAGTGCAGGAAGGAATACAGTCCTTGGGATGCCTTCAGAAGAACCTGCAGTGCTGCAGTAGTGCTGCTGATATTGGAAGACAGCAATACCATTTCCTGAACCTGCTATAAAATGAAAACCATGTAAGACATTTCAGAAGGTTCCCAGCCACCAAAACACATAAGTTAACCCCTGGTCTCTCCCCTTTGGCCAGAGAAAGAACCACTTCTTGACCTTTCTATAGAGAAGTACTGCCTTGACAATAGACACAGTGGTTAGTCTGAGAATAAAGATAAAATAAAGACTTCAGCAACTGCTTACTGGGTTGGATTGGTTTTATTAACACTATATTTGCCATCATAGGATGTGTGAACAGGATTTTTATAAGAAATGACATTTATGCAAAATGGAATACTGCATAACGTTGCATGTCTTCTTTAAATAAGGTTACTCAAGCAGTAGTCTATCTTCTAGAATTATTTGTTTGCACACCCATACTTCTTTAGATTTTCTTTTACCGTCAGCCACAGAAAGTAATACTGTTGGAAATAATGGCATGGGACAATAATATGGGATCCCAGATGTCGTTTTTTGTCAATTTTTATCTTTCAGCGTATAAAGGACACTTTAAGACTCAAGTTTATATAATGGTTTTTTTGTATATCCTAAATCGAGTAGCTGATGGTCATAATGGTAGTATTTACACAGGCACCTACACATTTCAGAGTGGTGTTGAAAGTGAGTCCAGTCAGTGGCCCCTCTCCCCATCTCTGACCACTAGTGGACGGACAATCCATCGTCGAGTCAGTCACCTCCACAGTGCAGAAGAGAGCGGCTCACTTCCCTGTTGCCCCTGCCTGCTGCCAGATTAAACAAGCTCTAAGGAAATGGGCTTGTTTACTGTTGCATTTACAGAAATGTGTGTGACTTCTAGAGGAGTGAGCTCAGCCATAATTAGAGTTAACCTCACTGAGTTTTTTTCTTTGTTCTGCTGGCAGATTTTTGAGCCTCTTTTCCAGAACGGGTGCAATTAGCAAAAGGCTCTCCTTCTTTCTCCATTACTCCTACTTTCAGGGTCTTGCTGTTTGGTATTGTCTTTCTTCTTCTTTTACTCTTTTTGCTAAATAATTTGACATATTACCAGACAGGGCTACAATTTATAGGCAGGAATCTTGAAAATGGAAAAAACGGATAAAAAATGCATTTATGCTTGAGAGGATAAGAGTTATGGTTAGAACGCATTGTTTAGGAGAAAATAAGTGTTGCTTCAATGCCACTCTCACTGCACAGGAGGGTAATGTGGCTTAGTCTGAACCTGCCCAATTTCATTTGGTTTCACTGAGCAATTTAATGACTCAACAATAACTAGATGGAATTGGGCACTAACTAGGAGTATTGTATACTACAAGCCTTGTGAAACAGTTACATGTCTTCATGAAAAGATGAAGGAAAACTAAAAGCCATCTGAAACTTGTTTTCACCTTGTAAAAATGTTAACATTGCCCACATCATGTTCTGTCCACTAAAGTATGTAAGCACTTGCAGGCTGTTACTTAGCCAAGATAATTTTATACATTTTTACTGCTCTATATTTGTTAGGTCTTTAAAGGTCAAGTACAGTGCACATGGATACAGCTGGAGTATCCGTCCTGGAACATGCCCCGTAACTTTCAAGTCTATATCATTAAACGTGATGCTAGCTACTGCACTTGCATGTTGGAGAACTGTTGTTCTTTCTCAGCCAATGCTTAGCAATGGGATTCTGAGAGTCTCAAAAAACAGTGCTGACATACGAAAATAACCAAACCAGCTTGAAAAAGGCATTGTTTGGATCTGTCCATTTTAAATCACATAAACAAACAAATAGGAACTTCTAAGTTCTTCTGAGAACTTCTTATACCACAGAACCTCTTTCAACCACCATTTCCATAGATACTTCAGAAAACAGAGCAATCATAAGAGGCTTGTTTTGAGTTACATGTCTGAATGTCTAACAATGCTTATGAGCAATGAAAAAAACTTAAGGTCTTCTGCTTTCTTATTTATTTTTCTTACTTTCATCTATAAACCATTTCTAAATAGCTTTTTTGCGACAAACCTCACATTCCCATAGGTATCATTTTGAATAGAATGGCTTTCGAGCAAGATCACAAAGCTGTTCTCTGTCTGTCGACCATCACTCCTATTTTTGTGCAGTGGCATTTTCCACATGAAACAAAGGATACCTTGCTTTAGGAATCACAAAGCCCTGAGTGATTACAAGTAGAGAACATGCAATATTGTCCACAGTCCATGCACGGAAGGACATAAACAGGTGGCCCGGTTGCACCAGTCAGTGATGCCAAAGAAGCCTCCTCAGGAACTCATATCTGGGTTCTGCTGAAATACTATTTCACCATAACAAGACCATCTGCGACTGTATGGCTATGGTCTCCTACAGCTTGAGCACTAATAATCGGGGTCAGTAAGAGTGTAAGTCGCAGTATTTCACGCCATCTGAGCTTGGACTTGCCTTTTCAACACTGTCATCGGTGTGTTCTTACAGCATCATGGCAAAATAAACCAGCCGCACTGAGTGGCGACAGTTAATGCTCGCTGGTTGTGAGCGTCCTCACTCATTTACTTACAAATACTTTCAGTACACAATGGTAAGGTGACTTTACCATTGACCCAAAATCTGTATGTAAAAAAAGTTTAATATCATTTTGCCCTCAGCTGGAATATCTATTACTTTGCATGTAGTACAGAGTCAAGCAAGAAGAACTAAAACCTTTCATGAAATTATCACTCAGTAATGATCATAACATCATTGTGTTTCATTACATGAAATAATTCCTAAAAGGTTAAAATTTTGGGGGGCATTACTGTGCATTTTGAAAAAAAGAATAAATAATAATATGACAATATAATGAATTATTAATTTTGTTAAATTTATTTTTACTTGTTCATATTAATTTAGTAATAAGATGCTTTTTTTACCACATTTTTAGAAAACTGAAGTAGTTTGCATTTTAAAATAGCATTAGTATAGCACTACTAACAGTTGCACATGTTGCTAAACCTTGTAAAATATGCATTTCACATATGTCATATAAACTAGTTGAATCCTTATGCTGCAATGGACTGGCATCTCATCTAGGAGGTAGTTCCACAGCCTGGTGCCCAGTGATTCTGGGAAAGGCTCTGGGCACCACAACCCTGACCAAAATAAATAAGATCTATGATAATAGTTGAAGAAATGATTAATCACTATGTTTCCAACTTAATATTCCATAACTTCATTGTAATCCTCATGAACAATTTGTGCAGTTTTAGGGAAGGCATTGTGTAACAACTGAACTGTAAATTGCAGTGTAAACTGTTGAGCAACACATGTTAATTTCCAGATGGTTTCAGACAGGTTACACAACAGTAGCAAGAGTGAAAAAATATTTTGTTAGAAAGAAAAGTCTGCATTTCATGAATACTTAATACTGTAAAATATAACAACTCATCGTTGCATTTGTGTATTTTACATATTACATACTCTTTACAAGAGTATATGTTCTATACATGTAAGTTAGAAACCAGATTGCTGAATGACAAGTGAGTTTATTAGTTTATTAACTGGGAAGACCAATCAGTCAGTCAAACCGGTAGTTTGGTTTTAACCTAGTGGTTGCAGAATGTATCATTCCACAGCCCTGCTAATGAGAGTATCCTGCTCATGTCAGGTTTAAATTTAAGTTGTATGGAGCTACAGCGCTTTTCAAACTTAATTATATTTCTGATGTTTAAACAAGTTGTCTAGCAAAGTATTTCCACTTTAGCCATAATAGCAAACATTTCAACCAGGAACCTCAGACTGGCCTTTTTCCCACAGCACTACATAACCTATAAAATGTGTTACCCATGCCATGATAAATAATTATAGCGTAAACACTGCAAATCGTTCCGCCTTCTCTTCTTGGTAATTCACGAGGAGCCGGACACTAAAATGGCCTGAACTCCTGGCATATTTATACTGCCTACCTGTAGCAGGGGTAGGAGCTACTCAGAATAGATGATCATAAATCCCCTGTTGTGTTTGATTGCAGGTAAGAGGTGCATTTATAATAATCCATCAGAGCACACTAATGCACAACCATACTGCAGATGGCCACATTACCACTTTAAAAGGGAGGGAGGCTTTTCTTTCCCTTAATCCTCCCCTGTACACGTGCCCTTAGGTATCTTTTCGTGCCGAGCAGCAGTGTTTAGTGAATGATGAATCATGGTTCTCTAGTAACTGCAGGACCACCAAAATGTTACATTTACACTCTAACTCCATGAGTACATGTTTACCTTAATCCCAAACACCTGTGGAGAAAAGGACATCGGTTATCCATCTTTTATTTGTCAGGTTCTGAAGAGGTTCTTTTTCTGACTGTAAACATGAAGCATTCTGAGAAATGGCAAAGAGAAACTAATTTAATGGACATTTTCCCCAGAATATTACCTCCAATATATAAACATGGGTTAAATTTACAAAGCAATCTTAGGACTGTGAGGATCGTTTTATGAGAATTTTTTTTAAAAACATACATTACATGGATTAATTTCAATTTTATACTGGCAGCTTGATTTTTACGTGGATTAAATGGTTCCTTTTATACCATACATTAAACCAAAACCTCACGGCACTGAAATAACGAACTGCTTGGCTAAGATTTGCACTGCAAAAAAGTTCTGAACAGTAAAAATCTGGTTAGGAAACTTAAAGATAAATATAGCAGTTATTTAACCCATAATTTCATAGCTATGTTATGTTATGTCATGCTATGCTATATTTTATTTAATTTGATATGTTGTTTCATAATATAACATAAAACTTGTAGTTTCAAGACACCGCGTATAGATGTTATAAAAAACCAGTTTCCTCCATTCTTTTATTTTATACACACACACACACACACACACACACACACACACAAACACACACATATATATATAAAATAAAAAATGAATATATATATAATTTTTTTAATAAACTGATTTTGCTTAATTTAAATACTTACAAATCACACATTGTATACTGTAAAAACATATCAAATTATGGTTTATCTATAATTATAGATAGGTCCTTTAAATACAACTCTAGTATGTTACCAGCATACAGCAAAGGATTAATATTGCCATACATGAAATAGTATTACATACTATTACCATAGTATGTAATAAATGTAGCATTTTTAAAATATATAGACCATTTAATTTAACTTATCTTGTCTACTGAGACTTTTTTGTAAGAAATAACAAGAATAACAATAATCTTTTACAAAAATGCAGTACAGGTTTAGAGCTTATGTCGTTACATATACATCTCATTGCAAAAGTTTGTTTAGTTCATTCAAATTAGCTGTTAGGGAGAGTATGTACATCTCGATGCCTTGGGTCCTGGTACAGCATATTTTGTCTTTTTACCAATTCAGTTAAGAAATTCTAAATGTATCCCTCTGCTTTCAACAGAAGCTCATTAAATACAACTAAATTATCTATGGATTTTTTTATTTATTGACTTTACATTGATTTACATTTCTCATAGAAGTATATCATACATCTTTAATCCACTTAATTTTTCACTTTTTCCCACAAAAGTGATTGTAGTACAAAGATTGCAGATTACAGTTGGACTACATAGCAAACTCAGATTAGGTTCTACAACAAACATATGAATATTATCTACAGTAGCAAACACAAAGTACAAAATATTCATATAATTCACATTAAATGCAATAAATATGATTTGCCATTGAACTGTTATATTAATAATACATAATGTGTGCAAGAAAAAATGTTAATCAATTTTTATATGTACAATGATAGCTAATGATAGATAAAGCTGCATCAAAGTGATAACCAGAACATTTGTATACATGAATGTTGTTTGAAGCACAGTCTGGAAACATGTTCATCTTTATTCTGGTATTCTTCTTTTAGCAAAAGCTGCTATAATACTACCCTTGCTCTCTGCACATATGCGTACTTGAGTGACGATATTTTTACTAATGTTTTATTATGAAACCTCTGCTGTCGTATTTGTTTTTACCGTAAGCCTTGTCAGGTATTGCGTCAGATTTGGAAAATGTTTTCACATTATACAGTAAGCCAGCATCATTTGCTCATAATATAATAATTGCTGACATATAAATATTAATTTAACTGCAGTTCCCCAGTACCTAAGACAAGTGACTTTTTAGTACTTTTACCACTGAAGATTTTTTCAGCTTTAATTTATGGAACAGGAAAAATCAGCAGGTCCCAATGCTGTCATTTGTTACATGGGCACCTTCTGAAACTGGCAAATTAGTGTAGCTCCACAAGGAACCTATTAACACATATGCCAGGGAGTTCAAGACATGGAAGCCAACATCTCACTTTAAAAACAGTCAAGTTTCACAGCATATTACAGAAACATGATCATTGACAGATGTTGGTATGTGCGGGAAATTCATATCTTTGAAGACAAAAACAGAAAACAGAGTATGTACCACATCTACAAACTCAGCACACCTACAGCAAGGGTTCATACTTGTGTCCACAATGGCTTAAACATGAGATTGTATTATTCCTTATACTCCAAGTCAACAATCAGATGCAGGTAAGAACCTGTTTTTATCTGAGAAACATTGCACAGGAACATAAATGCTGAAAAACAAAAACCCCAAAAAATTTAAATGCACACAATTTAATTTATACACGTGTATTTTCTACAGGACTCCCATTTAAAATAAACAGTTTTCTAAAACCTTTAATTATAGTGAAATTTTAGTTACTTTGCTAGAATTAAGGAGTTTCGGGAACAGCTGCGGTGGACACTGATTACTTAATAATATGTTGATAAACATGGCTATCAATCAACTGCCTTGACATGCCTTACAATTCAGAAGGAGCGCTCATCAGAAAGAGCTGCTGACTCTCTCATTTAGGGTGCCAGTGGGATTTGCTTCTCAGGCCACGATGCAGTCCTTGTCTGGCATTTAACTATGGGAGAAAAGGAGACGGAGTTGTTAGACCATTCCATTCATTTATTTAGAGGATCCGTCCAACTTTGCCATTTCTAGAAACAACAACTGCACAATCACAAAAGATTACCATGCTGATTGCAAAGCATGTAGTTCAGTGGTGCTGCCGTTATTCAAATAGCATTTTAACTACATACTCTGGTGAAGGCACCTTTGTGCATATTTCAGTGCAGTGATATTTCACTCAGGCTTTCAAGCCAAATTAAGAAAAACTGCAGTCAGGTATTTACATGTGCCTTCAACAAGGGTACCCTTAATTCCAGTGCAGTTTAGTACATGGTTTGGAAACAAATACGTGTAATGTGTGTGCATACGATACTTGAATTTGTCAAATAATGACTGTATGTTTCATTCAATCAGAAAAAAATTATTATTCAACTATTTTGTAAAAATACCAATATAGGTAAACAATCTTCAAGTTAAGAAAGCCTCATGATGGGTTAAACTGCTTTAATAGCGATTGGTTTTAAAATTGGTGAAGGTTCCAGATTCTGTGTTTTGAAGTGTCTTCCTGGCAAATACTATAATAAAGGGGCTTCTGTTTAAATTGTGTATTTATTTTATAACCGTAAATAAAAAGCCTGACTCTTCATAGGGACAGGTAACAGCACAGTGTGCACACAATGGACTGTAGCACAGGCCAGTTCAAACAATTCATGAAAAAGTGAGTTCAGCTGAGTGCACATCAAACTGCTCCTTAAGACACAACAAGCTATATAGCAGAATTTATGACTTATACACAAAGATTTTGACAACCATGTGGGCAATTTAAAGAAAATGATTCTAGAATTTCATAGTTGAACATATATTTGCAGTATGCAAGTCATTAAATTTTAAAACAATCTGGCAAATACAAATAACATTTTAATCTAAAGTTTACTTTGAATACCATATTCAAGCAAATCTGCTTTGAGTGGAAAACATTATGACAAAGTTTTGAATGAGTTACAGGCAGTGCAATAGGTACAGCAAAAGCAAGAAATATTCCGGAGAGCTACTTTGCAGTTTTTGATGTCACATTTTTTATATCCACAATTTTTTTTTTCTTTGGTGGGGCTTTGTGTCTATACATAATATTAACATTTTTCTGCTGTGAATTTTGTTAATCATGTTAAATAGATTCAAAACTTATGAAAAGGTTTCAAGCTTTGTAAATTATTATTTCCAACACAGTGCAAGCTTACTGCAAATTTTGCCATGCCATAAATGTAATCTGGCCATGTCATAAATGTAAACATTTTTTCAAGATTCCTTTCAGGCTTTCCTTTTACGTAAATGCAACAAAGTGATTATAATTTAGAGGTGAGCTTCAGGAATTGTTTTTTCCGACCTTTCCGACCCAGTTGGGTACTTGTGATAGTTTCATTCCTGCAGTGGCTACAGAGTGAAAACAATCTGGAAATGAGCCATCAACTTTTCTAAGGTTAGTCATCTGATGTAAACAAAAGAAGGTTGAGCATCAAGAACATAGTGAAATAAATGCTACTTATTTAATTAATCATAATATTCAATATTTGTAATGTTATTCATAATATTTCAGTGTTGGCATCAATTTAACATTTGTGTCCCAAAGAATCCACTTTAGTAATTCTCTGAAAGATGTCCTGTAGTAAAGTATATTGAGCAGGAAAAGGCAGCACCAGCTCACACATGGGCCAGCCTGGGAAGGTACCTACTGCTTTCAGAGAACTGACAACTTCATTTGGCTCAAAGGCTGGAGGTGGATGGAAGGTGAAAGCAAATTCAGTCAGGTGTTACTATAAAAGCAGGCAGGCAAGGTATAAGCATTTGCAAAACTGAGTGAAATGGAAAGTATGCAGAACAGATGAGCAGGCTGTGTCTCACCAGACATGAAACCTTCATTCAGATGTTGAGTGAGGGTTAGGGTCGTGACAGAGCAATGCATAAATTAGGTCTACCCCATTTCGTCTAGTGGTGAACTGATTTACTAGTAGCCAAAACCCTGTTTATGTCTACTTGCCAAGTTGCCTTTTCTGGGGAATGCCACTCACGTACAGATTTCTCAGAAAGCCCAGATCAGCACTTCAACATCTCATCTCACTTTTTGGGGGGGGGGTGGATATGTTACTTCCTTTTTGGTTTATACGTGAAGGAGGGCCAGGCACAACCCAAAACTAATTTCATGACTGTCATTTAGCTTGATCACATTTTTTCCGCTTGCATTGTTACGGACCAGGCAGCGGAAAAAGACCTGAGCAGGTGGAAATAGACAGACTCTTGATGGTTTCAAGAAAGCCTGCCTGCATGTTGCTGTCAGCCTGTTTCCAAGGAGTTGGAGGGGGGCTGGAATGATGCCATCTTCCTCTTACAGTCTTGCTGGCTGTCTTCATCCTACCAGGCTGGTCTGACTCCACCATACCCCACTTACTCTGTTCTAATCCCACAGAAACCCAGGATAGATGAATGTCAGTTTTGTCAGGAATTATAAACCCAATGTCCAGCCATTAGTGTCCTTTTCAACCAAGTGCATGGTAACCACATGGCTGCATTTACTAGTAACCTAAAAAGTAATGAATTGAGACAAATAAAAATTTAAGGATAGATTAAAACAAAATGAGATCTTTATGAGCAGCCAACTGGGTTACTGAGGGACATATGACTGTGCACATAAAAGCGACAACACTTGACCTAGTTTGAAATTTTCTTGGAGACAGTTTTGTCCCTCTTCAAGAAGTCATTATTTCTCTGATGATGGTGAATGTACTCTTTGGCCTTCGTTACTTAAGGCAAAAGGATATGAAAAGATCACTGCGACAGATGTGCAAGTTTTTGGCATTGCTGCCAAGGGCCTTTTGTTCATCACACAGTGCACATTGTGACCTTTACAACTGTCTGATGGAAAAAAGAAACAGAGAGCAGCAGACTCCGTGACCTGCTGAAAGGGGCCCTGAGCGGATGTCTCGAGGCAGACATGACAGCAGCGTGAACCTTGGAGACTGAAACCAGGCAGCATTCCCTCCCTATGGCCCCTGCAAGTGTAGAGAGATGGATTTGATGCGCCCCACTTTCCCTGTGCTGGTCAGCCTCATGTCATACAATGCCAGTTTGGCATGATGCATCAACTGGACCCCCTTGGCATAAAATGCAGCTCTGGCAAAAAAACCTGTTCTTTGCTCTCCAGCTTGCAAATGTCACAGATGCGGTCACATCATGTCATGATTTATCCCAGTGTTGAACCACAGTTTCTACCATCCGGTTCACGGAGGATCTGCACTAGTTCACAGAAACAGCAATCAAATCAAAAACTGCTCCCCTACCAGCCACCACCCACAAACTCTGTCATAGGTGATTCAGCCATAGTTGGGTTTTCTGGGGATTAAAATAGCAGGGTTGTTTTGCAGGGAAACCCTTTGCCTTTTTAAACACACAGTTAACAGTGATATATATGCCATTGTTATTTACCATTACTATTTCTTGAGTGCTTGTCTTCCTCAGTAAACTTCCCACTCAAAAGACGTGGGTGAGTTAAATAAGTAAATAGACATGTGACTGTGTGTTTCTCATTTGTTTTCCTCTTCTGCAAATTGAAGTCCCTTTCAAAGCACTCGCCATGCTAACCTGTGCCAGAAGTTGCGGTTTTATGTGTTCAGGTCAAATTCATGTCTATGGGTTTTACTTCAGATCTGTAATGAGCTGACATGAGTGGGCCTTTCTGTAGTTGAAGAGGGAAACAAACAGAAATCACAATGATTTCCCCCTCGCCACACTCCATAACCATGTGTTGAGATAAAGGGACCGTATGCAGTTAGTGAGAAAGCAAAAGCACAGTTATATAGCAACTTTTCTGGTATTCTGAATAAGAAATTATACCAGTTGCCTGACTTTTTACCCATTGCTCGGGATTATGGTTAATAATGTCTGTAGTGAATGCTGCAGAGTTCAGACAGAGGTAATCCTGTGAATATCATGCTGCGCAGCTACAGCAACAGCTTCATAACCCTGGGCAATAACTTTTGTATTTGCTGAAAAATTACATAAAATTTCATCATGCTATGGGGGAAATAAGAAATATATGAAGCAGTAACAAAAGGGTTAAACCTAAATTTAAACTTAATTCAGTGCAATTATGTAAGGGTGGTTCTGTTTGCTAAAAAAAGGTCCTTCACCATCCATTAATACAAGCACATACAGCACCACTAACAAATTGTATTAAGAAAATTAGGCAAGAGCATGGAAATTCATTTTGTTTCAGAAGTTTTATCAATTAAAAAAATAAATAACTGGCCAACAGTAACAATGCTTCTGTATTATTGCTATTGTTTTTTATCTGCATTTATTCCGTGCTGTATTAATAAATATAATCAGAAAATGTTATTGCTCAACAAGTTAAGTTCTGATAATGAATAAATTAACACAAGTGAGTACTATTAAGCTTAAGTATATTATACATCGTTAATTTATCTACACAGTAAAAAAAAAGTTATTTGTAATCCCCACAGAGTTTTCTGGGATTAAAATTGAACATTTGTGTGTAATTACGTATAAACAAGCCAGTCTTGATCAGTTACTATCACTGGTAATAATTAGTTATAAAGCATTATAAAAGTAAAAAAAAATAATTAATAATGAATTTTGGCTAATCATTTTTTCATGGTACAGACCCAAGGAATACAAATAAATACATCATCCTATACACTTGAAAGCAATGTGTTATTCGAATGACACTTTTAGAACAACGTAATAGTACTATTATCATATAATTGTATTCTGTTTTTCAGTAAACAATAGTTCCAACGTTTCAACGATAGTAAAACGTTCAGTTTTCATATTTGAAAACAACTGTCACATGGACATTAACCTTCTGACAGATATCGACAAAATTCAGTAAAACAAATGTTAACTTGAACATTTGTTGCACCTGAGCTTTCTTCATAAGACATAGATGATCACTTGCTGTGTACGAAATATTTACCTATGGTTTCAGGCCAAAGAAATATATACCTACTGCTTATAGAATGTTATGACAAATAGATTATTGGTTAAAAATTATTTGCATGGACCTGAATCAGGCAAGACAGAAAACGGTCAGAGAAACAGTCAAAATAACATCATCTCTTTTCCCCTACGTTCAAATTATCCTACGTTTAATGCGATGATGCCTGACCCTCGACAATAAGCACCATTTCTGTAATATGCTTTTTTCACGTTTTTTACAAACTGCCCGAAGTGCAAAGCAATGTCCATTTGTAGAATTTCCCCTGAACTTGTGTAAAATGCTTAAATATTTGAGATGGACTGAAAATGCATATTTCAAAAGTTAGTATTAAATCGATACGTGATTTACTCGAACGTTCATTTTATATATGTATATATAGCGCGCAAGCAGAGACGAATAACAACCGAGGCAAGTAACAATTTGTCAGGTGAGAATTTAAAACTATTCACAGGAGTTAGAATGAAAAACTATGCAGGGGAGTTATGCTCAGACACTGGGGTTGCAAATAAGGTTTGACTAAATTCTCAAGAGTAAACGCACCCCTTTATTATGTGTTTGCATAGATTTACATTAAAATTTTGGCAAAATAAACATGACTTTTAAGGGTGCCTAAAGGCACAAAACATCCTGGAGATGACTGCTCGTAGAGGTTCGGATCTCCGTCCCGTCTCCAGACACCGCACTGCGGGGCTCCCTGAGGAGGGAAGAAGTGCTGAAGCGGGACGGCGGCGCTGCTGATTGCGGGAGGGCGGGGCTCGTGCACCTCCACACGGCGCAAATCAATGGCGGAGCCGAGCGACTGCAATCAGTGGTCTGTTTGTAATCCCATCCATTTCCATTAACGTAAACACCACTTGAACAAAAATATACACGGCCACCTACAGAGCCAGAGAAAGTGATGAGGAGGTGCGCGCTTCTGCGTCATGCTGTTTTCAATTATACCAGTGTTGTAGCCCTAGTGATGCATGAAGAATGGACTCAACTTTATTCACTTTAGCCTGCGCACGTTGTATAGTTCAGCTCTTTCTTATAGTTATATATATATAACATCCACCCGTCCATCCGTCCATCCATTCATCCATCCATCCTTCCATTTTCAGTTACAGTTTTTATTGGTCAGGGTCGCGGCGGTCTGGAGCCTATAAGTGTATGTATAAAATCTATTATTTCAAAACGAATACTTTTGATTCTATGTTATTTCATTCAAGCATATGCGTAATAATCATAATAAATACGCTTAATGCCCCCACCCCCCAATATTTGTGCACAACCCCGTTATGTACAATTGCTATTTTTTGTTTCCTGTGTCTTCAAATTTTAATGTTAGTATATTCAAACATATGACTTAAGCTTTGCAAACGTTGGATTAGTACCAAGTTAAAAACAATTAGGTGGGAGTTATTTCAATGATATACGATTTTTTGCTTAACTGTGATTTATTGTGCGTCACAGGAGTGGAATTATTTGTATAAAGAAATTATACGTATCAGCACAGTATATTGAGAAACCTGCATTATAAGAAGTACCGTATAAGTTTTGGTGTTTATTAATTTATAGACAACTCGTGTTCTTAAAAACAAGGAAATATTAATGTGGCTGGCATGACTTTCACCTGACATTCACAGCTTTGCCCTTTGACAGCCATGCGAGGGAGGGCAGGCGTCAAGCGCTCATGGTGACGCGGCTGGAGGACCTCAAGTGAATTACACAGGTTGTTTCCACTGGTATCTCAGTTCCGCTCGTGTCCACTGGCTCTTCGCCCGTATCTGGTGTTCAGTGGCACACTTTACACCGCTGTCTTTGAAAGAAATACCCTCTGTAGACTAGGAAGTATCTTCAACAGTTAAACAACTAATTTCAAGCCCTAGTTTTCCAAAAACTGAACTCATTTAATGATCCCAATTTGCTAACTGGGAAATAATTAAATAAGAAACGTTTACGCTCCTTATAACGCAGGTAGTGTTGAATTATATAACCCGCAAATTTAAATAAAACCCATACTCAAACCGTTAGTTCTGGTAAATTTCTTTTTGCACTATGACTTCCGTTCTATTGCTCATAGATTTAAAAGATGAAATTAAAATAATTTTAAATATTTTAACTTGCTTAATATATCATCAGGACAGTAAAGCCGCAGCAGAATGTTAAACGTCAGCATAGCACAATTTCAGTGCAAGCATAAATAGAAGGATTTACCTTATTTCCCCATCCTAAAATTATAACCAAGTAACATACAAGTAAAATTTGAATACAAATATGAATTTAAATAGTGGCAGCACGTTGATTCCTTGTTACGCACTGCCTCTGTGGCACTTTGAGGCAAGTTGACTTTGACAACAACAGACTATCGGTACTGTAACGCAAGTAAAATTTATAGAGATATCTCACGTTTTACAATAACCATTTAATGTTTAATGTACAGGCTTCTTTTACCGAATATGATATGTGGACGAAAGTCACGTGATTAAAACCGAAAAAATCAGATGAATTAAAAACTTATATATGTATATTTGTTCCATTGACTTTTAAAGGGAAAACATGCGTTCTGGCAAGAAAACATGACATGACATGTTCTTAAAGAGCAATATCCTAGAAATGTGCGCAAGTGAAGAGTGTTTGGTTCACTGTACTGCGGGTGAACACACTGGCAACAACGGACGCCGCAATAACCACATATAACCTCCTCCATAACTGAAAAGAACCAGGGAAACTGATCTTGCACCGTTATAGATTAATAACTGTTTCGCACAAAAGAACTGAGACAGGATTTAGATAGGTACAGTCCTGAGTCTTATCATTCAAAATATATATGTAATTATCGTAGATGTCCCAAACTCACACTTCCTAAATATGTCCTGTATTTCAAATATAATGTGACAGACTAAAAAACTGAAACGGAGAAAATAACAAAAAGAATTAACAAAATAGGAAGGTTGAGAATTTTTTCAGAGCTTTTGAGCTTTTTATATATGCAGTAAATATTATATACCCAAACATTTTATCAACAATATAAAAAAATAATAAAACATGCCCAACTAAATACACGCGCAAAAAAGTGTAAGAATCTTACAAACCTTAGATTGTAAGTCATCTTGGAGAAAGCCGTCAGCTTAATGAATTATTGTAAATGTAAATATGTTTCAAATTCTAGTGTTTACATATTGCAATAATAAAACAGCATATTAAGCATTAAGAATATTTGCACTCAGTCCATTAATTCAAAGGTAGTCGAAACGTATCTTTTTATTAATTATATTATCATGTCATATTAATAAGGAAAAATTATTGCAAAGAAGTAATTTAACAAAAAACTAAAACAAATAGATCGTAAGCAATGTGAGGTGGTTGAGTGAGTGGTTTTAATGACTCGTGTGCAGACAGTGAGATGCTGAGGAATCCCAGCGTGCCAGCCGTGAATTCCGGGGGACGCGCGCCGTCAAATATTTCACTGAAGGACGTCATGGAAAGTGTGCGCGCGCGCCTCAGAGAGCCAATGGGAATGGGTTGCACACGGAACTTTATGAAGAAAAAATATAGTTTTGGTCATAAGAACGGTCCTTATAAAATTACTGACACTGACCACATGTGGGTTTTGCAGCCTTTCCAGTCTCCTTTAAACACATTGCACACTATTCATAATTGAGCGATTTTTTGAAGAAATTCTTATTTCCCGCCATTTTTTTAAAACCAATGGCGCGTCTGTTTGTTAGTCACGTTGTACGAAATATGTATGTGATGTACGTATATATAGACAATTGACGGTCACATTGTGTTCCAACAAGTGGGGAATACTGAGCTATTAATTGTAAAAATGTATATTAAAATATATAAATAACCTTTTTTCATTTAAAAAAAAAAGATGCTGCGATTACTGGCAGTGCAGCGATTAATACTTTAACAATTGCTAAAAGAGAACCTTGTCTCTATCTCGTCTTCTCAGGAGTGGCGAAATAGTGATTTGGTGTCAGTAGACATAGTTCACATACTGCCTTGACTGGATTTTAGTCATCAATTAAAGATCAGGTCCTCAGTTACTCAAAACCCAAAACATTCACACGAGAACAATTTACATACGTTCGTTTTGAAAATTAAAAAAGCTATGTAACTTACGGACAGTGTAACATGATTTGTTGGGACTAAGAGCAAATAGAAAGCTGAGGTCCAGAAGGACTGTAAAACCGGTCGCTGTTCTGTCAACACCTTTGAGATGGAACATTTACTAGTTAACAACATGCCAATCTTCTTTATTTTTCCTCTTTACCAGCTTGTGGAATTACTCTTGTTACTCCCCCTTCTGGTTTGTGTAAACGTTTAAAGATCAGTTCGCACGAGGCATTAGTAGTTGAACGCGTGGGCCCACAAGAACGGACGCGCGGCTCCGCTTCTGGCCCGTAGAGCGCGTGGGAGCGAGGGCGCGCTTGCAGGCGAGTCGCCGGGCTTAATTAAAGGCAGAGTAAGGTGACCGACGGACGGACGGTCGGGCGGGCGTGCGCCCACCTCTGCCGCCGCGCGCTGGGTGGTCCCGTGGCCTGTTCCTCTGATAAATTCGCGGGCCCCATTCCAAGCGGGCGCTCGCTATAAAGGCCGGTTAAAACAATACTACCTATATACATTTCATCTCTTGGGTTTCAACTCCAGCCACTCCACTCCAGAGAGTCTGCTTCGGCTGTCAGCCCTAGAAAGGCGCACATTCACTAAAGAGACCTCCTCTGCACCCCATTCCTATATATAGACTCGCTTCTGTGGTAAATACTATATATGCCAATAATCATTTTAATAAATTATTATAATGTAAATGGTTCTCCAACAGATGTTTTCTCGCGTTTTACATAAAGAAATTATACAGTCCATTCAATTTGATAAACAGCGCGAATTTTCTCATTTTGTTTGATATTTTGCTATGAAAAATAATAGCAGTTGTCTAGTTTTGTATTTAATATTTTACTAATATTTCACTAATAAGGTATTAATACGTCGGTTTATGCATATGGATGCAGCTTTGTGCATTTGGCGATTATTTATATAAAATTGGCACAGTGTAAGCTGTTTTTTGGCTAAGAGCGAGCAACTGAAGATCAGTGGTCTGTCCGGCTGACACCACTCTGGAAACACGGAACTTCGGTAAATTCAGTGTAATGTAACCTCTGTTTTCACGGTTAAGGCCAGCGGGGGAAAGCTAGGGGCTCAGTGCTGCAGGGTCCTTAAATACAAAACACTGTAACTGCTGCAATCCTATTCTAGCACCCACTATAATTCATTCCAACAAATCAATGTGGAAAATGTTAGCAACTTAATTTGAGCTATTAATGCAAAGCACCGCAAATAGTGGGTGTGAATTAACCGACTTTATTCTACTGTACACAAAACGCGAACTAATAAACGCAGCAAATGCAAAATAAGACCTATATATTTTTGTATAATTGTTTATTTCTTATTAAACATTTTAATGCCGTTTTAATCTTCACATGACAGCGGTTTATCTCTTTAATGCAATCTGCAATACACAGTAGTCATCTATGTCCGATAAAATTGGAATAATTTGATCTAAAACAACGTTACAGCACCTTTTTGAAATAAACTGTGATAATAATACAATAATACATAATACAATAATAAGATAACCGCTTTCCAAAGTCGTGTTATTGGTATTTTAAAATCCGGTAACTTCTCAGTCGATCACAAGACCTAAAAATACTTTGTGACACTGCTAAAACATGATTCAGTTAAATGCCAGTGGTAAATATTAAAATCATTTTGCCTCGGTGAGGACGCTGGCGGGGCGCTCTGTCCTGTTCGGGTTTCCAGCGCAGGCGAGGCTGCTGCTGCTCTCTCCCGGGTCTTCTTTCCGAAAATAAACTTTATTTAACACATTTTTAAAATTACGAAACAGTAAAAGGACTCACCGTTAAATCCGAGCCCGCAATGTTGTCTAAACCGTACGTGTTCGATGCATCAGAAAGGGACATAAGCTCATCTAGCGGGGCTTTTTGGTTGATTTTTTATTTAAAGAAGGGCAGTGAAATGTTTACATTTTGCTGTATAAACATCCTGTGCATGTTCCTGTCCATCTTTAAAAGAAATCAGAAACGCATTTTTAATGGAATACCATCCTTTATTAAGCAACAGCTTTGTGTATTATAATTTAGAAATAAATTATATTTAAATTTCAGCACAAAGGCAGGTTTTCGACCGGACTGTATGTCAGTATCCACAAACACTTTTTTAAATTTCATTCAAAATAATCATTGTGCATATTAAGACGAGGGGACAAAATGGAATTAAGAAATGAAATATGATTATAAAAAGGTAAATAATAATTTTGTTGCTTTATAAGGGAACCAGGACAAAGCACAAGCACCAGACAGTCGTTATTTATAAGGAAAATTCCGACTGTTTTTTTTTTTTTTTTTTTTTTGGAATTCAGAGGAAATTTCTCATTATATTATTTTATCTTTAAGAAATGCTTATATATGCTTTGTTGTTCATCGCTTAATATGCGTGGGTATTAAAGGCTAAGAATACAAAATAAAGCCCGCTTTTTGGAAATAAAGGCGGGGAGATGCTCACTAGTCACATCCCACCCTGTACTCCTCGGTGGGAGGGGATTGGGTGGTCGTCTTCTTGCTTCTGACGTCCGACACTGTCAAGAGCTTGCAGGACTCTGATGGCAGCAGATAAGTAAAAGGCGATCTCCTTGGACAAGAGAAGAACAGAGCAGCGGAGTTGAACCCGAGTCCCGTTCCAGGACATTTAAGTGCGGACAGCTGAATAGGTACCGATGCTTCATCAAATCAGGACATCCTGCGTATACGTACAAGAACACTCGATTTGTTCTACTTTCTTTAATTTCACTTCCCAGAACCTTTACTGATCAACCGAGTACTATTTAGCTAAACGCGCATTGTGCGTTGATAGAAATTTTATTAGAACAACTTTTTAGGCGGTTTTTGGAGATCTTTTGTGTACTAATGACAGCAGAGGTCCAGCAGCCCTCAGCGCAGACGCCGGCACAAAGCAGCCCCATGTCTGCACCGTCGGACAAAAGCAACGGACAGACTTCACTGATGGAGACCGCCTCCTCCACGACTAAAACCAAGAAGACCAATGCTGGAATTCGGCGTCCCGAGAAACCTCCTTACTCCTACATAGCTTTGATAGTCATGGCAATCCAGAGCTCTCCCACCAAACGGCTGACACTCAGCGAGATCTACCAGTTCCTCCAAAGCCGCTTTCCCTTTTTCAGAGGTTCGTACCAGGGATGGAAGAACTCCGTGCGTCACAATCTGTCCCTCAACGAGTGCTTCATAAAGCTGCCTAAGGGTCTTGGCAGACCTGGAAAGGGTCACTACTGGACGATCGACCCCGCAAGTGAGTTCATGTTTGAAGAAGGATCTTTCCGCAGAAGACCGCGGGGCTTCCGGAGAAAATGCCAGGCGCTGAAGCCCATGTACAGCATGATGAACGGCCTGGGATTCAACCATTTGCCCGAGTCCTACAACTTCCAGGGGACCGGAGGAGCCCTGTCTTGTCCTCCAAACAGTTTATCTTTGGACAGCGGGATTGGGATGATGAACGGACACTTGGCAGGCAACATGGAAGGGATGGGTTTGGCAGGACATTCCGTGTCGCATTTGTCGGCCAACAGTGGACATTCCTACATGGCGAGTTGTACCGGATCCACGGGGGGCGACTACAGCCACCACGACAACTCTGCCTCCCCACTGCTCACCAGCGGAGGAGTTATGGATCCTCACCCAGTCTATTCCAGTTCCACCACGGCTTGGGCTCCAAGCGCCTCTGCATCTTTAAATAACGGCGCATCTTATATCAAGCAGCAGCCCCTGTCACCGTGTAACCCCGGAGCGAACCCGCTGCAGCCCAGCTTACCAACACATTCTCTAGATCAGTCATACCTTCACCAAAACGGCCATGGCACCACCGACTTGCAAGGTACGATCTAAATACTCTTGTGCAAAGATGGTAGTCTTCACTAACAATAAATTACATTTCAACAATATGATAAACCACAGAAAATTCAGGAAAACATTAATTTGTCTTTTATTTATTGAGCACACACACTACCGTGTTAGGATTGTGGATTCTTGCAGTATTAATTCAGGCTGAAATCTTTGATTGAAGACGTAGTAACAGGAGGGAAATTCGAACCTGGAACCCTACGACTTCTCCAGTCCAAACCAGGACGCTATACCTGCGGTCACTAACATACCCGAAAAGTATGTTTCTGACATGTATTATAAAATGCTTCTGCGAATGGTCACTAGTAAAAATGCAGTTTTAACTCGGAAAAAAATCCGCGAAAATTGTACGGCTATCATAACAGGTATCTTAATTTACTAAGGGAGGTTTATAGATTTTTATAAGAATATCTTTGACTATATCCACATAAATACAATATGAAATTAAGATGATTGTGCACAATACTTCACTGATAATCGAAGAAACGACTTTTTGTATTAAGTGGTCAGCGTGTTGGTTTAGTGCTTAACGCTGATTTAAGTTTACTTATATTACTTAATTGTGACAAACGGTAAAATTATTTTAGGAACAGATAAACAGAGAGGGCAATAATCTTTGCGATTAAATTTCTAGATCTAACTAGGTCCTCTACATGGAATATAGGACACTGACAACGCAAATTTCCATCATTATGTTTTCCCATTTTAACGTATTTGCCTGTTGTTACTGCTACACATTTTTAATTTAATGTGGATGTGTTTGTAGAAGCGTCAGACCCGAAGAGATCCGTGTAATTAGCCCGTAGCAGGGCGGCTAAGTGCTTCTGCTTGCTGTGCTTATTTGTCCGGCCGAGGACCCGGCTAAATAACAACAAACAGGGGCTCGGCCGGACCGCTTTTCCCAGGAAGCCCCGGAGCTCGTTCCAGAGATCGCGCGCCGGAGGATCCCCTTGGGGACGCGCGCTCACGGTCCTGCCAATCCAGCTCCGGTGAGCGTGCGCACCAGCTTCAGAGCGCGGCGTGCTCGAGGGAGTCGCGTGCGAAGCCACGCTGCCGGCGCGCTGTCAGTTAAACAATCCCATGATTCCTGAGAGTTTCTTAACCACAGCCATACGATCGGGCGTGAGCCTGCTTCTCTTAAACACAACTCGTGCGAGGTGACATTCAAGCAGGCAGATTGAAAGTAAATGAACAATTAAATGTAAAAGCTTATCTAAATATCAGCACACTATATGCAGAAAAAGTTTCAACTGCATTCATATATCAATTTCTCAAAACAGGCCGCTCAGAACCTTATACACATTAGTGTGAGCTATGTGTCTGCTAAACTAAAATACAGTAACTCAATATGACACTTTGTAGATAAAATGCACATTACTAGAAGTAAAAATTCGAAATATACACGATTAATTGTTTTAAAAAAAAGGTCAATACTGAAAAAACTACTAAATGTATGCTGTCAGTAGAGCTATTTGCCGCGTTGGAAAAAGTAATTGTCCCAGCAACTATAATTTATCATAGCACTATAAGCAAGTTTGACGACTTTTGTAACAAAATCGCATTAAAAACGGGTATTACTGGGGGAATATAAATCTAAAGAGATGCGTTTACACTTTTTTAAAATTAAAATGCAACGGTTCCGATCCGCGAGAAGTGCTTGTTCAACATTCAAAGCACATCAGTACTTGGTTGTTTTCGCTTTTACTCACGTTATCAATAAGCACTTGTCCTCAGGCAGGGTTGCGGCTGTCCGCAGCTTAACCCCGGAAACACAGGGCTCTGCGCCGGGCAGCCTACAACCGCACACGCTCCGGCCAGTTCAGCATCTCCAGTTCACCTGAAACTCAGTTCTTTGGACTCTGGGTGGACCCGGAGCTCTTCGGCAACTTGCAATTTGGGCACTCCCGGAATGAGGCTCCAAAAGAAGCTGCCACCCGCAGCACTATGACGCCCGACTTTAAAATAATCCTTCGATCCATTATCAGTAACCGCTTTACCCAGATCAGGATCCTGAAACATAGGATAATAACAGTAAATCATTTATGCATATGTTTTGTTTATTACTACACTGGAAATACTAGAATGCAAGGTTAAGGGCTGGTCCCTTGCAATTTGAAGGTCTCTGCTATGAAACCCACTCCTACTGCAGTATCTTTGAGGTATTTACTCTGATGATAAGAGTAAGGTTGTAAAAACGGGTAAATAATTGTAATTACCATTACCTAAGTATTATTATCTAATATTGCAAGTTGCCTTAATGGAAGGCGCCAGTTCAATAAAGGTTAATGATACAAAAAGTTATTTTCTTGAAAGGACATTCTGCATTAAGGAAGTCGGCAAAACTTAGTCATATCTGAAAGATTTGAATTAAAATTTTTTAGTGCCTATTGCCAGTATGTATCAGGACTGATGAAGAGCAGGACCAGTTTTAACTTACAGCCCTATCAATACAAATTAACCTCTGTATCAGTACTAATGGAGACCTGTATCAGTTATAGTTATCAGCTGTATCAGTACTAATGAAGAATTATATATTAACAAGTCTATCACTATTTACAAACAGCTGTATTAGTATTAATAAAGAGTTCTATCGTAGTAATAGCTGTATCAGTGCTGACAGCTGTATCAGTACTAATGAAGTTATATTAACAGTTCTAGCAATATTAACAAACAGCTGTATTAGTATTAATAAAGAGTTCTATCGTAGTAATAGCTGTATCAGTGCTGACAGCTGTACCAGTACTAATGAAGTTATATTAACAGTTCTAGCAATATTAATAAGTGTATCAGAGCTGACGAAAAGTTGTATCGGTAGTAACAGCTGTATCAGTAATAATGAAGAGTTGTGTCAGTTTTAACTGACAGCTGTAGATCCGCGCTGACGCCGAGCGCCCTGCTGTGCTTCTCCCGCAGGCATCCCTCGGTATCACTCGCAGTCTCCCGGTATGTGCGACAGGAAGGAGTTTGTCTTCTCTTTTAACGCCATGACCTCCCCGTCCATGCACTCGCCCAGCAGCGGCTCTTACTACCACCATCAGCAGGTCGCCTACCAGGACATCAAGCCCTGCGTGATGTGACCGCAGTTGCATGAGAAGCAGTGAGTGTTCCCTGCCGCCCGTGGCTGGGGTGCGACCGAGGACCAACGAGAAACGGTGAGGGCTCTGAAACACACGCAAGTGACCAACCCACCGCGGACACGAAGAAGTGGCGGATCGGTACACGAACTCAGTTACCCGAAAAAGAGGTCCTTTAACGCCAGAGCATCCAAAACTGCTCAAGCTTGTAAGGGAATGGAGAACAAAACACTAAAATGTGGAGAGACTTGCTATTTAATTTCAAGAAACGGCTACCTGCCATTCCAGGTAATGCAGTAGTTAATTTAAATAAAGCAGGTCTACATCTTTGTCCTAAAACCAGTTTAGGTACTAACTCTGCTGGCGGATGCATACCACTAGAGACCAAAGTTGATCGCTTGTAAAATATTATTCAGTATCTTTATCTCGAGTTCTTCACAGACAAAAAAAGCTGAATGGCATTTTCTTTCCTTTGAGGTATTCAATTCAGTCAATATAGCAAAGCTATTAGTTCGTAAACCTTTTATATGACAAACTGTGTCCGCAGAGGACATGCAGTGTGGACAATCCAAACGTGTTTTGACTTATTAATTGATAAATACACGTGGACACGATTTTATGAGTTTCAAAAAAATAATGGCACTTTTTAATAAAAAAACAACGCAGCCTCTTATTTATTCAGCGTATCCATTTAATTGTAAAATTATAGCCTTAGTATGAAAACGTACTTTATTGGCAATATTTGCCATGAAGCTTTGATATAAAATAAGATCGGAAAATTATCTGTGTAACTGCGACTGTTACATAGGCCGTATTGTACTTCTGTGTGTATATATCTGTAATGACACCTGTATTTTTCTGCACTGTATGCAATGTACATGATGGTCTTAATGAGTATGTTCAAAATTTAGACTAGTTTGTATATATACACAGTATTTGTATAAAACTAAAAGTAATGGCATGCAGTTGAGTGAAACTGTTAGGAAACACCTATAAACAAATGTCTTTTTTTCCAATTACATGTTGTCCTTTGCTTGTGTGCTTTGCTCATGACCTATTCATTGAATACTTATAAAAACCTCAGTTGCAATGGCATTACACACAGTTAATAATAGTATGAAGAAAATAGAAAAATACTTTTCATAAGCTTTCCATGGGCTGCTTGATTTGTGTGTGACATGAGGGTATATGATATTCTTATTAAAGTTTGCTTCACATATAATGTATATATATATATATATATATATATATATATATATATATATATATATATTATACACACGTATATATAAACAAATGAGGATTGCTGCTTAATATTTAATAAAACACTTTTTTTTTTAATGTCATCAGAAAAAATACCATATACACAACATTTGTGGTGCAACTGTTTGCTGTGTCACAGTTAACCCCAACAAATCAAATGCAGTTCTGACACTGAGGCCCACAGATACAGAGCAGGATTGGGAGCGGGAGTGGAAATGCAGTGATGACCACCACTCCTGCCCAGTCCTTCCTCTCCCACTGGAATGCCTTTTCCGCACTCTGCTTTTTCTCAAATATGACATTTTAGACGGGATGTTCTCAGTAGACCTAAAGAGTTTTTTTTAAATTGGTGTAGGATACTTCTGATGAATCACCATCATAGGTCCCACAGCTATTGTCTTATTAAAGAATGAATACCAAACCTGGTTCTTAGGGTGATCCCAAGGGGGGATATTTTTGGGGTTCTGAAAGGGATCCCACAGCGTAGTAACCAAGAACAAATCCAGTATGAACTTTGGAACTTAACCACATTTGGAATTATGTCAGTGTTAAAACAAATGTCGGGCATTAGCAGAAGGCTCCCTGTTCTTCCTGTTCAGTGGGGTCTTGAAACAGCACCTTATATGGGATCCTCACTGAAACAGAAAAGGTTCCCCAAGGACCAGTATTTGGCACCCTTCTTTACAGAGGGTCCACATCCTTTTATTGACATACTATGTCTCGGTTTTAAAACTAAGTTTTACATTTTGAAAATAGCTTGGCTTTTAAAATATTATTTGGCTTATTTAAGATACAAATAAATTATAAACCGAACAATTTACTGCAATAATGTGAGAAAAAAACTCATAAGTGGTATTTATTTACAGGAGACTAGTTAGTTTGTATAGCCATTTTGAGATACATTTTAATTTAAAAAGAATACTGAATTTATAATTTATGACATGCATGTTGCATATTTCACCTATTTTAACCAGATCATAAAATTCCACAGTTTTAAAGCAGCAGTGTCAGCATTATTACCTTTAATTCAAATATAATGATATTTTCTGTTATATAACTGTGTAGGTAACAGGATAGTTCCAGTGCCTTTTTTTTCCCAACAAAGGTTTTTATAAACGTGGCACTCGGGGAAAATGTTCTTAAATGATATTGTACAAATGGACAACGACCAAAAGGTTTGTTATACCTTGCAACTGTTACACATAAATTTCAACAAAATATACATATTATAATTATGAAAAGTTATAACAAGCATTAAGACACACATTAAGAAAGGCTAACTAATTTATAAGTTTAGCCTTTAGATGGCAAGTACCTATTTTTAATATTTTTGCTTCCAAATTCTGGTCAGAATTTAAGTGTATTACAAAAAAGTGTGTATTTTGTAATTAAATGATCTATGCAGCTAAAGATTCACCTACACAAAAAATGCACACAATGTTTTTCAGAATCATTTCAGTTGTCATTCTTTGAAAACTTTAAAAATTAAGAGTTTTGAGGTCAGTTACCTCAGTAATGTTTGACATAAAATTAATTTTCTAGAAAATTACCAAGGTCCTTTAAATTGGTACATGACCTTTGGTGAATACATTTCTTAAGAGAGAAACATTTAAATGTTGATTTTTTGCCAGCCTTTTGTGTTATGCAATGCTGATCTGGTGGAGAGCACTTGGTCAAATTCCCATGTATGCACACGGAGGGTGGGGACATGGGATGGGGGCTTATGTGTGGACCACACATCAGGCTCTGCTTATGACGTTAGACAGAGCATCTTGGCTGTAGCCCGGGTCAAAATTCCTCCTCACGGCTCACGACCGCTCGCCAAGGCGGATGAGGTCTCCATAAAAAGCTGGACTTGTTTAGCAAAGTAGACACGCAATTTACTCATCCATCAGCCTCTTGGACACAACGACATCCATCTGCTGGCCTTGCTGGTACAGGTATGCACCCTTGGCAGAGCAAAGAAGGGATGAGGCAAGGCTGACACCCACACGCTGCTACTGCAGCTGGAACTGCATCGGTGTAGGCTGGGAGTGTGTCGCAGCACTCCTGCCCTGAATGGTGTACTCTGTATTTTCACTTGTTATACATTCCATCTTGTATCCACTCCTCTGAAATTGAAATCAGAAAGCAGGTACATAAAAAGTAATGACACTTCCTCATTCTCAATGACTCTTTATTAATACTCTGCAAAACACTGGCATCCCAAATGTGAACAAAGAGGTTGTAAAGTCCTCCACATTTATCCCAAACCAACCAGATCAATATAGACTATGTGAATAGTGGCTGGAAATTCATTACTTTGCAATTACAAGTACAATTGTACTTTTCAAGTACACACAAACAAACATTAGGACATTTTAGTCTGACAGCTTCTGGGTGCACAAGCTAAGTTTGTACCTTAATAAATGTTATACTTTAAAACAATTCAAGGTCTCAAAGTTCTTCAAGTTTCCTTCTTTCCAAAACACATTTGCCTATCTGGTAAAGGAAGCCTTGGTAAGTCTAGCATGAATGAGAGCACTTTTCAAACTTGAAAAATAAGACAGATGATAAATTTAATAAAAGCCAACAAATTTTTCTGTGCTCTTTTTAAGGAAGATATATTTTTAAATACAGCCCTTTTCCACCTGTTGCATTCATGGCAAGTTTCTGAAAGCATGTTGGGGCACTGCATTGAGATTTAATTCTCAGTAACTACAAAGATGGCAGCATTAAGAAAGCAAAAGCTTTTCCTGGACTTCGTAAAAGGAGAGGAAGGAAGATTAATTCTTAAATTAGCCCTTTTCTCTTCCCCGCATTTATGACTGCAAGAGTTGCGAAACAAACAGACAGGAAGTAGCATGTTTATGCCTGGCTGGAGTTCTTGGCCTCAGTCTGGACTTCTGGCACCTTGGCTGGCCTTTGTGTGTGGCCTGGCCTCCCATGGCTCCTCTGGCTCCTGGCAAACTCTGCCTGCAGGCTTTGCCCATTAATGGAGAGCCCCTGCAAGGCAACCAGGGCAGCTTCTGCAGCCCCACATTCACTGTAGTCCAAGAAGGCCCTGTGCTGAGAGCTCTGCCAGCGCAGCCTCAACGGCAAAGCCCCACAATCCCGCAAGGCTGCCTTTAGCTCACCCACACGCAGACCTGAGGGGATGTTGCCTATGTACAGTGTAACAACTGCCTCAGGCTTGCCCCTGCCCTTCTCATGTAATTCCCTGGGGAAGTCCTCCGTCATGCTCTGCTCCGCCTTTCTCAGAGTCACATCTTTCCCAGACTGCAGCTCTATGGCACGCAACTTCTTCAAAATTGGGATCTTCTCTAAAATGTCAGCATCCAACTGGTGGTAAAAAAAAAACATGGTTTAAGAACCTCATTAAATTAGCCCAAACACCATTGAACCGTTCAGGAATTAGGGAGGAAGACATGATTACTTGAGTTTCATCCAAATACCTTCACTCATGCTTGCAGCTACTGCAGATAACAGAGTTCATGACTTCAATAATTTTTCACCTTGGTATTTCAAACACACTTACTTTTGACAAAAGTTTTTAGCCCATTGATATTTAAAAATTAGAAAGGAGTCTGTATCCCGTAAAACCTCAAGTTACTACAAATGGCAACTGGCGAACAGACGGTATGCAAATACTGTTTCAAAAAAGATGCTACAATATGTAATTCAGAGTTAGAAAACACATGGATCAATTGTAGGTGTTGTGCCCTGTTTTCTTCAGGAAAAAAAATCTAGGTAAAACCCATCTTTCTCCATCTTAAATCACAATATCACACAATATGCACACTAGAAGCTCAAAAACAACAAATGATGTTTTTAAAAAGCCTGTAAAGACAGGCCATAAAAAGAACTAGGTATTAGTTTTGACGCAATTTATAACCCAAGTACTAATAACAGACTAACTAGACTCTTGTAAACAATGAGAAATAGACTTGTATTCTGGGACACTGATAAGGCTTTTCAGTTTGTCAGTAAAACACTTGCATTCCTTCTATAAACGAAAAATTTATGTAGACTAAAATTTTTTAGATAAGGGCACTCTGACAGTAAAGAGAACCCAAGACAATCTTAGATTATGGGGTGTTCTGCACAGGATATACAAGTCTATTGTTTTATCTTGGCCTTCTGACCACGATTTCCATGAGACACACAAAGCTATGTTTGCCTGGGTAAACGCGTTTGAAGATTAGTCATGCCCTTCCTGTCCCATGATAAAAAGTCCCCAACTATTGTTGATGCCTTTTTCAAAGGGCCAGACATAGTCACCCCCAAAACACCATCTAAGAGTGAGTTTACAAAACACTATTTTTCTGTTCATATATGTACAGAAAGAAAAACAAGAAAACTGCAAGAAGCACTAATGCAAAATCTACTACATGCTACTGAACAAAAAGATAAAATGCCACCTTGCTTACCTTTGACCAGTAGATACCCTGCGGTTTGGGGAGTTTACAGTCTGTCCTGATGGCTCTGGTTGGGGTAAGGATATAATCAACAGAAAGGTCATGACTTCCTATGAGATCCTCTGGAATATCTATGACCTGTAAAATTAAAATAGAAAATAAAGAACCTATAGACTCCATACCATTATAAGTTACTGTCTTATTATATAATAATTGCTTAGACCATGCTTTCATTTGAAATGAACTGCAGTACAATTTTATCAATTCATACAAACACAAGGGCATTTTTAAAATCTTTTTAGCAGACATTGTTTCCAAACTCAAAAACATGACTATATAAAATCAGGTCTACAAGTTTCAGTTGCAAGGGGTTTTCAGCAGTCAACATGTTACTAGAGCTTATTACTTGTATATAATAAGTGATTTTTTTCTAACAAAAAGTCTCTGTAAGAGAAAACGCCAGTACTTGAAAACATGACTTTTAAATTTTTTTAATTGCAAGCACTAACCTGGCAGTCATGAACTATAGTGACAACCACAGCAGCACTGGTCACAGCACCCATTGATACCATCATGGCATATTCCATATCAGCGTAACCTTCTCCTTTTCCAATGCGATACCCTGATACAATTGAGAAAACATAAACCAAAATAAATCCAAAGAGCTTCTTAACACAGCATTAATTAATTACCACGATAAAGTGCATGAATTCTATAAAAAATGACTTTGCCTCAATTGGCAAGAAAGATGTCATGTGATTGGAAGAAGGAGCATCATACATGTCAAACCAGTACAATCCTTACCTTTTTCAGAAACAGCCACTGATCCAACCACAACCAAATCCACCTTCACTTTAGCATCCAAGCCAACAGGCACACTGAACTCTTTGACCCCCTAGGTAAATTCAAATAACAACGATGTTTCTAATTGCTTTTAATGAGGACACAATTAATGTCGTGATCTTGATGATACACTGAACTTGCTATTGTGTCTCTGACAAGAGTGCAGTGTGGGTTGTGACAACAAATGGTATAATGGTGATGTCTGGTTACATAAGCTACCTGTGAGGTGGAGCACACACGCAGGTCCTCTTTACTCGCTCCTGGAGGAGGGATTATCCGATTGAAAAGACCATTCCGTAAACGGGGAGTGGGGACCAGTAACGTCTTTCGAGCCTGTAAAACAGAATACCTTCTTTAAACAGGCATATAATGCAGTTTCACAGCTCTGGAAATGGAGGCAGGAAAAACAAGTATAGACATTTAATGCTATATGTTATTACATTGTAAAACCTACTTTTTCTTGGCATTTACATTTTACATTTAGGAGTTCAGCAAAAAATTTTCTCAAACACTATGCTCAACTCAGGGTAAACAAAAAGTAAATCAACAACACACTAAGAACTTTACATTCAGACTCAAAGCACAGCTTGTGATATGATACCACAATTAAAGGAGGGCATACGTCACTCAAACAGCTCCCTGTATTGCAAGCCAATCTACAACTTGCAGTTAAAATAATTATCCTATAGGAAAGTACATATGAAAGGTGATCGATCTTTACTGTCAACCTTAGTGACAGAAATCAAAGCTGGCTCTTTGAGAACTTAACTTAGTAACAGAGTAACTTAGTAAGCAAAGTGTAAATTGTTGTGAGCAAGAGGTAGCAGGTAGTCTAGTAGTCACAATTACCACCTTATACTTAACAAACCTTACAGATGACAAAGTCCACTTAAATCTGAACACTGACTTCACAAAACTTAGCTGAAGTTTGCACCAAAAAAGGTCTGTGTTTAAGTGTGGCAGACTGAGGAAATTTCCAGCATCACTGTGTTGGCCCAAGTTACACACAATGGTGTCCATCCTCCAGGACACAAAGCAGTTACCTGGAGGACTGCAAGACGTGCCCCTTCAAGCGGCTTGTCAGGGTCCACCTTCACCTCGCTCGTTCTAAGGAAGACCTCAAGCTCAGTGAGACCTGCACAGGCCTGATGAGCTCCCTGTGGTACATGGGAAACCATGGTAAGTGCACACTTACATCCAGGGCCTCAAAGCGGGCCTGCTGCTGGGGTCTGTCTGGGTTCACCTTCACCACCCTGCTGGACCTAAACTCCGCCAAAGCAGCAAGCCTCCTGCCAGCCTGGGCAGCTCCCTGTCCAAGCAGAAACACGGCCAACAGGAAATGTCTCACATAATGACCCTTTCCTCACAGCATGGACATTTGTTAGCCTGTCCCTTTTGGTACACAGCAGGGTTACCTTCAGGGCACTGCTTTGAGAGAGGTTCATCTCTGCGACATAGTTGATGACTCTCCTTTCAGTAAATAGTTATTGACAAGTCTAGTGGCCTCATTTCTAAAATTGGGGACACACTGCTCTTGCTGTTTATTTTTTTATTATTTTCCTTTAACCTGCTGCATGAATGGGTAACCAGTTTTAAGTTACCATGGATAAAATGATCAGCAAAAAAAGTAGTATAACATAGTCTCCTACATTTTAAAAACAAACAGACTCTTTAAAGCATAACTACATTCCTGGGTAATCGTGATACCTTAAAGTTTGGAATTCTGTTATGAACAGGTCTCGGAAAGTTGGCCAGGTTTCTGTCTTCAATGTAATCCCACACTTTGTGCCGGATGTCCCATTTCGTTGCCCCTGTAAAGAGTGCGCAGGAATAACAGTTTTTCTTCATAAGTCAATGACGTGAATCCAGGACACTGTCAAAATGACACTCACAATAATGCAAAACACAAGCAAGAGTTCACCGGCATTTATCTTTATACACGGCTCCATTGTCCCTCACTTAAGAAAACACCAAGTTTGGACACGACGAAGAAATTTTACAGAAAATTGTTGCTGTACTACATTATACAGACACAATTATGGAAACTGTCGAGGTGTTTAAGTCGCAATGTACTTTGGTGGAAAGGCGACACTGATGTACGGTGGCCCAGCAGGACCAATCATAGCGCCGCTAGACAGGACAAATTCGACTTTACGTTTGTGTTTAGTTTTTATTTAGCTAGTAAGCTTAAGTAGTTTCGGAGGAAAAACCTGTAATAAAAGCATAAAGTAGTCCAAGTCTAAGCCTACGTTTTATTCAGAAGAGCATCTTTAAATGTTTTGTCGGCCGTCTATGCAAAACACTTTGTATTTTTACGTACATTGAACGTTTTTATTTGTGGAATTTCTACATATTATACACTAAAATATATTTAAGCAGATTTTATGTATTTTTAGAAATACTATTTTTATTTGTTAGAAAATATTTGATGTATACCATGTTCAAACTGTATATTCTATAGCTTACAGATCTAATTTAACACTGCTAGTTTCACACTGTGGCCTTTGGTTTTTGGCCTATGTTTCGTCAGCTTTGCACAGTTAATATTACTGTTACCCTTTCACAAATGTAATTTTTCAGGTATTTCATTGTGGTCTTACTGTACTGCCTCTCCTCCTCTGTGGTATTATCTGTATATGGTTGCCAGAGGAAGGCTGGAGACAGGATGGTGATTGACAAGTGGTGCAGGAAGTATTGGAACACTGTAGCATCACTATTATTATTTGGTTGTTTGAGAACGTGCACCTTTACTGACAGAGAGGCCACATGCTGGATCTAGTCTAAACCATATTTCATTCCCTGGTGAGGGAATGGATCTAATTTCATTATGGACTAGCGCACCAGAGGTGTCGTTTTAAATGAATGACAGACTGCCACACTTTCATATGTACATTTCCAATTCATGTTGCTGTATATGATAGACTTGAAAATTGCATAGTTAAATTTTTAGGCAATTATGTTGTTTTGTTACAAAGCACGTGACTTTCGCCAGTCCAGAAGGGGGCACCAAACACAAAGATAAATTCATGCAGCACGGTGGTGCAGCAGGTAGCATTGGTACCACACCGCACCAGGGCTGTGCATTCAGATGTGGGTTTGAATCTGCATGTTCCCCCTGTATACACATGGGATTCTTCCAGATGATCAGGTTACCTGCCACAGTCCAAAGTGCTTCATGGGAACTGGGAAATTTGAATTGCTCATAGTGTCTGACTGAGTGTGTTTCATTGCTCTGCTCTATAAATGGATGAATAGGGATTTAGTGTAGTTTATTTACCATTGTGAGTCACCTTGGACAAAGCTGTCAGCTACATACTTGTTAATAATACAGTCATGCCTTGATTTGCGTGCCTAATTAGTTCCTGAAAAGGCCACATTATGTGTAAATGCATAAATCGAGACAGCAATTTATATTATTTCTTTGTATTTTTCAGAGTCAGAGTGTAGTGCTATATTTAACAGTAATCTGTTTTCATAGCATTGGCCTATTATTATTTTTTTTTCAAGGAAGGTCCTCCTTGAGCTAATAGAATACTAGTAATCCAACTTTTAGAAAAACACAGAGATATGCTGTAGAAAATCTTCCAAAATTTATAAAAGGTAAAAAACAACATTTGGTGTATCAATTAAAAACAAAGTACAGTTACCACTATAGTATGTACATCTATATTGGGAATTACTTTTATGGTCTCTTGTTGCTTTGATGGTTAACACCAAGTGTTGCATCATCCTGCATGGCCACAACAACATCCCTTACTACTGCAAGGTGCTCTACTTTGTGTTTTTCTGGTACTCTTCCTGTAATATCATTTCAGCAGGTAAGATCAGACTTTGGCAGCAGGACTTTCTTTATCAGCCAATTAAGTTTAAAACTTTTCATCTTCCAATTTCCCTGGAAGTACCTTATCCATATGAATGCTGTGGTTGCAATCATAGTGCAAGAAAGTAGAAGCTGCACATTAATGGGCCAATGGAATTATATGCTTCTACATAATCTTCACCTTCCATTTTGAAAATATTTATACTATACCAAATATATACTTACTGTCTTCTGAATGATGAGTGCTGTGGTAACCCCAGCTGTCAAATAAGTTATTCCAAAGTCTCATCTAACACGACAAAACAACCTGTTGTCAAAATGTGAAATACAGAAAAGTAAGGCTGCATTGTAACGTAACTACATAAGCACCAAAAAATGAAAGCAGGAAATAAACAGAAATCTTTTTGAATCTGTGTTTTAAGTGTGCACATGTGATTTTCTAGCCAAACTCATTTCCTTTCATCCTCTTCAGTTTGCTGCTGGTCTTTCTCCACAAAGCTCATCTAGGCATTCAGACACAAAACACCATTACTGGAAGCTATCTGCACCTTCTACCCTGATGCAAAAATATTGCAGGTGGAAAAATCAGATGGAAACAAAAGCTGGCTATGGAACTCCCAAACAATCTTTGGGATTAAGTAATTTGGTAGAGTACCCATCAGGCTGGGTGGGGCTGCTTCAGTCTCGCTGACAGATTTGCCCCTGAAAGCAGACCACAGCTGCATTCTACAAGATGCAAACAGCCCTCTTGGCAATCAGATAAGTCATCAGGATCAGTTAATAACTTAATAGAGACAGCTTATACACAATATATTTTATGTTAAGACTAATCTCTTTTCACTTGTCAGCACCTTCGGATTAAACAAGTGTGGTCTGCCATGCCATACAAGGTCTGCATTATGTACCGGCATTTAATATATTAATTTATGTGTGTGCTGGTGATTTAAGGTAACATCATAGGGTTAAAAAGACCACAATTATTTGGCCTTGCATTGCAGTACTGTGCTTAGAGCAAGTACCTTCTGCTCCAAGAACCAAGATTCAAATTAAAGTCCCACTACAATACATTTTAGCAAGGTACTTAAACATGTCATAAAATATTACCCTTCTGTAAAAAATGTGTAAACAGCTACTCAAATACTGTTAGTTGCTTTTGGGAAACCTGTGAATTACAAAATAATAATGCATATTCCCACAGTTGACTTGTCAAAGTACCATAGTTGTGACTACTATGTACAAACTCAAATGAATGAAATTTTTTGAGGTTTTCACCAAAGTGAGACTATCACCACAAATATTCAAGATTTGCTTGGTGTGGACCATGTTCTGAAGGAATCTTGGACATGGGTCAGGAAAAACATGAGTAAGCTGAGGAACCAAGCAGTCACTGAATACTTTTTCTTTCTAACAGTTATTCCTAGTAACATTTGTTTTTCTTTGTAACAGATATTTTGTAGCTAACAGTTACTTTCTAGCATATTGGTGGATTCCTGTACATCCATCTTTGACTGTACTTTTGTAAATTCTTCACAGATATTATGGCATGGCTAGGCCCCAGGCCTAGTCTCTAAAGTTTCACCCAGTAATCAGCTACAATATACAGTAAGTACATCTCACAAACTTATGCCAGCCCTGAAAAGAATTTTCATACTGAAGTCAATCTTTATTCTCCAAACTCTGCAAACCTTCCAGGTATTCTAGCTGTCCCAGCTGGTTTGCATTGGCTTTTCTGATTAAGGGGCCTCAGGGGCTTCAGACCAAAGTGATGCTGGGACTGGCAGGCTCTCGCCTGAAGCCATTAGGGGCACAATTATAAGGATAAGTAGACTGTGGCATCACTTAGCCCCTGACACGCTTGCAACGACTTGGGGCTGTGAACCTTAGTGACCCATGCTAGGGGCTCACAAGGGGGATTCCCAAGTAGCTTAGCACCATCTACCCTGGCTCAACATGGCCATATTTCTTATCAAGCTTAGGGTTACCTATATTTACTATTTCTGAAAAGAACCAGTCAGTTTAGCAAGTCTCAAAAATTGTGCCATTCCATAAACAGAATGACTAGTGTCACTACTTCTAACAGCCATTATTTATTAAGGTTGAAACAACACATGAAAGACACATGTGATATCGTGAAAACATGCCTAAGAAAATTTCAGGTAAAACAGAAATAGATATAGTGAAACACCTACAAAAAAAGGGAAATGGATATAAAACATCCCCAAATATTATATACAGGTGTATCAATGAAAACTTTTGTTGGCCATTGCGGTGTCAGTTTTTAATATACCTATCCATAATTTGAACATCTGAAAAAGCATAAAATGAATATTTTTTCCAGTATTTCTCATTTTTTTAAAACTCCACACACATTCATGTAAATTAGAGCCATATGCAGTAAAAGTAATCTTATAGCACTAATTCCACTGAAATGCATGTCCTGAAGCAACTTGAATATAAACCTTATGGAGCAGAATTTAGTGCAACATTTGAAAACAGTTTGAAAACATGGACAGAGCCTGTGTTGACAGAATGCTGGCATGCTAACATGAATTGTGCCTGGTACAGATTTACTGTGTGGTTACTCAGGTTCTTTGCTTGCCGTAATTGGATGTCAGATGCAATTGAGAGAGAGCTGCCTGCATTGCATTAATCTCTAAATGGGCTACCTGATCGTGTAATTGGCACATTGTCAGACTATGCTCTGTTTGGGTCGAACTGGTTTCCATCTAGCATTCTATCTTAATATTTCTTTGACTTTAATAATTGCAGAACAAGAAGAAAAAAAATCAAAGAGTACTTTGTATATGTACCAGAATAGAGAATTATAGGTTTTTCAATGCAGTGTGGCGTATTAATGGATGCATATATTATGTGTAAGAAATATTTTTAAATGCAGTTTTGAAACAGATTTTGCATGCAACTCTGCAATCTAAGACTTCAATGTGTATGAAATATGTATTTAAAGTAGAATAAAATAAATATATTTATAAAAGTATAGGGCTGTACTTCCAACAGGCACAGTTACATGCCCAAATGTTGAGGATGAGTGTGATAGAACAAGTCTGCCACAGTTAAGAGTCTACAGGAAATACTAATTCTAAACAGTTAAGCTAATTTAATGGGTGCTACATCCAAGTATCAGACGCAAACACTCAAATATAACGTTGTGCAGGGCTGCAGTGCCGGCACGCATGCTGCGGATGTGTTGAAGAAACAGGACATCCAGGTAAAGAAATGCAAGGAGGCACTGTAAAGTAAAAATTACACAGAAAGTGATCAGAAGCCATCATGCAGCAAATGTGCAACACTACATCCTTCAAGAAGATGCCCAGCTTATGGCGAGATCTGTAATAAATGCAGTAAAAGAAATCCTTATGTAAGATTCTGTAAGCACCAGAGCAAACTACAAAGAAAAGTAGATACAGTGAACAAAAATGAAGAGAAAGAATTTTATGTAGATATGCCATATCAGAGTACAGAAAAAGGAATGGGCTCTTCTCTTGAAAGCAAATCAGAAGTACATTAAATTTAAATTAGACACAGGTGCAGAAGTGAATATGATTTCTGAGACACATTACAAATGCATGCAACCCACACCAAAACTGCAGCTAGCCAAAGTGAAAGTGACAGCATATGGAGGTGCAGATAATACCAGTAAAAGGGAAGTATATCACGAAGGTGTCATACAAGAACAGAAAGCATGCTCAATCCTTTATTACAGTACAAAAAGACACAGAGGTGATACTAGGCTTATCAGCATGTGAGAGATTGAATCTTGTAAAAAGAGTTCTTGTTGTAGAAGATGGGAGAAAAACAGGCTATAATGAACAGACGCAAGAGTACAGTGATTTGTTCAAAGGACTAGGTTGTCTACCACAAGAACACACAATAGAAATTGAAAAAAGTGTACCATCAGTCATCCATTCATGTACAAAGGTACCATTCACTCTCTGAGACAAGCTGAAAGCAGAGTTGGAAATAATGGGAAAGTTCAATGTGATAAAGAAGACAGATGAACCAGCTGACCGTACGAGTTCTCTAGTTATTGTAGATAAAAAGAAAGTAAATCTGAGGATTTTCTGGACCCAAAAGGCTTGAATTGTGCAACAAAAAGAGAACACTTCAAATTACCAATACAAGTAGAAATAATGTCAGTTTGCAAATACTAAACACGTCAGCAAGTTGGGTGCATCCTCTGGGTTCTGGTAGTTGTGATTAGATGAAGCAAGCTTAAAACTGTATACATTTAAACAGATAGGAGTGACTAAAGTAATATTTGTTGGAAGTATCATTAGCAGAGAAGGAATTAGGCCTGTCCCGAAAAAGATGCTAGCTGTAGAAAACATGCCCAGACCACAGTGTAAAAAAGATATTCAGAGGTTCATGGCAATGGCAAATTACATGAAGAAGTTCATACCCAACCTGTCAGAGAAGCTGGCCTCTCTTCGAATACTGACTAAAAAGAAGACAGGATGGGAGTGGTGCCATAAACATGAGATGGCATTGAGTCAACTGAAAAAGCAGCCAACAGAAGAGCCAGTACTTCAGTTCTGTAATTCTGCAAAACCAATCAAAATCTCATCAGATGCACAGAGTGGACCTGGTGCAGCTCAATTTTGCAGAAATTTGATGACAGCTGGCATAACTGGCGGTGGCATATGCATTTAGATCCATAACAGACCCTGAAACATGATATGCACAAATTGAAAAAGGGAAAGAAAATGAGGACAGGAAATTAATCTTGAGACAGATTATCCATCCATAATTATTAATTGCAGTGGTCCGGAGACTATCCCAGAAGTAGAGGGCGCTAGGCTATGAAACAATCCCTAGATGGGACACCAGTCCATCACAGGGTGACCCCACACTACCACTCACACTCACATGCCCACATTGCAGGCAATTTAAAGTGAAGAATCAACCTGAGTCACATGTCTTTGGACTGTGAGAAGAAAGTGGAGAACCTGGAGGAAACTCATGTATATACGAGGAGAACAACTTCAAATAAAATGAGCTGGATTCAAACTCATGCCTGACTAGCCCAGGCACTGTGAGGCAACTCATAAACCTTTAAATGCATTATTCCAAAAGCTACTCAGCATCCATCTTGAAAGTATGAAGAACGATGATTAAGCTGTTATATTATATTTTGAAAGTGACATACACAACACTGAACACAGCAGACACACTCTTTTGAGCAGCTAATCAAAAAGCACCAATGAGTTCCATAATGGAAGAAGGTGTGAAAGCCTATGTAGACATAACAGAATTGTTAACAGTTTGAGATACAAAGATGGAATGCTATACTGGCTAAAATTGAAAAAGATGCATCACTGTACAAACCGAAACAAGCAATACTGAATGGATGGTCAAATTAGAAATAGGACTGTCCAGGAACTGTAATGGAACTACAGAACTGAACTGACACTTCTTGATGACATGACTCTGAGAAAAGAAATGTTAAAAAGATTCACAAAGAACATCTAGGGATCAAGAAATGTAAAAAAAATTGCACGTGAGGTCATGTTTTGTCCCAGAATAAATCAGGATTAACACTTGAAGTATCCAATTATACCAGAGGTAGGAATGTGTCAATCAGGTAACCTGGCAGAACTACTGAAACAACACCGTGTACCTGAGAGCCTTACTAGAAGTTAGGGACTGACCTTTTCACAGGTTATCCAGTCACATCAGACTACTATTCTCTCTACCCTGAAGTATGCCAACTGAATACTACTACTGCAGATGATGTGTCATCTTGCATGAAGTCAGTATTCTCTAGACTTGGTCTATCAAATTAGATATGTAGGGAAAATGGACCACAGTTTGCAAATGAAAAATTCAAAACCTTCAGGAAATATTAGAATTTTGTACCCACTACCTCAAGACCACATTTCCCTCAGTCAAATGGACTGTTGGAGAAGTCACTACAGACAATGAACTAACTGATGCAGAAAGTCAAAGTTAGTGGGAGTGAGTTCTAAAAATTTTGCTTGCATATCGCACAACACTCTTGGAATGTGGCTTTTCTCCAGCATAACTTCTCATGGGCCAAAGACTGAGAACAAATTTTCCCATCAAAGAGAATCTGTTGACAGTAAAAAGGAGAAAATGTGAGGAAACGCAAGGATGTTCAGAAGAAAAATTAAAAATTCTGCTTTGACAGGGGTATACATGACTTACTCGAAATCCTCCTCAGTGATGCAGTAAAGAACAATGATAAATATAATATATAGTCACAAACAGGGACTGTATTAACATAATCACAAAAAAGATTGTATAACATAGACTGATGTGTGTGCTGTTCTAAGAATAAATTGTCAAGATATCAAGGGACCAGTAACAGCCAACCAGAACACACATACAAGTGAAGCATACGTCAGCATGACAACAAATACAAACCAGGCACAAGCCCAAATACTACAAAGGTGTACATGGCAAGTGAAAGCTCCAGAAAGACTCACTGAAATATGCTGAAGATTAAAAGGCAATATTAGCTGAAAAAATATATGATTATAATAATAAGTGCTTTACAGAGTTTTGAATGTTTGGTGATGGCCAAAATAGTTGGGTTGCTTGAAATGTTTAACTTTAAAAAGAAGTAAGAGATCTGTCTGAAATGATAAAAATGACTAAGTAGTAAGTGAAGTGGATTAAATTTACAATTTGGAAAATTCACTCTGTATTTTTCTTTAGGAAAGGAAAGATGTAATTATAAATGATTATTAATGCCTGACTGATATAGTCTAGAGGCTGATTAGTAATCCTTTGGAGGTTGACACCAGTGCGGAGCTAGAAGGTTCCATGCGTTGTTTGTTGCATATATGCAATGTTCTCAAGTTCCGTTATCAAACTTATACATTTCTCTACAATCCTTGAGATCAGTGACCCACGAATACAACCATAACATAACACCAAGGTATTTAAAAACTCATTTTTCTGGAACAGCTTCTTCTTTATCAGCTCGAGAAAACAGTCTACTTTCACATTGCCTTCAGATTTGAAGGTGCTGACCTTCATTTTAACTGTCACACTCTGCTGCAAACTTCTTTAGGGTCTCCTGAAGGTCACATTGCAGTGAGCAAACAGAACTACATCTGCAAACAGTAGTCAGGAAACCATGGTATTTCCAACCTGAATACTTTCTAAACTCCAATTGTACTTTGATATTGTTTTGATAAATACCAAAAAAGAGAAAACAAGATACACTCTTAGTGGAGTCTAACATTTACACTCAAAATCTTTCTCTTAATGCAGAAAATCCAGACAACTCTTGTACTCTGCAAGAAATGTTTGGAGACCAAGATTGCTGCCAAAGAAAGTATTACTAAGTGCTGACAAGTTACTGTTGACAGATATCCATTTTTTGCACCTACTACCTTCACTATTTAATTTATTCAATGTCACATTCAGAAGTAATGTGCATAAATGTGATGTGTTGAAATTTCTACCCAGCAGACCTTGTGTGAATGTCTTTTCACTTCTGCGTAACATGCAGTGTGACTAGGGCTGCTCACGGTATAGAATGACCTATCTTGAAAGATGCTTTCTGAGCACAAGCAAGTAAAGTGCAAAGATGAACCACTGGAGAAATGGATGGCAGAGTTGCAGCAGCAGAGCATGCAGCTCAAACAGCCATTGTAAGCCAAGTACAAGTTGGCCAAGCTGAAGAAATAGCTGGAATACTTTGAGAAGGACTGAGTCTTGGTGGCATTTAGCACTCTTCAACAAAGACTTAACAGCTTAACAGTACTTAGACCATCCTCCTTTTAAAATATAATGTTAATAATACTCACTGTAAACTACTGGTATATCAACAGTATTGAATTTGAGATTTTTTTAAAACCAAGAGCACAACATATCTGACATACTTGTAACAGCTGCCTGTCTGTTGCTGCTGAGGCAAAGATCATTAGGAAGCAAGACTGATGATACAAGGAATCAAGGCTTGTCTTAAGATAGCAGGCAAACACCTTAAATGTAATATGAGGTCCTGGAGCAGAACTTTATGAAGACATTATGGAGCTAAGATGCTGTAATAATCCTTTACTCTCACCATACAGTATTGTATTTTCAGGTCAGAGTTTTGTTTTACCACATAAAATAACATGAACAACACCTAATCTGTTAAAACCTGTCCATAAAAAAGCAAGGTGACTTATTCATTTAGTAGAATTTTAACATTTCATAACCTCTGGGAAGTACTGGTACCAGAAGCACAGGGATAGATAAAGTCAGGTAGTAACTTTCAAGTCTAAACAAAATGAATAGGTGAATAGTGTTACAAGTATCCATAGTATAATTAGTCTAATATTTGATTATTTTGCAGGGTTTATTTGATCATTGTGTTTGTTTGTTTTTTTATTTTATTTTATTTTTAAATATGCATTTCCTATTGCATACTAAGCGATGTCTGAGAAGTCAATAAATTAGAAAGTAACTATTACCATTAGTTACCTACTGACTCGTAGAACTGACCAAGCTCTTTAACATCTTTTTGGGCCCTGAACTCAAGTTATTGTCTTTATTTCCCATCATTTAAATCCTAAAATTAATTTAGTTTTTAGAAAACTCTCTTCTTCAACACAAGGGCGCAGAACGTCTAACATCTGAATAAAGGTGATGATAATAACAGTATCAGTAATCGAAATAGAGAAGTGCACTCACGATCGAATTATTTAAACGTTCGCTTTTTGTTTGTTGGAAATATCTTCCACGTAGCTGCCGCAAACAAATAAGTAAACTGGCAGTAAGGAGCACGAAGACGGTCGTAACGCACCGCGTTCACACACAAACACACACCAAAGACAGCCAGGAGCACCACGTGCGCTCTGTTTACCCGGCCCTCGGTCTACCTCACAGCAACCAACTTCGAAGTATCGCGAGATTTGAGAACGTGGTTGCCAGGACGCTGGTCTGTTGGTAGTGGTAGGAGTCCGGATCCACGAACAAGAGTCTGGTCGGTTACTGTTCCATCTCTCTTGTCTTTATTAGCAGCATTTCGGCGACTACTGACAGCATTAACATGGTAAGTGGCTCCCCTCATGCTGCGCTCCTGCCACACGGACATAATTTACTTAGTTGTGGTGACGCTGAAGCGGTCTGACACGGGCTGCGAATTGCGTCTACACTTCTCTCAGAGGCAGACCTGCTGACCCCTCAATACAGGCTCTGCGACACCGCAAACCACACACTCTTGATCCATCTGCAAGAAATAAAAAAGACATTGCAATGAAATGTTTTCCAGCTTTCATGAATACTATGCTCTATTCTCTGTACCTAAGAGGCAATGAACTGATGCATTATATGTGAGGAGAAAGGAGATCAAAACTAACAGTAGAGTAGTTAAACACCCGTTACAAGAGAGAAAACGTTCTTATTGCTAGATGAGTTATTGAGCAGGTGGTCAATAAATTGTCCTCATCGGGTCTGAACACTTCTCTGTGCAACTGGATACTGGACTTCCTGATCAACAGGCCACAGGCTGTGAGGATCCATGGCAACAACTCCCACACCACTATTTTGAACAAGGGTGCACTTACATTACATATACTGTATTTATACTTTTATATTTGTCTGTTTATTTTTCTATTTTTAATCTTTATATTTATTTATCTTAAATTTGGTTATATTTTTATTTATATACATTTTCTTTCTCCCTTTTTTCTTGTACATCTGTGGTATAAGGGTGTTTGACAAAAAATAATTCAGGATTCTCAATTTTAATTGCAATCTTTGTGTACAATTCTTAAACAAATGTTTTGATAGTTTAGGTGTTTCAAACTTGTTATGCCAATAAAGTCCACTAATGTAAAATTGGCACATTAAAACCATTCTTTAAAAATAACTGTTATTAATGCATTCTTTACTCTTTCTTCATTCACTTAACTGACATTGTCCAAGGCATTTCACAGCGCTAAATGAGTAACTTTACACTGATTTGTGCATTTATTTTTACTGTATCAGTTGAAAGTAAAGACCTCAATCTGGGCTAAATAAGCAGGGGGGACACTGCACTTTTAGACTGTACAAAATGCTGTAACTGCTACAGTACCTGGTGTATGTGTGGAAGACGATTTGACCACAGCAAGTAAATTTGTTCTTGTGTTCTTTCAGCCTCCAAAAAAGAAAGCTGGAAACAAGGCTGCCAAAGGAAGGCCACCTACAGTGGTGGATGGAATCTCCACAGAGGAAATGTCGAAGGAGCAGGTAGTGACTTCTTTGTTCCCCATGTGTATGGTGGAAAATGACCCACTCCCTGACCTCACTTCCCCCCTCCAAAGAAGTGAGCTCCACCAGTGAGGAAATAGTACTGAATCCTATATCATAAGGAAGAATGCAACAGGGAGGTGCTTTAAAATATGAATGCAAGCACCACACACCCTACCTGTTGCTCACTTCAACACCAGTTCCTTTACAAACCATTTTTGAGATGCTTGAAAATGCTGATTTATCTACCATTTTGGTAAAGTTGTTTAAAATTTATGATTTAGATCAGGAGTTTGTATTAATGTATTTTCATGATTCCTGTGTTTTGTAAGTTAAATGAAATCAGAATTGACAATCCAGTTGCACTGTGATGATCACAAGACAATATTAGTTTGGGCCACAATGTCAGGATCCTATACACACAGTAGGCCTGATGTACAACTTGCTTGTCCATGCTACACATGCTGTTTTATTTAACAAATGATTGTAAAGCTGGAAGAACACATTGTTCGCCTGCGTGAGGAGCTGGACAGAGAGAGGGAGGAGCGCAACTACTTTCAGCTGGAGAGGGACAAAATCCACACATTCTGGGAGATCACTAAGAGGCAGCTTGAGGAGACAAAGGCTGACCTCAGGAATCGGGACAGGGAAATGGAGGAGTCAGAAGAGCGACACCAAGTGGAAATCAAGGTATGCTTTGCTGTAACATGATGAATTTTTAGAACCTTCTGACTTGGAGAAGGAACAGAGAGCATGGGACAGACTGTGTGAGAATGCATTTTGTCTTGTCATCGCCAGCCTTTAATAAGTTCTTTGACAAGGTACAGAGGTGTGTATTTATATATATTGCAAGTAATTCCAAAATGGGACTTGGGGATTTGTAGGATTTTTGCCTGACTTATGCGTCTTGATTTGATTTAGGCTAACAGAGTAATATTTTTTCCTGATTGTATTTATTTTTTATCATACAGTAATGTTTATTACATTCTGACTATGAAAAAGGGACATTAGAAATGGCTTTCTATTAGAAGGGGGTAATGAATCTGTTGTTGCTAGACATGAATGTTCTGCATCATATTCCATGTTTTCTTTACTGAAGTTTCTCTCTGCTTGTAAGAATGCTGGAGCAGTTGTGACCAGGTTTTGTTTTTGATATGGGATGAATTGTTATAGGAACCGTCTTAGATATTTTCTGGCATCTAAGAGTGTTCTTACTATAATAGAAGGGTCTGGCCTTATTATCGATTTTGATTAAGGATTGAGACAAGCAAAAACTTGGTTTGTTTGTTTGAACCCAGCATGCATGCTTAATGGATTAAATGATTTTGCTGTCAATCTTCAAAACAGAGAGTGAAGAGTCAGATTTCTTCCACATCTGAGATCAGCTTTCAGTTCAGGTCAGCTCAAGGAAAGTGAAATTATTTCTTGATAAATTTATATGGAAGCAAGTGACCTTGTAACAGATCAGAAAATGAAATCACCAGTATTCTTGCCCCTTTTCCAAGTTTACTTGTTATATGTTTGTTGTAGACATTTTGCTGTTTTGTTTAAGAAAGCTTCTGTTTGAAATATCTTACAAATCTAGTGCCATGTTCCATGTGCCTTTCTGTAGGTCTATAAACAGAAGGTGAAACACCTGCTGTATGAACATCAGAGTAATATCTCAGAGCTGAAGACAGAAGGGGTGGTGGCCACGAAACTGTTGCAGCAAGAGCAAAACCAGCAAGAAAATGAGCTGCGGAAGACCATGCGCACACTTAAAGCAGATTTAAAAGAACAGGAGCTCTCAAATGAGAACCTCATCAAGAGCTTTAAACTGGTAGGCAAGCACACTTCTGTGATGTAAATATGGAAGTTTGTTTTACATACTTCAGTTCTCAGTGACAGTTTTTTAATTACACTTTCATATTATTTAACTTTCCCCATAGACAATTTAAAGAATTTCCAAAGAAGCTTGAACATACAGTAATACAGCTCTGTGAATTATGACCTATATCTTTGTTCTTTTTAATTTCAACAGAAACATGATGAAGAATTGACAAATACAAGAAAGGACTTTGAAAGACAAGTGCGCGGTATGTTCATTTTGTGTAAGTGGTTTTATTGGAGTTTTATGCTCAGTAAATAATATCATATAAATTTGTTTAAGGCTTTGATTTTAAAGTTGATCTGAAAGTTATATTGAACTTATGAAATTAAATTCAAGTCTTTAAATAATTTTTGTACAGAAATTGAAGCAAAGTATGAGAAGAAGATGCAAACGTTGAGACAGGAGATGGATTTACGGAGAAAAACCGAAATCCACGAGACTGAGGAGAGGAAGAACAGTCATATCAACACCCTAATCAAGAATCATGAAAAAGCATTCAGTGATATAAAGAACTATTACAATGACATCACTCTCAACAACCTTGCACTTATTAACTCACTCAAGGCAAGAAAACATCCCCAAAACTTATAGTCCCCATTTTTCTGTTATACCCACATAATTAATGAATATCAAAATTATTTATTTAATGTGGGAACTGATTTATACTTTTCTGATTTTATTTCAAGCAATGGAGCCACATTTTTTTTTATTTATGTTAACATTATTACTATTGCAGACCCTCTTTTTTAGGCAAATACAAATGGTTCCAGCTTGATGACACCGATACGAATAGAAATAGTGCTATTACAGCAAATCAGTTCATAGGGGGCCTATTTTCCCATAAGAAGTATTGAAAAATACTGCTAATATGGACTAGTTTGACGATTAAATTGAAATGCAATCACACCTATTCAGTTTTTCATCTTTTAACCATAAGCACCTTAGTTTCTGTGTAACTTCTAAAGTTACATGAAAAATAAATGCTTTGGCTGACATTTCTTCAAATTGTCTTAAATTGTGAGGATCATGTACTAAGCTACTTTTAATGATTTACTTATTACCCAGATGGTAATTGTCACTCAAACAATTCTGGGCAAGTACCTTTATCGAGGGTGTGTGTGTGTGTGTATAATATGCTAATTTATATGGTGAAATAAGTTAAATTTACATTACTTTTCTCACTGTAATATTGCTAAGTAAGTGTTTGTTATATGATAAAACAGATTGTCTTCGATTTATGACAATTACAATTTAAAAAATTAAATAGCTGAAAATTGTCAAAAAAATTAAATTTTTTTATGATTTCCAGTAATTCTGTGCGGTGAATGAGCATCTAATTAAAACATATATATATGAGCATCTTGTATTGTACAATATAAAGTGCTTGTATAGTATATGTACAACCTCATAGCAAAATGATAGCATCTAATGGCAGCTGTATGAAAACGTACAGTACTGCGACATGATTGAGCACTTATAGCTTATACTATAGTTGAAAAATGTTATGAAAATGCATGAAAACACGGCACTTTTACTTGCACTGTATGCATTTGTTGCATCGTAGCATAATGATTGAGTAAGGTGAATGCCATATTATAAGACTTAAAAAATAAACTTTGGTAAAGAATATAGTAATTCATTATTTAAATATGGTATGGATAACGTACTATACTGTAGCCACATATAAAACAAAACAGGTCAAAAACAAATGTTCTTGAAAAGAAGTTACCATATCTGACTTGTGATTGATGCAACCTACAACCTGGCAGTCAGTTTCTAACTTGGCTGTAAGTTGATGGCAGTCTGTATGTTGATTAGACATACAATATATTGAAAAATGCAAGTAATAAGGTGCATGTGGTAGTAATGGATGAGTATGTGTATAACATCACTGCTTTCTGCAGGAGCAAGTGGAGGAGATGAAGAGAAAGGAGGAGCGGCTGGAAAAGGAGATGGCAGAGTTGCAGCAGCAGAACAAGCAGCTCACAGAGCCATTGCAGAAGGCCAAGGAGGAACTGGCCAAACTGAAAAAACAGCTGGAAAACTATGAGAAGGACAAGGCCTCATTGGCAGTGAGTAGTAAAGGCAGCATAAATCTTATCAGTGTTTTGACCATGTTCCTTTAAAAACATTAATTTTAATAGCACATATTAACTGTATGTTGCTGTTGTGGTTGCGAGCCATTGGGCACAGTGGTCTTGGGAATTACTGACTGTACTATGTATATGAATGTTTTTTTATCAGATTTTATGCCTGTAATTTCATTTTATTTTTTCTGTTTTATGTCTAGATTTCAGTGCTGGTCTTTTTATTAGATTTACTAGTTTTTTTCGTGACTTTAAGTATATGCTAATTAAAAATGGTTAAGTGCACTTTAAAATTGTTTGAGGTTGAAGTAAATTTGAAGAAAGGGTAATGTGCTGGGACAGCATTAGAAAACAAGATTAATGATGTCGCCTCTCTTTGCAGGGGGCCAAGGCACATCTTAAGGTTGCAGACAAAGAGATGAAAGACCTTAAATGGGAGCTTGAAGTGCTGGAACAGAACTTTGTCAAGGTAAGATCCAGTTTTGTTTTCTTTATGCTATACTGTACAGACAGTCTGTTATTTATATATGGATTTATGCAGTAAACTTACGTCAAGTAATTATTTTATTTTTTAGGGATAACCACTTGCCCAATGCAAGGTTACAGTGGTCCTAAGCCTATCCTAGAAGCATGAGGCAGGGTATAACATGGATGTTACAAACTCACTAATTCACAGATACATACACACAAAGGGCAGTTTTATGTTGCCAGTTCACCTGAATCACATGCTTTTGGACTGTGGCAGGAAACTGGAGTTAACCCAGATGAACATGCAAGACCCCAGGTGAACTCAAGAACATGCAAATTCTACAAAGAGTAAAACAAAATAAAAAAGAAAATGATAATATGGTACATGATGATTGGGAAAGGGAAATAAAAAGGGAGCACTCAAATGTGTTATGTATAAGTGATTTTAAACATTGGGGTCTTAAGCCTGAATTTAAAGGTGTCCGGAACACTTTTTATTGTGAACTTGGTTTTCTTTGTGATATTCACCATGTTTAAAACATATGGCAGGAAGTTTGCATTTTAGGTGAAAAATGAGTGACTTTTTGTCACTCAGTAATGTAATATTTATTTGTTGTTTTAATTAATGCTGATTAGGAGTATGTTTTACAAGAATTTACCTCATTATGTGATGAAAGCCTGTATTTTAAAAAGAAAATACAAATCTCCATGTTTTGTAATACAGGTATCTCCATATTTACAACTCGTAAGTTGAAGGTATAATTACCATTACAATGCAAACTTTGAAAATTCCCCTACACTCAGCTCCTGTTACTCATAAACAAGAAAAATCAAGCTTCATATTTCATCATGTTTCATAATTTCACTTGGATATGTGAAAAACCATTATTCAAAGACTCGTATCTTAAGAGATACCTGTTATGAAAATTTGTTTCTTTAAAAAAATATTTGAAGGTATTAAATTATGCTGTTATAAATCAGTTTGTTATTTGCTGCACATTCCCATAAATATTCAGTGGAAATGTAGCAGTGCTTCTCTGTTGGTTTGCGCTTTTGCAGTCGTGGTGCATTAACAACAAATAACATCCACTGAACATCATGAACATCCTCCCTGTGGCTCTGTGGTTATTTGTAATTTAATCTTTACTCACACATCCAGGTTCAGGCAGAACGGGATGAGCTATATGAGAAGTTTACCAAGGCCATCTTAGAGGTGCAGCAGAAAAGTGGTTTCAAGAACTTGCTGCTAGAGCGCAAACTGAATGCCCTCACTGACAGCTGGGAGAAGAAGGAGGCACAGCTGAACGAGTTGCTGTCTGTCTCCAACCTGGACCCCATGGCCCTCAGTGTGGTGACCCGCAAGCTGGAGGTACAGCTGCTCACAGAGTGCTCTAAGCTTCTTCAGCTTGTGCCAGCCAGAAATGTTCAGCATGAAGCCAAACATTCAGCAGGATTTCTGTATTCGTGTAACCGGCTTGTCAAAGGTCTACAGTGTCCTTTTAAACAAATGCATCAAACATCAACAAAGTTGAGTTTTTTCTGTACTCTAGATCATCTTAATTTGTTTACTACTTTATGCATGGGTTCAGCCCTTATGTGTAGAATATGTAGGTTTTTATCTTCTCATAGTTTATCGGCTTTGCAAATAAATATATATGTATCTGTTTGTAGGATGTGTTGGACTCTAAGAACATCGCCATTAAAGATTTGCAGTACGAGGTGGCTCGAGTTTGTAAGGTGGGAACATTCCTCTTAAGTTTTGAGGGTTTCCACCTTCAGAGTAAAGGCTGATAAATACAGTCTGACAAATGTTGGTGTCCATCCAGTTTTTAGACTACCTTCCTTCTGGCTTTGACCTGAAGTCACATAAAACCAAATTGTCATAATAACTGAGACAGTTATTACTTAAACTAATATTTGACTGTAATACAGTAAGTGGGGAAAAAATACTTCAAAGACTGTAAGTACTAACTAATGTTAACTTATGACACTAATTAATGAATGAATAACTAACAATTACCAGCTACTAGTTACATCACCAGTTTATTTAACAGTTAATTACCAGTGATATTTATGACAGTATAGTGCACAATGTGAACTTCAGGCACTTGGGTTGCTTGCAGCTGTTTTCTTTACCCTTATTTTTTTAAATCTTGAGAATTTTTGGCTGTGTCAGTGTGCAAGTGACAATCTTGCTTCTCTCATTCGCAGGCTCACAATGACCTGCTCCGAACATGTGAGGCCAAACTGAGGTCCTTTGGGATATCTGTGGAGGAGCTGGGCTTCAAGCCACTGGAGAGCAGTGTGCCCGGCCACACCCTGGGCCTGGGGCCAGCAGAGCTGGTGACCAGGCCAACATGAGGGCCAGATTGCCCAGAACTTCCAACAACCAACCACTATGATACCACATACTGACTTCAAATTGGTTCACCTTTCTTTTGTTCCCTTAATTTTTTATTCATAATAAATCACTGACATGTGAGCATCTTCTAAATCTCCAATAAAACAAATGTTTCTTTTGAAATGGTAAAAAATCTTGCATTTTGTGGTGGCAGAGCAGGGGCCATTGTACTGCGAGGACAGTGTACTTGCAGCATGAAGGCTGCTGATTAAACTACCAAGCTAGGTCTGTGACATACCAGGCTGTGGCCGGTTTGAGGCGCCAAAGTGACTAGACCTCAAGTAGTTTGTATTTGGAAACTCCATGTTGAAAAAAGTCAAAGCACAAAACTAACCAAATCAAAGAAGGAGCAAGACAATGGCATGTCAGCCTCAACCGAAGAAAAACCAAAACTTCGAAACAGAAACACAAATTCTGTCCGTTATGTCTTAAAGATTCTGTAGCACCTAACTTTTACTAACAACACCACTGTTTTTTTTCTCTGTAGGTCTCAGCCTCACCTTGTATGGCTGTTAGCCTGAGCATTTAAATTTATACACATAGAAACATTAAAATATAGTTTACTCCGCCTTGATGTAGCCAGGTTCCACACAGCAAAAAATCACTACCATGGCTTATGAAAATATAGATGTCTTTTCATACAACCTTACAATTCAGCTTTTTTTACCCACAAAGTTACATGGCATTTCCTGAGTCAAAAAGGTGTAGCAGTGGAATGAGAAATAATAACACATTATACAATCACCAAAATGTTTTACCAGTAAAGGAGTTGCATTTAGTAGGCAAGTATAGTTAGTGCTGTCAAAAAGACAAACAGCACATGCTGGTCAGAACTGGCAGATGTAGAACCCACAGGATCATCTCCAGATTGTTCACCTTCTCTTATACTTTTACACCTTCTCCATTCATTTTAGAAACTGGAGGAAATCCATCTGGTGATGGTACGGTGAATAAACAAGTATGAACTGATAAGCACATCCAATATTTGCCTTTTTTTCCAGCAGAGGGCAGTATATACCAATATCTGGTCAAATAGAAAAAAAAAATATTTTATTACTTATACATTACTAATGTGTGCAGCCCTGTGTATCATGTATACATTTTTACTAATTTTCATATAGTGATGTGCACACAGTAAATTATATGTGACCAAACTTTATTACCTTTAAACTTTTTGAATTTAGCATATTTTTTTGTGTGAATGTGTGTAGTGTGTTTATAGTGTGTGCAGACTGACACTGAGGCAGTACTAAAATTAAAAGACACATTAGAAATAATATTGTTACAAATATGTAATAAAATAGTGCCATCATTGTCTTGCATAAAAATTTATTTTATTTTGGTATTTTAATTAGTTACAGCTAACTTTTTGTCTCGAAAGTGACTATTCCCCCCCCAAAAGTTCTTTGGGCTGTACGTATTAAGTTAAACCCATTATGTAAAAACTGGATGTATAAAATAGCAACATTAAGACTGCAACAAAATTACCATGACATTTTATAAGTTGGAATTTTCAAAATAAGTTTTGTTTGTTCATTGTTTGCTAAGGTTGTGCTGCCTCTTATACCACAGTAACAGCAATAACTTTAATAAAGTTGCTCCCTAAGGTATGAACTTTAAAGCAACAAACTTTTCTCTCACACAAACTTTTCTTTTTTATATTTCATTAAAAAGTGAGCCAGCATATTGGTTCATCTTTGTTTATTCACTGTACCATCACCAGATGTACTAATAGTTTTTAAATGAATGGAGAATGGGTTAGAAGAGCAGAAAAGGTGAACAACTAGTAGATGCTCTGCTTTTTCTGGACATCAAGGCATATCAGAAGCTCCAAGGTACCTATGTATGGAACATAGAAAAAGTCTGCAGAAATTATCAGTGTACCATGTTTGGGCAAAAATTCTTGAGTCCTCTGTATGAAGATTTAATAAGCTTCAAACCACTGCAATCCAGCACTGGAAAAATATCAGATTTTACGACTTAAACCATTGTACTGTACTTCAGAAATTTAAGTGATTTCTGTGCACAATTAATAGAGAGTTAAAACATGTTTAATGATTTGATGCTACTGTTATTATTATTATTATTATTATTATTATTATTGTTGTTGTTGTTGTTGTTGATGATGATGTTTGCTTTTTCCAGCAGAGGGCGATACATACCAATATTATTCTAACTAGTACATCTTTAGTTTACAAAATAAGTTTTTATTAAGATATTTAAATATGCACTATTATAACCCAGTATGTAAGCTTACAAAATGCTTACTGAGAAACTCTTAGTGCTTCTTTTTAATATATATATATATATATATATATATATATATATAATTAAAATAATAGAAATAAAAATATATAAGGACAACATACCCATCATGCAGTGCATGTAATTTCCTTCAGAATCAATGAGGTTTTTATCACTGTGATTCTGTCTAAGCTCTTTTTTATGTAATTTAAATAAGACATAAAGGTTGTTTTTAAAATTCATTTCACAATTCAAGAGGAGCTTTGATGCTGACAGTCAGTGGGGGGGTTAGAGTACTGCACACGCTGCTCACCTGGACACACTACTTACCTAGACACACCTACACCTACCACACTGCTCACCTGCACACACTTGGACACAGCGCTGCTTCGGTAGCCCCCACCCACACACAGGCCTGTGTCACCGACGCACCTGAAACTTAGGTCTTGTGACGTCGTAAGGAATCCCGAGCATCCTTTATGTAGCCAACGTCTTCGTCCATTGAAGACAGACAGACCGACACACAGAAAAGCAGAAATGTGTTAAATCCGAAAAAAATTGCCCAGTGTTACTGTAGAGTCAAACAAGAAGGAATGACGGAACAATCGGCTTAATAGTGATTCATGGCGCCCATTTATACAGCACGGTATTCTCACCTTATGAACTCACAGTAAGTGCTGTATTACAAAAGGGGGATTCGAACCCCGACTTCAGATTAAGGGCAGAAGGCTCTAGTCACTGCAGCGCCTTGAGAACGATCGTCGGTTTAGCGCTACGCTGTTTGCCGTGCACGTGGGCCTCAAAGCCCCGCCCCCCGTGCTGGTACAGTTGGGTCGTCAGCGCGGTGCGGCGCCGTGGTCCGCAGATCGAGCTTCTTCACCTCCTTTCCCGGCCTCCGCTTGGCGCGCGGGCTGCTGTGCGCGAGCTGCTGTGCTGTGCTGTGATGCGCCGCCGGGGAGTTAAACACGGGGGCGCTGCTGGTGTCTGATGCCGCTCACTAGTACCCTTCAGCTGCATGGAGGCGCAAGCAGGGGCAGCAAGCCCAGGTATGTGTTGGACAGCGGGCTGTGGGGCGATGCGGGGGGCTGCAAGGATCAAGACACACTAGAAAAGTGAATATGAAGACGGTAATACAGGGTAGAGGTCACAGAGATATGCATGATATAAATGTAACTCACACCGAGGTGTGCGAGGCAATTCATTTGGTATCTGTTTATTATTATTATTATTATTACAACTAATTTCTGGCTACTCGTCTTTAGCGAGGACTCTATATTGGCTTTAAAGGTTTTCCTCAGTGGGGCAGGAGGCGCAGGGCGGAGCGCGAGCCGCTCCCAGTGGGGTCGCGTACAAACCGTATAGCGTCGAGAGCGGCAACGGTGTGGACCTGAGACGTCTTACAGCGTGTCTTGCAAACACTGCCTTTTAGAACGTCATAAACAGCGGTATCCTTAATACGCTTTCGCGCTTGTGCCGCCTTCCTGCTCACAGCCGTCATTTTACGATGTGAACGTTCCGGGTTCGAATTCCGCTCGTGCTGCAAGAGCCTTGATCAAAGTACTTGCCCTGAACTGGTACAGTAACAACACCCAGCTGGATAAATGGGTAAGTCGCTATTAAACTGATGTTTTAACGGTGCAAGTTAAATTGGACTGGTTTCAAATAAAGGTGAATAATATGGGTCGTTCTCTTGGGACGCTTGGTGCCCTATGCACATCCGTGTACTCTGTTGTCCCTCGTGTAGAAACATGGCCATAAATGCATTTAAGACATTTTGACAGGAGAATTCTGTAAAACTAGTTGCAATTTCAATAATAATGGCTGCTGCAGGAGGTCAGTCCGTGGCCCTGTTTCTGCCTAACTTTGCGTCCAAAGGGCAGGACGGTCAGATACTCATACACACGGACAGTGGGGCACCAGCAGCTGTATCTGTGTTTGGACCAGATCTGCAACAAATGCAATTGTTCAGTCCGTAAAAGAGAAAAGTGTCCGCCATATGGTTACATACATCGATCAGGAAAGGTGCTTCATCAGTTCCTGCAGGGAAATTCACACGCAAAGCAGCTAAACACATGACATGTAGCAACAAGGTGTGCCATTGCATCCAGTGAGGGGGGAAAATAAATGTCAGTACTTCCTTTATTGGCATGTCGGGGTCGGTATCAGCAAACTATTAAAAATTAGATTTTGAATTTCTGCAGTGAAGAAAAAATATAGTTATTGCTGATGTTCACTATATATGTATACAATGAGCTGCAGTGGAACAGCAGGTTAAGCCTGTGCCTCACAGCTCCTGGGCTGCATTTCAAGGTTGGTTACAAACTGTTCCTCCTTGCTTCAGAAACCATGCCGGTGGTTGCCTATGATTCAGATTTGAATCAACTGCATTTAAAAACATATATATCTTTAGTACACGGCACAACATTGTCAATAAAAATGGTAGGAAGGCAGTGCTAGAGCTGACTTGTAGTGCATCTTGGTGTACCCTGGGTACTGAAATGTAGCTATGAGACTATTATGAATAACGGCCCTGTTCTGCAGCAGTCTTTGCTGGGAGAGCAGCTCAGCCAGAGAAACTGGTCACCCAGAGGCCGAAAACAGCTCCATGAGCTTATGAGAAGTACTGGAATCGACGAAAAAGTCCTGGTGCTTCAAAGAGCAAAACATAAAAGATCCAGTACCGCCTACTACAGAGTATCAACTCACTTGAAGCACTGGTTATACCCAAACAAAGTAATTCAATAACATATGAAGTAATAAAAAAAAGATGTGCATGTCAGTGAGAAGTGCCAACATCTTTCCATAACTAGTGCCTTTGTCCAAGATGATGTACAATGTTAGATAATTAACAATACAATTATTTATATATTTATACAGTGGGGTAATTTGTACCATTTCATTTTAGAGTGATTACCTTTATCAGGGGTCCTCCAGCACAGCTGCTGCTTTCTGGGTGGAGTCCCGCTGCTGAAGTGTTTAGCTTATTCACGAGTTCCGCTTTTCTTTGAAGAGACCTAAGAAACATCTCAGTTAAATAGTCCATTTTAACACTTAAGCATTAAAATGAATCTTGTCAATTAAACCACGATAGTTTTCTTTCTTGTCAATTAACCCATAACAGTTCCATCTAAACAGTTTAATATTAAGGCAAAAACCAGTAGATAATACTTTGCTTAATATCAGCTTGAGGCACCAAATACAATGCCTCAATTTTAAACATTACTTTGGTTAACAATTTTAAAGTTTGCTTTTTATTATATTTGCAGTTTTCCAGAGTAAAGGTTACATCTGGTTCCGGTATAGGTACTGTAGGTACCAATGGGCTATGTTAGCTAGGAGGCTTGTCTTTATTGTGTCTTATGTAGAGCATTACATAGAAGTAACATTGAGGAAACAATGGAGTCCTTTCTCCCACTTTTTTGAGTTATACCACACAGTACTTTTGCTAATCGTTTTCGCTTTACNTAGAGCATTACATAGAAGTAACATTGAGGAAACAATGGAGTCCTTTCTCCCACTTTTTTGAGTTATACCACACAGTACTTTTGCTAATCGTTTTCGCCTCAACACCCAACAAGATGTTACATTGCTGGATCATTACCACCATTATAGCAATACAGTGTCTTAAACAAAAAGAAGGTTGTTAAAACTTCATGACTTATGAAAATTGGAGGAGAGTGTGTTAGAGGGGCAAAGGGAAATCTGTATGTGTGTGAGTGGTTGTTCACCTGTAATCAGAGCTGAGAGAGAATTTGCCATCACAGCTGATGTTGACACATTTTTTGATTAAAATGCAGAAAAAATTATATAACATATAACATCAAGGACACAGCATGAACATGAACTGTACATAAGGAATATGGGATCCTGGAGAGTACAATGATACAACAGTGTAGTCATGATTCTACTGTAAATGCTAGAATATTGGATTCTGTGAGCTGCTAAGGTGAGAATGACTGTGCCCCACTCCCCCAGCACGTTGTGGAATTTTATGTTAATAACTGCTGTAGTAGAGTCATATTGAGAAAATTGTAAATATGTTCAAAGTACAATAATTTACTAATATGGCACTAAACTCTACAGCTGGATCAAATTAAATCCATTAAAATGTACTATGGGTAAACATTTGCCATAAAAATAATCTTTTGATATCAACTGCAAATCAACTGAAAGGTCTGGTTTTTAAATAATTAGTTTATTTACACAAATCTGTAGTTTCAACACTTTAGTTTTCAATTGTAGTGACACTACAGAGGCAGTTCAGAGATAGAAGTGAAAAAGAAGGGCAGAGACTTAGATTTAGTCTCACATTCTTGTATCATCTGCCATGGACTGATGTCTCATCCAGGAGCATTTTCATAGCCTGGTACCCATTGCTTCTGGAATAGGTTTCGGACCATTGCAACCCACCTCAGGATAAGCGGTCATCGAGAATGGATGGCTGGAAAGATGGATTCTTGTATTTCTCACCCAGTTTTTTGAGTTGTCACTCTGAACAACATTGTAAACTATAAAACAGCTTCAGAAACACAAAACTTGCATAGAGAAGATGCAATGCTATAAGCACCAAGAACAGCACATATGCCTGCATTACATTCCATAGATGTAATCTTTCAGACCTGGAAAACAGTGCCTTACTGTTTATTGGCCTTCTCTCCACAGAGCCAAACAAAGATATCCAGAGCCTCCTGAAGCCGTCTGGCTCAGGAGACTTGACCACACAGCCTTCCCATAACCCCTCAGGAGAGGATGAGATTGCTGTGCCCAGTTTTGGACTCCTGCAGGTCACAGAGAGGAGACGTGAGTGATGGGGCAAGGTTGGGAGTGGATGACAGGCAAGGGCACACAGTGTGTGTAGGGATGTTGTACCTCTGTGTTACGGATCAATTGCAGCAGTACTTCTGCCTCATCCTCATTCACACATGTATGGGTGCAGTCTTTTGACACTGGATGATTGGGATATGCTGCATGTTTCAGTTTGGATATTGTTTTAATGTGGCTCCAATGTGCACATATTTCTAAATGTATTATCTTTTCATTTAATGGTAGGTGCATTTGTACTATATCAATTTATATAGCTGTATATGTTGCTGCAGGAATGCAGTACTACGGGGTTAGGATGCTATAACAGAGCCTGCATCTGAAATGTATGAGTCACAAGAAGCACCTTCTTAAACCTAACAGGAAGGGAGTTGTGCGGCTTTGGTTTAGCAATACAAGTGTATGACTACAGTCTCCGGTAGTGTCTGCTGCTGTGTGAAGACAAGCTCCATGGAAATATTTATGGTGCAGGTTACAGTCTAATAATAAGCTCTGAGTAAATTCTGCATTTGGTGATTTGCCTTGTGTAGGAACTTTTTTCATTAATAAACATCACCAGCTTCTGTCACTGGAGGATGATGGGTATCTGATTGGAGAGACGACATCACCAGCTTCCAGTATTAGTATTAACTGTAGTATTTTTTCACACATAGTAAACACTCATTGAGAGTGAAGTGTATGGCAGCGCTGGCTCAGCACATCAGGAATGAACAACAGTCAATAATCGGTGAGGGTAAACACTTTACATACATCCACATAACATATCTGCATTGTAATGCTCAAAGAACTATTTACAACTCTCCATCAGGCTGGAGGCTTGGTGTCATGTCCAAGGTGTCTTTCTAAGGCAGGGGAGAGGAGGTGATGGTTCCCAGCCTGGAGGGTCTGTTTTGTGAAAGAAGCATTCAGTATTGTCTAAAGGAGCATACACTGTTTGTCACTGTCAAAACTATGCTTTTCAGTTTCGGTCAGCATTATTGGCACCCTTGCATTTTACGTTTATCATGTACAGTATCTTCAGAAATGATTGGAAATTGACCAACTTTTGGTCATCTGAATATTTTAATAGAATGTCCAAAGTTGTACACAAAAATATTTCTTTTTAACTTGCATACAGATTTTTTTTCACACAGGAAAAATTTGACCTGGACAGTATTAAATGCATCTTTCCCTAACACTTAGTAATTTGACAGCCTCCAAATGTTTCATGTGGCATCTATAAGCTTCTTGCACCTTTTTGCTGGTAGTTTCTCACACTCTTCAACTGCAATTTGTTTTTCCTATTACTAATAATGGATTTCAGTTCTTTCCAAAAAGCTCTTTCTTAAATCTGACTGAGATCAGGACATATTGCTGGTCAGTCTAACACAGCCAGTTTTTCCTTTTTAAAAAAAATCTTTAGTGCTTTTAAATGTGTGTTTCAGGTCATTTTCCTGCTGGAGCACCTATGGTCTTTGACCCAAAGCTTGTTTTCTCACACTGTGTAGCACATTTCACTCTAAAATGCTTAGGTAATCATTTGATTTTATTATTCTCGTAATACGTTGAAGGCGTCCTGTATCAGAGGCAGCAAAGCAACCCCACAACATTATTGAACTTCCACCATATTTTACTGTACATAGGGTGTTCTTTTCATTATAAGCTTCATTTTGTTGCCTATAAACAAATTTCTGGTCCACATTGCTAAAGACCTCTATTTTGGTTTCATCAGTCCAAAGAACATTTTCTCAGAAGGATGTTTGCTTCTCTAGGTAGGTTTGGACAAAGATGAGTCTGTCTTTCAACAGTGAGGTCCTCCTTGGCCTTCATCCATAAAGTACATCTCCATTTAGCATGCAGCGTATGGTACAAATAGAAACCATCACTCCAGGCCAGCTTTTAGCTCTTTGGATGTTTTACATGATGTTTTTTCAACAGTTTGCAGCAATCTTTATAGAGTCCTTTGATCAGTTTTTATTATTCCACCACGTGCTGTGAGGTTCTATAAAGTTCCATGAGTAGCACACTTCTTAGTAACATTGTGATCTATGGAAATAGGGATGCCAAAGTCTCTGGTGTTGGCCTTGTACCCTTTTGAGTTTTTATGTTTGGTGGTAATTTTTCGGAGCGTCTCAGACAGCTGTCTTATCTTCTATGTCCAAAAGGAACAGGCAGTGAAAGTTACTTTTTCCTAGTTTTTCAAATCAAATGGATTAGAATTCTTTAAAAGGGTACCAATAATTGTGTCATGGCAACTATTCACTTTTTATATTTCCAAACATATCCCTTTTTATTTTTATCATTTTATCCTGTCCTGCAAGCACACAAAATGAGTTGCAAAAATACGTAGTAAATTTTCACTTATTAGGAAACAAACTCAAACCTGACCTGAGCCCAGAGTTGTAATTGGAAAACCAACTAGACCTCAGTTTGAAATCCTTTACTTTGCTGGGCCTGATAGGAGTCACTGGTTTAATCTGAACTTTCTGTCTGGCCCCGTTGTCAATTAATTATTGAAAATGAGGGAATGGACTTCAAAAGGAAAATAAAAATGAAAGGGACAAAACTGATTCAGTCAGGAAATTTGTGGGTGGAATAGCTGTTTTTTCTGCTTTTCTTTCTGTCTCTTGTTGGGAGGATTTAAGCCAGACAGCAGTGCTGCTGCTTCAGAAAGGAGATCCCTGGGAGAGCTGGGAGACACTGTTCTGTGTCCTGACATCACCCCTCCCCTGCTGAATCTGTCTGAAATAACAAGATGGGGGGTATGGGGAATGATCCAGACTCACAAGAAAGAGCTACTGTGTTTTATGGATGTCCTGCAGGTGTCCCTGCTTCATCTCATGTCGCTGCATGTTTTGAATAACCACACTGGTTTGGAGGAGAAGCAGTTGTCATCACTATCAAATTCTCCCATGTGGTGACATGATTTTGCTGCTTGATGAAGCAAGGTGTCCTTGGAGGAACAAAGATGAAATGGATTCCATTTGGGGCAATATTCCTGTAGAGCTACTAGTTTTAGTCCAGCAGTTTATAAGGTCATATTAATGTTAGAGTAATTTTAACAGTGGGACACTTATTTTGCAAAACATTTTGCCATTTATTAATTTGCCTTGCCAATTTTGAAAATTACAAAAAAAAACTTAGTAACAATAAAAAAGGTGTACAAGCAATGTGTAAGGTTTTGTAAGAGCATGTGGTTGCATGTGAGTGATGGTTTACTTAACCGCTATTAAAAAAATTACCCTCTACTGAGATCATCAGAGATCAGTTGTATAAGTTGACCCCAAATGGACACAAAAACCCAGATATGTATGAAAGCAGCCAGTTTTTTTTTTTTGAAGTTTTTCAATAACATGTTAATCTTGTTAGTGAGTTGAAAACAGCCAAATGGTGGCTCTTTAACACAGCAAGCAGCACTGATACCTCACAGTGCCTGAACAGTGTGAATGGATTTAAGTTCTGACCCTGATTATCAGTGGCGTTTACATGTTCTTGCCATTGTAGGAAGACCTTGTGTTTTCTATGTCTTATTTTAAATAAGCTTAATACTCTTATCAGTATAGAATACTTTTAATTACCTATTTACAACTCAGTATACAGTGCTTATAGTTACAAGTCAGACTAGACTAAATGCAGTTACCTACTGACATAAAAAGCTGCAGCTCAATTTTATCTCAAAGCATAAAAAGGAGATCGTAGTGACCCTTGTGTGATGTGGTAGTTGAAGTTTCATGGTTCATGTTTTTATGTTAATGGGATAAAGAACTTCTGAATCAAGTGTCCTTTTATCCAGTTTTTGCCTTTAGAGAACCAGGATTCATTACAGCAATGGAGTCGAATGCTGTTTGTGTGGATTTCTTCATACAGTCCAAAGGCATGCTTTTCAGGTGAACTGGTGACTAAATTAGCATTTGTGTGTGTGCTGCATTGCTGTGCTGTATAAATGGGTGACTGTAGGGAGTTTAGTTTCATGTATCCAGCACTGTAAGTCACCTTGGATAAAGGTCTCATCTAAAAAGGCTAACCATAATTAGGGATGTACATCTATCACCATACCCCAGACCTCTTGTTGTAGTTTCACATAGTAAATGAACAAAAGAGGTTGGGAATGTGGTATGGGCTCATGTCAACCATGTCATGAACCTCTCCTGTTTAATCAACCAATGCCTTGTCCAAAGCGCCATTCCACATTGACATGCCATTTTAGGAATCTATCAGACCTCAGCTGTCTGTGATTCCTTTAGTCTGGTACCAGATTGTCACTAAGGGCTCGCTGAGCTGCAGAGCACAAAGTCCCTCCAGTTCTGTCTCTAATTGCACCTAAAATAAAACCTTCTCTGTGTGTCAGTGCAGCTTAGGGCTCCTTGGCTGCAGCTGTGGAAGCTCAGTTTGTTAAAGGGACGCAAATTCCACACCTATTCATCTGAGTGTATAAAAGTGCTAGCTTCCAAAAAACAGCCCCACCAGCTCATACCCCCCACATGCATGCATGCGCACACACACACACTCTCTCACTCTCTCTTCCATCTTCAGGTGGTTTAAAGGACCTCCTTTATAACACTTATCTGTCATACAACATCTATTTTCTCAACTTTCACATTACCTAGTATTGCAAAATTGCGTAGATCCACTGTGCAATTAACAGAGGTCACTTATATTTCAAAAGTAAACATTTATAACAACAGCATGATGTCTGTCATATTTTCTTGGGTCATTTATGATTCTGGAGATGCAACATGGCAGTGTCCTTTACTATCTATTTTAAGTAAACAAATCAGTTCAATTCAAACAGTTTGCTATGTATAACTTGCAATTATGCTACAGTAATAGCAAATTATATAGTTTTCTTTGTATAGTATCAGTACACCTATACCTTGGTATCCTGGTTTCTGGGTTCACTATGTAATTATGATATATATATTGGTGCATTTGTGTCCTACATCTGCATTCTCAGTCTTTGCCTCTTGTGGTCCATGTTTAAATGCAGTTTGTGATTTTGTCATTTTGTTTACTTCTGTTCAGTCATTAAGTCCAATATTAACACTTAATTACAGTAACAGCCCATTACAGTAGGTACATTATATTGTCTTTATTTTATTGTATTTTTTCTTTTTTTAACATAAATTTGATCATTAATTGTTTGTTGCTAGTACTGCTAAAAAGGAAAGAAATATAATGTGTGGTACTAAAAAAAGAAACTGCATGTAAACATACAAATGCATGTTAATTACCTAACTCTTTGGTAATTATGTAATTGCTGTGTAAAATGTTCATCACCATGAAAAGTGTATTTTAGAGTGCTAGGGATATTTTGTGGAAATTAATTAGGGCTTTCTCAGATGAACCCAGAATGAATAATAATTTTCTTCATAAGGAAATAGCTTCCCAATATTTGAATTTGTGGTATTCAAGAAATTTCTAGGAACCAATTGTAGTCAGATACCAGGGTATAGCAAAATCTTTTGAATGCATATTATAATTAAATGGACAGTTTCTGTGAATTTTCACTTTTCCTGTCCATTCTGGCTTTTGTGTCCTCATGGCATGCTGAAAGGCTACCCACATGTTCCAACCCTTATTAGTTAGCAGATTTCAAAACAAATGTAAAAAATATACTATTGAAATAATTACTTTGAAAAACTGAGAATTTCTTAATCCAATGAAAGCATTGTGGGGTATATTATTAGCTTAACTATACCATTTTGTTGAAGCAGCGAATGGTGGCAATAACTGTTTCTGAAGCTGAAACTGTTTGAATCCATATATTGCACCCTTCTGTCTCATCGTTGTATCTATAAAGCTTGATCTCTATTTGTCAATTTGTTCCTTATTTACAACTTTGTTTTTCAAGCCATAGACTTGAAATTTGGCACAGAGGTACTTTGCACCCTAAGTGAAGTTGTTGCATAGTCAAGTTCATTGAACTCCAAAAAAACAAGTTATTATTTTGGAAAAAAAAATTGATCTCTGACAAGGTTTAGAGAAGTGGGAATAGTGACATGTGCAGTATGTAGTAATGTCACATGGAGAGCATACATAAAGATACTGGCAGATTTTCTTGCCAAACACATGTTGATGGATTTTCTCAGTCCACACACAAACACACTTTCTCACACATATGAGCACAGCTGCCTCAGACACACACAGTCTGCAAATACACACTGGCATATGTTGTCACTCAAACACACACAAACTGAACGATAATAAAAGATGCTGGACATGCTCTAAATACATGCCGATGCACATTTTCTCTCTCTGTTGCTTTTTCTTGCTCCCTCTCTCTTTCTCTTTAACACACACACATAAATATAATAAATTCAACAAGTTTAAAAGTAATAAAGTATGCTGATATATAATTTGTCATTGCTCTGTGCACAGTCCTATGGCCAGTTGCTGTCAGTGCCATCAGTGTGTTCAATCAAATGAACCAGTAGCTGTAATGTGAGTATGTAAAAATGTAAAAATTAATAAGAAAATATACATGACACAAGTGGTACTGCACACATTAGTGATGTAATGGCTTTTTAGTGATATATGTTTTGTTTTCTTCCTTTCCACTTGATCACTCTCTGGGCCTTGCACCTGTTCCGACAGCACTAACAATGCTAAATGCAACATTTACAGTGTGCAGCCTCTTTGGGCTAAAAGGCTGGTTTACTCATGTCATTGCTCATCTCACACTGGCTTTCTAAAAAGCATAGTGCTGCTGCAGTCACATACTCAAACACACCTATCGAGAGCATGATTACAGACACACAGGCAAAACGGTTATACGCATACTTAGCTGTTAAAACACCTTGCTATCAATTACAAATTGCAGCTTTATCAGAGGCCAAAGTACAACAGCAAGACACATATAACTTGTGCCTTTAAACCAGAAGTGCTGACAAGTCAGTTAGTAGCTGGGAAGCAGCAAAAGAAGCACCAAGAGCATGGTGACCTTGTGCTGGTCTGGCAGCATGTCCTCTGTCCAGTCCCTCAGCATGCAAACAGCAGGCCAAGCGAATATCTATTTAAATCACAACTTTGATTTTTTTTTTTTTTTTTTTTTTAAATAAATACTGGATTAGAAAGCTTTGAAAAAAACATTCAAAGGATTTTGTAAGTTGCAACAGATCAGAAGATTCAGACAAGCAGAGAACAATGTAGCCATTTCATCCTTTCTAACTGATTTAGTTTGTATATTTGTGGTAGCAGGTAGCAGAATCCAGCTGTGCTGAGGACACAGTATAAAGTCCACAGTGCCATGGGAACTGTCACCAAATTAAACACTGGACTGTACAGACTCCTTCAGGCCTGGCTACATATAATACAGTAGCTATTATTAACACTTTCAGAAAGCAAGTCTCTTTACACAGGTCAAGGACTAGGCTCTTCCGATAAAACTAGTTCATATTTAGAGCCATTACCACTAGCATCTCTGACCAAGTCCGACCCATTTTTAACTGCCTCATTCACGTCTGAGGAGAGCTCGTGGGGTGAGATGTTTCCCTGTGACTTTCTGTAAGACATTTTGCCCAGAATTATGAGTTACATCTCTCTTTCTTGGAATACAGCTTTAATGAACTTAATTTTAAAGAAAGACAAAAATGCTTTTGAGTGCCCCTCCTACAAACCTATTAGTCTGCTGAAGGCCAATGTTAAAATTGTTGGCAAACTCTTGACATGTCGGTTGGCAACAGCCCTCCCAAAAATGATGAAACCTGATCAAATCAGCTTCATCAAAGCCAGGTTTGCCTTTGACAATGTACATGCATCATAAATGTTATTATAGGGAATTGCAAACCTGCTTTGTTTATTTTACCTGAGGTAGAGAAGGCATTTGATGGGATAGAATTGTTCCTTATTTGCAGGACTGGACAGATTTAATATGGGCAGTAACTTCAGAAGCCTAGTTAAGCTTTTAGAGTCAATCCGTATAGCACAGGGTAACACAAATGTTTTTCTGTCAAATGGTTTTTCTGTAGGACAGATTTGCTGGCAAAGGTGTCCTCATTCTCTTAGCCTCTGCCACAAGTATGCCACAAGTCTATCATAGGTAATAAGGGCATATATAGAATATAAAAATAGACCATTGTATTTCTCTTCATACTGATGATATACTCTTGCATCTGAGTAACCCTGAAAAAGCAGTCCCAGCAGCTCTACAGGTGATATCCTATTACGGTAACCTTTGAGGTTACAAACAAAACCTCTGCAAATTCTTAGACATATTTCTGAATGCCCCTCTCGATTCCACTTAGTCTTTCCTCGTTGAACTTGAAAATTTTTCAAGTATTATTTTTGTCATTCCTATTTATAATCATCTGCTGGAAACTAATTATTCTCTGCTAATCAAAAGTTTAAAGAGGATCTAACTGTATGGACCTCTGCCCACCTCAGTATTTGAGTTGAACCCATTACTGTTTGATTTGATGTTATCAAGATGAAGATTTCACCTTGCTTGCTAAACCTGTTGCAAAATCTTCTGATACTTTCCATATTAATTTTTTCTACATAGATGCCTTTATTTCCCAAATTTATTTGGAACAACAAAAGCCCCAGACATTGGATCTCCAAACAGGGGCCAACTAAAAACCGTGTGGAGCATTGGTACTGAACCCGAGACTGTCATTGGGTGGCACGAATTAAACAAATGACTAATTGGTTACAGCTCAGACCAGACTAGGTTCTCTTTATGGGTTGGCATGGATTTGGTCTACCCAACATTGTTAAGGTTGGGTATTCCTAAGGATACCTAGGAATCATGTTCAGCCTTTCTCTTTGGTCCCCTGTTGCTCTCAACCCAGATCTTCCCCTAAATATTGTTGCCAAGTTGGACTCTGGAAATGGTTGTCTAAAGCGTTGTTGGACATTTCATTTTATCTTCAGACCATACAGCATTAAGCTTCTAATATCTACAAATTAAATTTGGCTCACCCATTAGCCCCAACCATTTTACCCAGTACAGACTTCTATAAATATTAAACATATCTGCATAGTTTTATTACATGCTCAGACAAGGGGAATAGACTTTGGAGAGAATTAAAGTAGAGAAGTAGAGAAATAACTCATTACAGTGAACAATTCTGGATGTGTGATTTCTGCATTTCATTCTATTTTAACAAGTGTTGACAAAAATTCCTATGTTGCATTGCATGTGTCTTTCAGTGATCATGAATGTTCAGGTATATGTGCAAAAGTTTTCCCTGCCTACAGGTTCCTGTGCATCCACAAGCAAAATTTCAAGTTCATTCTCAGAATTTAATTCTCCCCAGTGTGTCTCATAGGATGTTCTCAGGGACATTTCAGCTGTCTTTTAAATGCAAAGCACCTTGGGACATCTATATTAGGAAGCCAGTAAGATGGAAGACAACTGGAAGAGGGTCCACTAAACCATTCAAAAGACCTTTACAAAAGTTTGACTTGTCCCCATCTATTTTCCTTTGAAACTACAACCCAAATTCTTGTTTTGATGAAATCATGAAGCATATTTTGTTATGTTGGCATAACTAGGGAAGAAAAGGTATTTTAATGCTTTGATCTACATGTGAAGTACCGTCTGTGAATATATGAAGTGTCTGAAGTTTTTTTTCCCCAATCAAGAAATTAGTATTTGATGTACATGATCACTTAAAGCACATTTGAAATATGTGGACACCATTCTGGATCTTAGTACAGAGTACTACATAATCATACCTGTCACACAATACAACCATCTGACCCTCACGCCCTACTCTGTGTAGGTGGGTATGCAATCTTTTGGGGTATTGTATGTTGTTGTGATCTATTTTTGCTCATAAACAGTGACTTTTACAGATACCAATGTTTAGGAAATTCAAACCAGCTGATGTGCATGTTGCTTTCCTTAGATGTGGAGTTATATGATGAAGATAATAACACAGTAACAATGGAAAGACCCACCAAGTGTTCAGGTACACAAACTGTACACGGATATACAAAGATATGAACATCCTTATGTTTTGCTTTCAGTTGCATATACAGTAGTTGTTTGGCATCTAATTATTAAAATAATCCAGGCACACCATCCCCTGCCAATGACCACTGCTCAGGCTTACTAAACACTAGATTAGGATTAAACTGTAAATCTTGAAACAAATCGGAGTCTCTGCCGACTATTCATTTAACCCTGTGTTTGTTCCCTCTCTCGGTTTGTCAGAACCCCTGAGCAGCGTGTCATCGTTGGAGGTGCACTTTGACCTTCTGGACCTGACTGAGTTAACAGACATGTCTGACCAGGAGCTGGCAGAAGTTTTTGCTGATTCTGATGAGGAGAACCACAACGAATCCCCTGCTAGTAAGTCTGCTGTACTGTATTAGTGCGGTCATTAGCATTTTTATAGGCATCATTAGTATTATTAAACTGTATTACTTAACTTTAATCCAGTAAGACATTTATCCATTGATATAAATGGATTTTTTCACTAGGTCTTTAGCTTGCAAATCTATTTCTTATATTGTGCAAGTTTTCTGCCCTACAAATCAGAACAGTTGAATTTGTATTTAAATACAAAATCATTGATTTTACAAGCTCCAATTTAACATACTTTGGATTTAAAGGACAAATTCTGTTCATATATTTATATGTGGTTTATATGTTGGTAGTTCCTGGTATTTTCCAGTATTTCGGTTCGGTACCTCCCTATAGTAGCCTGGTTGATACGTTCACAATAAATCATTTGTTATTTTGGCATCATATCCTGTGTTTCCAGTTTATTAGGTACACATGTCCAGTAGTGTGTTGTAACTCCTTGAGAAAGCATAAATTTGTCCAAGCATGAATTCCACATGATGCTTAATGCTTTGTGCGTTAATGTTTCTTTGTAAACTGTGTTGTGTAGTTGCTGCAAATTGGAAAGCTGCACAGTCTTGTTGCAAACGAACAACGAAAAGTTGTCAGGCTTCTGGAACCACTCGCTGACAATGTATGGCATGTGGCGTGGTGAAATATTGTGCTTTAAGTGTCTACTTGATTGTAGATAAACTGTAGCCATGAAGGGATGAACTTGGTCAGCAACGATGTTCTATATGCTGTGCCATTCAGACAGTCTTCAATGGCTGTCAGGGACTCTAATGTGTGACAGGAAAACATTCCCCCACACCATCAGACTGCCACTACCTGCCTTTACCATTGGCACCAAACAGGATGGCTCCATGAAATCATGTTTCCTATGCCAAATTCTGACCCTTCCATCAGTATGATGTAAAAGGAACCTGGATTCATCTGGCCAGGAAACTTTTTCCCGCTCCTCAGTGGTCCACTTTTGATGTTCCTGTGCCCCCTGGAGAAGTATTTCTTGTTTTTTGCTGATAGCATTGGTAGCTGACATGGTCTTCAACTGTTTTAGTCCATTTGAGACAAAGACCGATAACTGATGCATTCTCACAATTACACTGTGCACACCAAAGTTGAAATCAGATCTGATTGCTTTGCTTGTTTTGTTGCATGATTCTAGCTATTATCCTCCCTGATCCTCAAGTTGTTTTTGCCCACAAAATCACTGATCGCTGGTACTTTTTTGCTTTTCATACCGTTCCCAGTAAACAGTTGAAACAGTTGTACGTGAAAAGCTCAGAACGACCCCCATTTGGAGATGCTAAAACAGTCATGCCGTGTTTGAAGTCACTGAAGTTACTCGTTTTATTAATTCCATTGCTCAACTGAACACTGACTGATGCTAGAAAGGCTTGTCTGCCTGATTCATACTACACACCGCATTTATGTAAGGTATACCTTGTTGGATTGTACAATTTGTTTGAAGGGGGGTTATACCTAAAAAGCTGGAAACTCAGTGTATAAATGCTACTTTGCAGTCATTTGAGTTTTACAGACATTCAGCAGTAAGACACCTCCTCCTCCCTTCAGCTCATTAGTTTGTGAAATTGTAAATATACTGTATGAGTAAATTAGCCTTATTAGACATTATCAGAAATCTAAAAATCCTGAGCACAGAATGATCTGAATTTCTTTCTCCACTCTTTGAGAATTGGTGTCCTAGTCTATTATTGGTTAAAGTACATTTACATGTGACAGATGTAATCAGCATTATTGTTTAGGAAGTAGCAGTTAAAAGTGAAAAAGAACGTTCTTTAAATGCTTTTGAAAAGGTTACATAAGGTATACCTTAACCTGTGAGTAGTTTAATTAAAGCGCTGTGTCTTTTTGACAAGATCTAGTAGCAGTAAAGACATAGGCTTGGCCTGTGGTGAGAGAGACAAATATGGACTTTATTGTTAATAAGGTTGGTATCTTTTCTGAAGTTCAAGAATTTCTCTTCTGTTGTAAGTACTCAGTTTACACTGATCTGTAATGAGGTTTAAAAAAAAGAACAGCTCAAAATTGAGCACCATCTTGACGATGGCTGTTGTCTTGTAATCTGAAGGTTCCTAGTTCAATTCCTGCTCCTGCTGGAAAGAGAATGAGCAGATAATTTACCCTGAATTGGTGCAGTAAAATACCCAGCAGTATAAATGGACATATGTTGCTTGATGTAAAACAAGCTACCTTAATGGGAATAGTTGCTTCAGTATACAGATTTTTAGCTTTCAAATGTTGTAGAAAAAATTAAAGGTGCTGTAAATCTATATGATACGGCCAGTTCAGGTTAAAAATTCTGCAGTGACCTCCGAGTGACTTTTAAATTGTCTTTCAGTTAGCACATACTTACAAAGGTTGACAAATTAAATATTTCAGAGTCCAGGTGATAGAAAGCTAGTCATGCATACCGACTGCAGACAGGAATCCCCTGACAAAGCTTACATAGTCTGTAATAGTCCGTTACCCTGATGTTTCAGTTAAAATGTCAGTGGTGTTAACTAGCACTTAAGCTGTCAGACTCCTGCTGGCAGCTGCCCACTTTTTTATTTTCTGAGAACAGAAGAATCAGTTTTGTTTTATTCATCTGTTATTCACATACACTTCATATAACCCTATCAAACAGCAAAGCTAGAGTGTGCAGCCTGAACATGTACAACAGCTTTCCACTGCACTCACTGAAATACTGCATGGGTGTCCATTTTAGGACTGCTGCAGTTAGCAGATGGGAAATACTGATTCTCACAATGTACTGTATCATAAAGTTTTCTTTAGGCCAAATATTTACAGTGAATGAACTTTTAATTTGGGAGTGCCACCTCCTGCCTGCTCACCTTATGGAACACCTTCTTGCCATCTCCACTGAACTACAGCGTTATAACAAGGCTCCACGCCACATCCAGCCCAGTTGTGTGACAGTAAGTCCCTCTGCAGCAAGTCTAGGGCACAGATACACGAGTCATACAGGGATGTAACCCCCCCCCCCCACTGAATCCCATCGCTGAGGGTTGTGAAGCAAGCTGCCCTAGCTGGTGTAAACCTTAAACAGTTTAGTTAAAAAAGCACATATTTCTCACCAAAGCATGATTTAATGTGGAGGTAGCAGAGTTGGGAGAGATGGCAGTTTTGTACATTGTGACAAACAAGAAACATCCATTAAAAACTTAATAAACATGACTGATGTTGTTATGGAAAACATCAGGAATGAAAATAGAGGTGTGTACTGTAAATCTGTGCCTGATCACAAGATTACTTTAGAGTAACTTTTTTATGTGCATAAAAAGTTTTTTTGCTGAGGACGTTTAACAGTCTGAATAGCAGTCTCAACAGAATAGGGAAATTTAAATGTCTTCCAAATATTATAATCTTCTAGCAAGTTTGGAAAAACTTTTGATGTCAATTCTTGTAACAAAAATTCAATCCCCATAATTTAAATTGGAAAGATAAATAATGTGTTACTGGGTCACTGCATTATCTTTTAAAGGGAGAGGAAATCAATTCAAATCCAAGTTTTTACCCATCTCTCCTATGCATAAGGTATCATTTGCAATAAATGCGATAAATGTGTCATGTATCACGCAATAAATTAACAGGGAATCAAATCACTCCAGAAAAGTAATTCCTAATGATATTGCCTTTTAAGAGAATGCTGTGCATTTCATCACTTGAAGTCACAAGACTTCTGAGAGATGCTTGCAAGCAAGCACTTGCTACAAGACACTGGAGATGCACAGGAGATGCTACACCATACATGGAGAACAGCAGTTCACTGTACATTTTCCCACTAGTGTTTTCAGTTGAATTTTTGTTTCTGTAAGGGTTTTCTCTTTATTGTGAGTTGAGTTTATGGCATAAATTTATAGGGAATAAATTACATTTGCTCACAGGTTCAAATTTGCATAATGTGAGCATTAATTTTGTAAGGGAAGCCTGTATTTTATTAGATTATGAAACCAAAGGAAATATTTTGGAGAATCTCAAAGGCATTAATATATGCAAAAGAACAAGAGTACCACATGTTATCAGGCAGGTTTTAGGCAGAAAAATTTTAACACTACGTAGGATTGAAGTGCAAGGCAAGGGCCCTAACCATGACACCAGCTGTTCTGTTTGGGTGGTAACCGAATTCAAACACGTAGTGCAAAAATTATGAAATTATACGTATGAAAAAAGATCCATGGTGTCAGACCACTGCATCGCAGTAACCTCATTTCTCATGTGGATCTGCCTGTGGTGATAAATCACCATGGCCCTTAATAATCTGTAAAATAGATCGCTGTCTGCACCAACACGGACCATTCTTACTGCCTGATGAAAAAGATATTAATCTCTGTAGACCAAACAAAAGCTGTTGAATTTCTCCCATTTCCATGGTTGTTACAATGTCTAATAAATTACCAGTCATGCGTGCTCTCCAGAGTTGGTCACAGATGCTGTCTGTCTGGCCAGGAAGCCATCTGGTTGCTAGGCAAAGCCCATATCGAAGCAATTAATTGCAGTGGGCCCCTGTTGTTCTAGAACTGCTTCCATGTCTAAATGTGTATTCCCTGGTTTGTTGTTAACCAATTAGCAGGACAGATGCCTGTCCAAAACGGGGTACTCAGGGGATTCACAGAGTGCCTCCCTTCACTCACCTCCTCAGCCTTGGCAGGTGTTAGACAGCAAGGTAGACCTCCCACTGTCCCAGTGTTCTGATGTATTGCTCCTCAAATAAAGCAGTGTGGGGAGAACTGGGCCATGCGGGGGGGGGGGTTACATGTCCCAGTGATGCTGTGCCCTTTCTCAGGAAGCAGGCAGTACTGCTGGATGGCTGAGAGGGGGGGGAGGGGTGGCCTCTTCAGGAGAGGCAGTCCTGATACCTCCAAAAGACTAAGCAGGATTATTTGTTGGACTTACAGGGTAACAGCATTACATTACACAACACCTTAAACACTTATTAAAAATGCAAATAGCAGATTGCTTCCATTCATTAAGCATCTGATGCTTGTACACTGGCCAGTACTGCTGACAGCATAGCTTTCACATCGACCGCAAGGACATTGCTTTAAAGCTACACTCTGGACCCTGTGCAGCACTGCAGCAATGACCAAAAGGGGGCTTGCAGCCAAGAGGGGGTTATCGGGCTGGATCAAATGGCTGACAAAGGGAATTCTGCGGTAAAAATAGGAGAAAATCCCACTGGCACTGAAAATGTACGCAGCTCTGTTTCTCGAAAAGGAGAGTGCTGAATTATTCACAGCTCACTCCCTCGGCATGAAGTTTGTTTTGTTTTTCCTTTACACAAAGACCAAAGTAAGGTTTGGTAGAACATCGGTGGGATTACATAACATAAGATTGTCTCTCTAATCCAGTGCTGTTTAAAGACCCAGGAACAAGTAGTAATTCTAATATTGTGTCCTCTGCTTGGAATCACTGAAAGACATGTAAAAGAAAAAGTAATAGAGGGGCTTCAATACTGTGACCAACAAAATACAACTCCAGTCACACAACACGCAAACCCAAATATGTCTTTACATGCAGTAAAAGAAAAATGATAATGTGGTTTCCTGAAGACAGTTTGAGTGGATTCATAAGGTTACAGATAAAGCAAATGACAGATTATCACATATAAAGCATATGAGGGAGACATTGTGTATTAAGTTGACCTAAACTAACACATAGAGCAGTGTACAGTGAAACGTGAACAGATACTTCAGTAAGTATGCACTTGTAGCGACTTGACTATATTACAGAAGTAAAGCATGGTAAAAATGTAATACAGGCCTCTGATTACTGCTGCAGTTGTATGAAGATATCTGTCACTGAACAGTATCTGCACGGGACAGATGCTGTGCCAAAACATATGGTGTCTACGATATCTGATCTGCAGGAGCACATTTTCTTTCTGTTCACCTTTGAACTTATTCACACAGTACCAGTGGTAACACTGACTCCGTCAGTCATCCAGGGAAACCCTCATGTAGAAAGACATCAGATTAAGAAATTAATCCAAAGCTGTGATGCAGGGTTGTTTGTATGATCACAGAGCCTCAGCATATCGAGTCTGTTGTGGCATCAGGGACGGAGAGGGTGCGTTTCACTGACAGCAACTACATCAGTGTGGATTTTTGATCTGACACAACCAATGGTCTAAGCTGTATATTCCACAGACCAAGACTTGGGGCAGAAAAACGTTCAATGATAAAAACCAGGACACATACATACTTAAATTTCCATTGTTCTGCACTACTGCCATTCAAATTTGCATCAAATGTTAATAAATAAGATATTTCTTGTACACTGTAACATCTCATTATTGACTTACTAGTTCAGGTAAACAAAAAGCAGTAGGAAGCGCTAGTGGCTCACGTTGCCCTGGCTGTGTGTTTGGAAATGAGGTGGAGGCCAGCTGAGTTTGTGTGACATTACCATGTTAATTCCAGATATTCACGTCTGNAGATATTTCTTGTACACTGTAACATCTCATTATTGACTTACTAGTTCAGGTAAACAAAAAGCAGTAGGAAGCGCTAGTGGCTCACGTTGCCCTGGCTGTGTGTTTGGAAATGAGGTGGAGGCCAGCTGAGTTTGTGTGACGTTACCATGTTAATTCCAGATATTCACGTCTTTCCTCCATTTGCTCTGGTTTCCTCCCACAGCCCAAGAGGCGTGCATTTCAGATGAATTGGGGAATTTGAACTGCCAGCTGTGAGTTACATTACTCTGTTGTACAAATACATGAATGACTGTAAGGAGTTTAGTGCAGTGTATCCAGCACAGTCAGTCCCCTTGGATTAAGGTGTGCGCTAAATGTTAGTACATAATCATTGCGTATCACTTTGGTGTAAATTCTGTTAAATCGAAAAATGTAAATGTAATTGGAGATTATCCTGTTGTTAAGTAGTCATTTAAAAATCTGAACACACAGTGCCAGATGTTTTTAGCTTTTACTGAAGACACAAGAAGTCATGAGGCTGTAATTGCACTTGTTTTCACAAAAACAAATCATCAGAAGAAATGACGTAAACAAGCCTTTTACTCACCGTAGAATTATTTTGATCAAACAAACGTGTGCCATAATAAATTAGACAAAGGCACATGCTCAGAGCTGTAAGTTTAAAAAAGGTCTTAAGACAGGTAGAATAGCAATTTAACATGGGGCCATTAAGAGGCTCCTAAGCCCACAGAGGTTTAATGAACAGCAGCTTTGGAAAGCAGACTACCATTAACTGTTCCCATAATTTATACAGAGTACACCTGTTGCTCAGATTTTTCCTTACAAGTAGCTCCTCTTCAGTTGGCCTCAGGAGACGGGTAAGGATGTCACAAGCCTCAGATGCCCCTAAAGTGGGACACGGTGTGGTGCAACGCTTGGTTCCTGTGTTCACAGCCAGTAGTAGCCTGTCAGCATCTTAGAGCCCAGCAGAAGTGTCATTATGGTATTCTGCCCCTGTTGCTCCCTTGAGCATGGAACTTACCCATAATTGCTGTAGTAAGATTACCCTGTTGTATAAATGGGTAAGTCAAAGCAAGTAGCTTGTAAGTCACTTTGAAGGAAAGCATCAAATAAATGAATGGAGGTAAACAGCTGGCCAGAGAAACAGGGAAAATGTGACAGGTCTTGCTGGGGTTGGATATGTAACACAGGACTCAAGCAGCAGTTAGATATTGAACCCCAACCCCCACACGCATCCATGCTCTGGGGTTTTGACAGCACTGCAGACAGCTCCGTTGCTGCTTAGATTCAGAGACCGTTGACCTGCTGTTGCCATGCAGCTGGAGGAAAAAGGTCTGGGTGGACTTTGTGGGACTGACTGAATTCCTTCTGAGAAGCAGCATAATCGGTGTCCAGGAGATCAATATCTTCACCCTTAGTAGACTGACAGGAAACAGAGAACACGGCATGCATTACTAATATGCCTTTATTAATAAACACACCTGCTCCAGTACCTCAAATACACAGAGACCTTAACTGTCTATGAAATGGAGTGGCCAACTCTGCTTCTCCCGTCTAGTGGCTTTCAAAGAACACCTGAAATAACAGAAACAACTTACTTTCTGAAGCTTTACATCAAAAAAGCCATTAAAAATCCAGTGAAAGCAAAAAAAATTGCTGAGGGCTGAGGCTGAAAATCCACTTTTAGGTGTCCGTAAATATTAAAAATTCTTTCTGGATCGTTCTTTGTAGGCAAATACTGTTGCACAGCACGTATCAGCTGACTTCTCAGGGGAAAAGTCACAGTAAGTTTAACAGAACTTCTATGCCCGTTCTGTGTTTTTATTACAAACTTCCTCATTGCTAGAATGGTTGATAGTATTGGCCATTTTTTCTAAATAACCCTATTACATTCAGTGCCGCTCAAGCTGCCTCCTAAATACTGCCCATAGAGTCGTTCGTGGGCTATTAGATAATCTGATTTTACAACAAATATTCATAGCTAAGTATACAGGAAATGTTTATGTTGTGCATCGATTTCTTGACAATAGATATCCACTAAGCTGCCAGTTTTTTAAGTATACCTATCTAGTTGTGCGTTTTACCTTCTTCAGTCTCCATGAAATCATATGCGAATGGATTGTAGAAGATGGTAAATGTGTTCTGCAGAAATGTTGTACTATGCAGAAATTGTGTTGTTTAGCTGCTGCAAATTAGATGGCTACAGTCTTGCTGCAAACAGCTCTTTCCATTTCATCCAAAGGTACTTGATAAGGTTGAGATCCAAGGACTGTGCAGTCCACTGAAGCAATGAAAACTCACTGTCATGTTCCTGGAACCATTCTGTGACGATATGTGCATTGTGACATGGTGCTTTATCATAGTGCAAGTGTCCACCTGAGTGTGGATAAACTGTAGCCATGAAGGGATGAACTTGGTCAGCAACAATATTCAGATATCGTATTTAAGTGTCAGGGGCCTTAATGTGTNTGGAACCATTCTGTGACGATATGTGCATTGTGACATGGTGCTTTATCATAGTGCAAGTGTCCACCTGAGTGTGGATAAACTGTAGCCATGAAGGGATGAACTTGGTCAGCAACAATATTCAGATATCGTATTTAAGTGTCAGGGGCGGGAAAACATTCTCTACACTATCACTGTCTGGACTGTTGGCACTGTGGTAGAAAAACCTCACGGACACTGGATAGGAGAAGACATTGTTATATGCAGCACTATTTCTTACCAACGATCGTGGGGAGAACAGTGCACACTCAAACAGCGTCGCACAGTCTCAATGAGCATACAAGTCTCGTTGGGTTTATATAGTTGATACAGCCATAGTAACAGTAAACAGAACCCATGGTAACAATAAACAAGATAATTTAAGGATGCAAACATGAACTCATAGTAATGTTAAACACATATGAACGCAAACAGTGTTGATCAAGAACACAGTTACACCTGTTCAAATTAGCATAGCATTATTTTGTTTACAAGAATAGCATCAACAGAGAAACAGTGTCATGCTATGTATTTTTACTCTCACTGCACCAAACAGGATGATTCCATGGAGTCGTGCTGCTTATGCCAAATTCTGATTTTTCCATCAATATGACGCAAAAGGAACCTGGATTCATCTGACCAGGCTGTTTTTTTCCACTCCTCAATGGTCCAGTTTTGATGCTCCTTTGCCCCCTGGAGACACATTTCTTGTTCTTTACTGATAACATTAACACCTGACATGGTCTTCAGCTGTGTAGAACATTCGAGACAAAGTCTAAGTGGTGTGTTCTAAGATGACATTCTGCACACAAATGTAGAAAGTAGAATTGAGATGTAATTTGCCAGGTTGTTACCTGTCTGTTTGCTTGCAAGATTCTTGCCATTCTCCTCTTACCCCTCTGATCCACAAGCAGTTTTCATCTGCAGGATCACAGATCAGTGATACTTTTTTGCGCCATTCTCAGTAAATCCTTGAAATGGTCACATGTGAAAAGCCCAGAACAACATCCACTTTGAGACGTTATCACATCTATGATGCCATGTTCAAAGTCAGCTGTTTTGCTCATTCCAATGCTCGCTGTACTGATGCTGGAAATGTTGGTCTGCCTGATTCATACTGCAGTCACATTATGTATAACTTGTTGAAATATATAATTTGTGTGAAGGTATGGGGTGTACTTCTATGCTGGTTTTACATTGAACCAGTATACACGTTATTCAGTCCGACATCACATTCATTCATGCTTCCATGCGTTATGTGACAAGTAAATATATTCTGTTGCTGCTGTTTTTCCAATTTCCCTTCTTATGACGCATAACAGCAAAAGTAAATGTTTAATTGCAGTTTGGGGCTCAAGCGTAACACCTACTAGCAGCTGGGTATTTAAAATATGACTTTGTTATGGCAAAGAACAGTACTGCTTGCAGGACTTACACAGTATGGCTTTCAGGACAGAAAGATGAGCAACTGAATTCATGTATCCCATCAGAGTCATGACAGTGTAATGAGTTCAAGGGTCCTCATTGTTCTCACCTCATACTATACTGAAGCTACCCATCAACATCTCAACATCCCTCAGCAGCACCATGCTGCCCCTTTCCAGCCATCACTTCATATTCATCTCTGTAATGTTCCTTTATATGTTATTGTACAGACTGGAAATGTTGTGGATTAATGGCTGAAAACTGGAACATGTTTTTTTCAGAAAATTACATCCAATTTTTTCAGAACCTAAAGCAAAAGACAACCACAAAAGAGAAAGTGTTACCCACAATCCTTTTTAATAGGGTAGTGAAGGAAGTGACCCACTGTGTACCTGCTTGAAAACAAAGCGCATAATAAGCTGTTCCTGGCTGTTTTTCACAGAACTAAACCTACGGTTACAAAACAGTTGAAATTTGAAAATGTCAAAATTCACTGTCAAGGCATGGTTTCCAGTTGTGGGAATGATTATGATATTTTTATGATGGTGTACTGAAAATCCAGAGGTAAAAGTATTCCAGCACAGTGAGCAGCAGAAAATTTGGTGGGTGTTCAGAAAAATCATTACTGTAGACTACCCAGCTTTTCCCCAGCAGTGTTTATGGGGTGGTTTTGTGTCTGGTAATCTCACCACCACCATCCCCACACATATACAGAGGTGCGATTTGGAGAAACCCTGAGCATCTGTGGTACCACTGAGAGGGAGGCAACTGGACTGTAACTGTAACCAACTTTCTGATTAGTAAATTAGATGAGTTCTCTCGATAAAGCCATTCTGTGCATTATTCAACTACTTACGCAATACTCAGTTGTCCCTTTCTCTGCAGTTAGTACTTGGCTTTAGTCTACAAGACTCTTCCTCCCGGTGATGAGCAGGCAACAGTTACAGAACAGGACTTGAGTTTAATAGGTGCTTTTTCAGACTCGATGCCACACTATTGCAGCCACATTGTTCGCCAGCCAGGATTGCTGCATCCAAATGGTCTTCACTAGGATGGGTATATTCGTGACCCTCTGCACATGTGCATGTTCTCCCCAGGTCACCACCAGCCCTCTCTACCACGGGGAGGGTACACACGCTCACCTTCCTGGACACGCTGCAGCAGAGGGGAGCAACCACGTGACAGGAAGCACCACAGTGACTCAGAAAACACAGAACCCTTCCTGAAGAAGGAGCGGGCTAAGCAGCTGTGAGCGGCCTGGATCTGCGACCCAGAGACCAATGGTGCTAAATAAACTGGTTCAGCTGAATACTGTGCACTGTAGACTATGCCAATAAAAACCCATGACATATAGACACGTACATGCATACTCTCCTTCAGCATTTATGTATGCACCTGTTTCATTCTCCCTCATGTGATTCAATAAATGCAAAGGGTTGAGAACCAGAACTTCATGGATGAACCGCCTAGGTACAAACTCGTGTGAGGAGCACCCAGCTGTGGTGCATGCTGGGATAGGTCTCTCACAGACAGAAGGTACTGCAACTGCACTGGAAAGATGAGCACAAAGACTAGGTCAGGACTACCCCCACCTAGAATGATTATCGGTGTGAAAAAATGTTGCGAAGACTCTCCTAATTCTGTCTCCTCCACAGGCCATTAGATGAGCCACACCTACTGTAACCCATTTAAACACCATTCTGCAATATGCTGCCGTTAGAGGAGCTGTGGTGTCAAAACAGACATTGTTAAAGCATAAAAAGGCACCGCTTTGTAGCTTGACAGTAGCAGAGCACCTTCCTTTTCTGATGTGCCTGACTAATATATGGGATTTAAAAGCAGAAAAGTAAACACACTTAGTCCACCCACAGGAGTGGACCGTTTCAGTGCCAATATTTTGCAACATTTTTGCACTGTCCCAGTAGCATTAATAAGGAGAAAAGGTTGATTGCTGTAGGAACTCAAAGTCTTTCATCCCCTGCCATTCAGAAGTAGAAAAGGATTATTCGGGTATTTCAGTAAACATATCAAGTGCATCCAGTTTTTGTGAAATTATTAAATTTCACATCAGAATCATACAGTGAAAAGGAAAGTTAACAGAAAACAGTACAAGAATTTAAGAAGTGCAATGTTAGCACATTCTGAGACACTGTACTCCTTCCAATCACTATGTTGTATCGTGTGCATTGCTGGTAAATATAAAAAATGGTTAAATACCTAATGTCTGTCATGTTTAATTTAAAATGATTTTTTAAACACCATTTTATCGTCAATAATTACATTTGCTAGTAAAACATTTCTAAGCATATTTTTGAAAGACCCCCAGTGCTACATCCAATTTGAAAACAGAAGCATGTTTACTCTCGCTGTACTGAGCACTAACACTGGCGCTGCAAACAATGCCTCCATTAGAGACGACAGAATCAGAGTCTCGTAGTCGTGTACAAGCACAAAATTGTCCTCCTTTCGACTATTTGGGGCTGGGGGTGGGGTGGTCAACACAGGGAAAGCTTAGGCCTTGGAGAGATCTGTCAGGGAGAACATTTCAGGCCACCTGCCAACAACTGAAAACTATTTTGTTTAAATTTTTTCTTTCAACATACATACCGAAAAAACTGAGACAATTACCAGTCACCCAAACATCTGTGGCAGGTTGTTAAGCCTCCACTGCTGTCTCAGGCAGTATTCGAAGCACAGGATGTAGAACCTTACATCAAAGTGACTCATCCCAGTTGTGCTGTTCACAAAAACAAAGGACTGTGTCAAAGTCAGCAGTCCAGGGCTCTTGACAGGCATGGACTGTGTCTGATGGCCGTTTCTATTGCAGCAAGCTGTTGTTTGGACTTTAAAACAGCCCTGACAGTGAAAATGATGGCCCTGGAAGTGAAGCTGCAGTCCTTTTGGCTTTTTTTCCAGAGAAAACATCAAGGAAAGTGACTGGTCCACATGCCATCCATCTAGTCAGCATGCAGCACAGCACACCACCTGACAACACACCAGACTCTACTTACGGCACAACAGCAGCCCCCTCTATCACTGTCCATCCACCCAGCCAGCTGTCCAATGGCTTCAGCACACAGCAGGTGGAAGCTGCGATTCTAATCACGTACCTGCTGTTGCCATGCAAACGGTGAGCTTTGTCTCCAAGATCAGACTGTCCTCTGGGTTCACCTGAAGCAAGGCAATGGCAAAAGCTGCAGCAGGTCCAGCAGGCGTGGTTCCAGTTCCTTTAAGCATTAAGTGGTATCTGCCCACACACGCAGGTGTAAGGATGGATACAGAAGAACTGTACCAGTACATCAATATATGACAGTACCCTAGAATTTCTTCTGTAACACTTTGCTGACGAGAGAGACAAGCAGCAAGTTGGTCCAAGTTTCCTTATTCGTACTTCAAGTTTCTGTATTGCCTCTGAGTCTGAAACCTATACATCCTTGTATGACACCAGTGAGGATGTCAGAGTGAAACTGCTCCACTGACATCATTTACAGAGCATCCCAGTTTCTGTGTCTGATAAACAAGCATCCAAACTTGAAATCTTAAATACTGATATCACTATAAGGTATTTTCCACTAACAAATTTGTTCAAGCTATAAATAAATAAATCCTTTTTTTAATCCATCAATATCAAAAGTAACCACAGAATGAAAATCTCCATATGAAATCCTGTCTGCATCATGCCATCAAATACATGTATTCAGTTTATCATATTTACAACAATAAACATTATTTTACTGCTTACAATCACTCCCTGATATCATACAGGGAAAGAAAATATCAGAAATCAGCCCTATTTTTAAATGCAGAGAAAGAAAATAAAATTCACCTTGGTCCACCTTTACATTTATTAACAATCTACAAATCCACAAAAAAACTCAAAAAGTGCAGCCAGCAGGAACTGAAGATCAGCTGACCTTCACAGAATGTCCACAGAATACAGAGTCTTACACTTAAGATGTATAAAATACGTCTTTAATGAACAGTAAAACTGTAACAGGCTAATTTGGTTTTAAATCAATGTAAGAAGGTGGCTTATTTAATATCAAAATAACATGTTTGTACCTAAGTTTGTATCTTAAATCACTGCAGTTAAATTGACAAATTAATATACAACTTCTTGCATCAGTAAAGATCTTGCAAGCAGTACAATCTACCCCTGGAATGTATTGCACTGTGCTTCCTTTTAATACAGAAAATTTGTTGAATGAAATCAAATTTAATGAAGGCTACAGTTCATAAGGTATTGTTTGAAGTACAACCTGAACCTGAACATAGGTCTGCCCGATTCACTAAATTAAAGCCCTAAGACCGCTGAACAAGAATGTCAACACAATCATGTCAACTGTTACTCAGTGTGCCCTCTGTCCAGGCATCTTATTCTTTTACAGCCAGATAGAAAAAAGGATGTGGAGTCCTGAGGGCAACTCGGCCACCAAGAATACATATAGCTTCTGTGTGCCTGGGAATCCAGCACAGATGATGCGAAACTTCCTTCAGCATACAAATTCAATAATACACCCTTTCCAGCTGCAATGTGCAAAAAAATTCACACTAGACGACATGAACTTTCCAAAATTGTTTGTTGTTGTTTTAGGCCTACAGAAAAAAGGGATGCACTGACTTTCTTTGCTTTTTCTTTGAGAAACGTTACTGTTGGGGGCTGGTTCTTGTTAGCTGCATCTCTCTTTGTTTCCACACACGATTGGACCAGCTATGCAGGAGCTCAGCCACTCCTTCAGAAGGGCTCTGAGTTCTTGGTTCTGCTGCACCATAAAAAAGGTGTGTTGAGGCCAAGACAAAGCCCAAACACCCTCATAACTAGCAGAGCACAACCGTGTGGAAAAACAAGGCAGTGCAAGCAGCTGCAGCGGGGAGAGTAGAGGTTAGAGTCAGTGCCATGCAACAGAGAGACCTGGGTTCAAACTCCTGCTGTTGACATAGGTGCCCGCAGCCAAGCAATTTAAAAATCACTCACATCATTTAAAAATACTCCTGGTTTTTTGCTTGGAGGCATGTGATGGACTCATTTTGGGGAGGGTGGGTATTTTCAGCAGAAAAAAAGAACAAGAAAATGTTTAAAAAAATCACAAGAAGAGATACAGCCCTGATGCATCTTTGTCTTTCTTAATAGCTCAAACACTTCACAGGAACTGCAGATAATCAGATAATAATAAAATTATCTGTATTGTACAATAATATATTTGGTAAAAATCCATTCAGTAATTTTTGCAGAGACTGGTACAGAATTACACCACTGGATTTAATTTAAAAAGGGTCAGTCTTACAGCCTTAGCTTCTTTTTTGGCCAAATAGCTTGATCTGGCCCAAGTCCACATCATCTGGAATGCAGCGTGATCAAAAGCACTGAGTGAGAAATGAATCATACATTATTCTGTCACCTTGAGTTCAGGAGCAATACTGCATGACAAGAGCCTTTCCCTTGTTCAAGGAAGAAGAGGAAAAAACTACTTCACTTTATGTACATTTCAACATCTGGGAGGAAAAAAGACAAAAAATTTTATGACACACTTCATGTGTATCAAGTGAATACTAAAGCATAAAAAGACCCATTTAGTAATAAAAGAATCATGTTTTACTGATATTCAACAACAGTGCTGAGTTGTGGAGACAGCACCTAACCGTGTGTGTGTATGTCGGTGAGTTTACCGCGTTCTGAGGACAAACAATAGTCTCATCTACAGCACAGGGTCCCCTGAGGAGCTCCAGGGCAAGGCAGCTCTGTGTTAAGGCATCAGCTGGTTTTAGCTCAGTTCATTTCTGGGTTTAATAACCTAATTTCCTCCATAGTCCAAAGGTTATTTTCTATAATCCCTATTTAAAAAAAAAAAAAAAAATGTCCTATGTGAACAACAAAACTCAACCTGGGACTGGGACCCTAACTTAATATATTCTTGCACCAGTGATTAGTTACCTTACTCCTGGTTTGACTCTTGTGCCCAGAGCCAACAAACAATAATTTCCATTTGGAGGTCCAGCTCTCTCCAATTATATGGATTGTTTTTTGTTCTGTTCACTGGAGGCCTCTGTCTCTGTATTCCAATTTTTCAGACCTTCAGGAAGGCTGGTGTCCTCCTCAAAGCTGCCCGTGCTCTCCACGAATTCCTCATACGTGGATTTTTCTTTGAACGGCCGGGGCCCCAGCAGCTCCAGCATATCAGACTTTTCCAGGACCTCCTTCTCCAAAAGTCGCATGCCCACCTGAACAAGGACAAGACGGACATGACTGTGAGAGACAGCACCCAACACACTGCAATCATTTAACTGTGCAAGTTAAGCGGCTTGCTGAAATCCATGTTGGGGATCCTTCAATCTGCTAGAGTTTAGGTCCTGACCCAGTTTAAACATAGACTGGACCACCTGCTGGTCCTAAAAAACAAACAAAATTTATAAAGAAGTCCTGTAAGCAAATCTATATCCAGCAGTTACATATGTACATGTTACACTTTTTGGCAACATTAGACTCTAACATTGATGATACTTTTCCTCTTTGCTAATCACTTCTCAGACAGAAGGATTGTGAATGAAGTGAAGAGTAACTGAATATTACACAGTAACGTACACCAGATTGGAGAAAAAAAACATCCATCATCACACTGAATTTACTTCTACACGCTGGAGTTAGTGTACTGTAAGGATGGGGACAAAAAGATAGAGAAAACCAGAATCACTATCACTGGTGAATTAACTTTTCATGAAATCTTCGTTTTTTTCTTAATTTTGTATCATTTTACTACAGCTATAGCCCAGTATTTGAGCTCCTGTTTCCCAATTTCCCAAATGCATATTAACCCCCGCTTCAGAGTCGAGAAGTCCCCACATAACAAGCGCTATATCCCAGCAAAGTGGATATGCATCAGAGAAAATGTGTGAAATTTGTGCGAGTAGAAGCACAACACTGCGAGACAACAGTGCACCTGACATCTGCATTTTCAGTGCCTGTGCACTGTGCCTGTGTTCAAACATAGTTTGTGCAGTTTGCACTTTAGATTTTTTGTTCACTTCTGTTTAGTCAGACAGTGCCCCGTTCATTACAGTAATAGCGCATCACAGTAGGTACATAATATTTTTAAAAATTTTATACTGTTTTCCATTTCTTGAAATAGTTAAATGCTCGTTGTTATTACTACTTATAATAAGGAACGAAAAATTATGTAGGATACTAAACACAAAAGTTGCTGTATATAAACACAGAAATGAATACTATTTACCTCTAACTGTTTGGTAATTAGGTTGTTTGCATTTAAAATGTTCTTTATAGCACTGAAATAATTATTTTAGAATGTTATGAATATTTTGGGGAAATTAATTTTCCGCATTAAAACATAATGGAAATTGCTTCCCAATATTCAAATAATTTTATACTGGGATTAAATTTGGGTACCAACGTAAAGGTGTACATGTAACGTGCTAAATGAACTACCATTTAACAATAAATAGAGTTCCTATTCCATTTTCACCTTTAGAACATTACTGTTCACCACACATTTTCTGTTAAATACCTATGAAGAAATCTGTCAAATAGAGGAGGACCCATCAAAACGTTATCAGGAATTATTTTAAAAAGAGCGCTGCTGAACAACATATGGGATGAGAAGCAGTAGCAGGGATGGGGAAAAAAATTGCAGCAGGTGTTTATGATGATGCTGAGTCTGTTTTTTCACCACATTAACATAAAATCAGTCCCACAGGCTTTCTACCACATGGATATACTGGTTTAAATTCAGGAATGGAAATACTGCACTTCCATAATAAAAACCAGTTCCAGGCCTTTGGCACTCCAATGACAATTGCAAAACATACCTTTTCCACCAAGTCCCTCTTGTCTGTGACAAGGTCCAGTGTCCTTTTGAAGGCTGAATTGATGAGATCCCGCACCTCCTCATCAATAAGCTGTGCAGTGGCTTCACTGTAGGGCTTCTCCATTACCACCTTGCCCTGTTGTGGGAGGTCGAAGGAAACTCGGCCCACTTTCTCACTCATTCCAAACTGCACAATCTGTAGGAAGACACACACACTTATTGAGAAAAAAAAGATTACTGACACAACAGACACAAACATAGGCTGATCACGGAGCTCAACAACACCTGTGCATAAGCCGACTGAGTGACCTTCTTCAGGTCATCCTGTGCCCCAGTAGTGACCCTGCTGAAGAAGACCTGCTCGGCCACACGTCCCCCGAGCATCATGCACATGCGGTCAAAGAGTTGCTCCCGTGTGTATAGATACTGCTCTTTGGGGAGGTACTGCGTGTAGCCAAGACCCTTCCCCCGGGGGATTATGGACACCTGCAGCAAAGAACAATTGTTGTGTGATCATTTTAACTCAATGTGATTTCGGTTATATTTAGCTTCTAAGGGCGTATTTATGAATTGCTGTCACAACTACACTTGGGCCTGAAACAGCTGCAATATGCCGTTATTTGAGCCTTGCTTTCAAAGTCAAGTGCCCCTCATTCATTGTTCCTCCCTACACAACAACCTTTAAACAGTGTTTGCAAATCCAAATAGTCAGTAAATGCTAGGCCCTGTACCTTGAGCAATGGGTCTGCATGCTCAAGGAACCAGCCCACCACAGCATGGCCAGCCTCATGAAAAGCTACAGCTCTCTTCTCACCGGACTGCAGAACCTTAGTCTTCTTCTCCAGACCTGGGCCACATGGAGGAAAGTCCATGAGAAGGTCAGGTAAAATGAAATGCTTAAAATGCACGAGTGAGCAGTTCTTCTCTTTCCTACCTACTTAACAGTGTTGAGTCTATTTGGAATTACAAGGCCACAATACAGCCAGTACTAATGCACCCCATTGTTTTTATTCAATCTATCATATGTCTTGTTCAGGGGTGTGGTGGTCCAGAGCCAATCCCAGGAAGTATATGGCACTAGGCAGGGAACACCCTGAACATGTTGATCACAAGGCAATGTCACACAGACATTCCAGTGGTAGAGTTTTAAACATAATTTCAACATCATCATTTCCAAAACAGAGCTCAAGAAATTAACTGCACCTCACAGAATCGTAAATCCAGATCAAGAAGGCAGCTGAGTCCAGTTCTCAAGATGGTTATGTAACACTTAGAACCAGTAGGATGTCCTGCTTCCTTATGCACTAAGAAAAATTCTTGCTCTTCTGCCTTTTTCATGCAGAAACCAAACACAAATGTCATATCTTAATCCTGGAAATGACTTAATTGTTCTTCACCTTCATTGTTTGACAAAAGAAAACTACCAGAACACTCACTATGACAGTAGAACTGTTAGACCAATTTCCATTTTAGACTTGACTTTCTACAGCAAATATGTCTCAACAGTAACTGGTATATCCCCTCCTGGGACAAGGTTGCACCCCTATCCTCCCATAACAGTGTTTCACTGACCTCCAATCACCCGCTCAATGGCCTGCTCAAAGTGCTTTGTGTTGATGAACGGATGGAGATGCCTGGCAGCAATGAGTGCTGCCTCATTGCACACATTGGCAATGTCTGCTCCTGTGGTGAGAAAACACATATGTAACAAAAGTTAGATTTATGAACAGACATCATCACAGTACATGATAAAATATGAAGGAACTGGTTCATGAAATTTCTGCACTTCACAGTACGCCTCCCTCTCTGGAGAAAAGCTTTCTGTTCACCTGTGAAGCCAGGGGTGAGGGCTGCCAGCTTCCTAGCAAGTCCATCCTTATTCAAACTAGTGTCCACTTTGAGGGGGCGCAAATGCACCTTGAAGATGGAGGCTCTACCCTTAATGTCTGGTGGACCTGTGAGAGATTGGAACATGTTCTATGGCTCTAGAGCAAGTCAAAAAACACATATGGAAAGGGAGAAATTTATATTTTATTACTGCTCTGACTATGTGTGGGATTGACCTCTGACACAGGAGATACATGGCAGTGACTGAAAGAATCAAAAATTCCAGTTTTAACAAAAATGCGAGAAGATATCCCACAATCACACTCCACAATGGTTACCTTTAAAATCACCCTCAAATCTATAAACACAGCAGCCATAAAAGTAGTGTTTTATGTAGTGTTAAAAAATTGTTTTATGCCTCACCGAAAAACCATTCCAGTCCATTTCAAATTCCGTAAATAAATCACGCTCAACTAGCAAGATTTGCAGTAAAACCACTCCTGCCAATTCTGTCCAGATAATTCAAGCCAGACAGCACTGTCATATTTAAAAGACATAAGTGCTGCTCATATTGGTAGACAACAAAGCCTGTAACCTTTTAATAACTCAGTCTAAGATTTCTGGATGTTGGCAGCAAAGCTGATTTCAATGCATCCTTTCTGAGAAGATGCAACAGATTACACAGGCACAAGGGAAATAGCTCAGACACATTGAGAAAAGTAAATCTGTTATTCCACAGAAAATTATCCTCAAAGGGTTGAGTGCATGCAAAGGATAAAGGCTCAGAGCCATACCTATGTAGATCTGCCGGTCAAACCGCCCTGGTCTCATCAGTGCAGGATCCAGGATGTCGGGGCGGTTAGTTCCAGCTAAAACTACTACATTAGTGCTTGTGTTAAAACCTGGTGTGATAAAGAAATAGCAGTGGTTCACCACTAAGAAATAAGAGTTACATGCAACAACAAACTAGTTAATATATTAATAAACAAATAATCTACACTTTAGGGAAAAAAAAAAATCACACTGCATATTTGCATTTCTGACCACAGCAAGCAGCTGCTTTAAACTAGTAACTATATTTCACAGTGATCACTTTAAGTGACATGCATTTCCAAATCATAAAACAAAAAAACACACCATCCATCTCCACCAGAAGCTGGTTGAGAGTGTTTTCTTGTTCACTCTGGCCCCCAAAGTTTCCCCGGCCTCTTTTCCTGCCTACTGCATCGATCTCATCAATGAACAGGATGCAGGGGGCATGCTTTCGGGCCATGGCAAACATATCTCTCACCTGCAAAAGAATTCAGTCAAAATAGGACAGTCTTACATGGCGTTGGTTATTGATTTGAAGCAGTCAAATGTATTTGTAATGAAAAAAAAAATCACTGTTCAATAAAAGAAAATTGAAAACACTGTCATATGCCTGTTGGTGTATTTTGGGAATTAGTCATAAACATTTTTATCCTTCACATTTAGTTCCACTGTAACCTGAAGTCCTAGTGTAGTTCTGATGAACCACAGAACGTGTTTGTCAAAAGAAATTAGGTTTCAGAGACCTGCTTCATCCCACTTACCCTTGCAGGCCCCACTCCAACAAACATCTCCAGAAATTCTGAGCCATTGACAGTGATAAAGGGGACATTAGCCTCCCCAGCAGTGGCCTTCGCAAGCAGGGTTTTCCCTGTCCCTGGGGGTCCAGATAGTACTGCGCCCTAAATAATAAGAACAAAGGCTCACTAGAAGTTTCTTCTTAGCGCCAGCCTAAAAAAAAAAACATCTGTAAAGTGTACACAGACATTTGTTTGGGGAAAAAAGTGGTGGATCCTTAAATATTCAATCATCTTATAAGAAATTAGATTACTGTAACTAGTAATCTAAGTCACCAGTCAAACAAAATAGCTGAGGTTACATTATGTTATTGTACAGAGAGGCCTGTAGGCTCTGAAGTCTACTGTAACATCTCCCTTTGATATACCTTTGGAATTTTAGCCCCAAGATCCTGGTACTGTTTTGGGTTCTTCAGGAAGTTAACAAATTCAAGGATCTCCAGCTTGGCTTCCTCACATCCGGCTACATCCTTGAACTTGACATCAATGTTGTCCTTCATCATCTTTGCTGTGGATTCACTCATGGTGAATAGCCCACCTCCCCGGTTCCCACGTCCACCTGAAATTGACCCTTTGCGTAAGGTGAGGAGAAGGAAGCCAATCAGCAGTAAGGTGGGAAACATGCTCATCATAAAAGACCTGCAAAAGAGGAGCAGGAAAACTTGGTTGTGCAGTTTCAAAGACACCGTCTATGGTTAAGAAACATACAGAAATACAACAATATATGGTAATATCTTGATTTGTGCTACCTCATACAGTACTGTACCATAATAGTTTTCTTTTGTTTTAGCCTTTTAAGTCATTTATCATAATAATTAACCACCTATTCATCATTCATCCTTAACGGCATGCCCTGGTCAGGTTTATGGTGGTTCGAAGCCTATTCTGGAATCACTGTGCACTATGCTAGGAAACTATACCATGGATGGAACACCAGTCCCTTTACCACATTTACCGTATTTTAAAAATGTTAAAAACATTTGGAAACTTTTTTGAAATTTTATATTTTTTGTACTCATTGGATTAAAACATTGTTAATGGTATCATTAATTCATTTTGTGTCATGTTGCACATGCACAGTTTTCAACCTTCATTTATGCAATATATTGTAGTAATAACTACTTACAGCACTGTTTAAGTGCTCAGTTTCTCTAAAACACATCCAGAACACTAATCAAGGTTTTACTGTAAACCAGTTTACACAAACAATGTAAACAGGAAGGTAGGACTATTTTTTCCATTGGGCATATCCACCAGTCATCAGATTCTGAAAGCAAATTTTAAAGGGCCGTAATTGTGCTCTAACCTGGACAATTAACATAACTTTTTAAAACGCAATTCAACTGGCAAAAATTTACCTGCTTTACTTTTGAGTTTATGAAAAGTTACCCATTTAATGGCTTCAAGGCCCTTAAAGTTCCAAAGTTCCATCACTACTGCAAAAGGTGCTTTTGTTTTGTGGTTAGCTTCACAACATCTGAGGAGGTCCAGACCAAGCTGATCTCACCCATCATTCTCAGTGCTGTACACCACTGCCACCCTATGCAATGGCTCCAACCCCATCTCCTGCTGGGCTGCCTCCAAGTTCCGCTCAAATGTGTCCACACTGCCGATGTTGAACCACACATAGCTCTGATGGTAAAACCCAACAATCAAGTAAAAGGTGAATCACTGGTAGACAGAGGTTCCTGACAGAAATGACTCACTAACAGACACAGACATTTCTGTACATTTCCAAAGGGAACTATGTATTATATTACTTACATTTTTAAACTATTAATTTAGAAAAATATGCAAAAGGAATTGAAATTCATTTAAACTGAAAATTAGACAATGATACACTAGCAAAGCTGAACAAATACAGATGGATCCCAATTTATAATTTAGTCTCTTTTTATACTAAATCTTAAAATGGATATAATGTTTACCTACCACACCTGAGCTGTTTGCACCTGACAGTAAGATTACACGCACATACTGTTTATTAACAACTTCCAGGCGATCCACCTGTGTAGAGAACACCCAACAGTCAGTAACTCAGACTTCAGTGCATTGAAGTGACCTCAGGATGACAAAAAGGATATTACCATTATTGTATTGCTCCTAAAACACAACAAACATTAAATACAGGAATTCAGATAATTCAAAAGCATGCACTAACTTTTTGCCACAGCTGTACCTACTACCCTATATTTTAAACATATTTATAGGGAAAACAAAACTTTGGACAATCTGCAGTGAAACTTATATATCTTTCACAGAATAAAAAAGCAATCATTCATATAAGATGAAACATCACAGGGTATGCATTATGTATGGAAAAAAACAGAATGATTCCAGTTTAAGAAGAGAACAGAAAGCTCTCACCAGTCCTCTGGCAAGGTAGAAATGTACAAATTCTTTCCAGGAGGTCTCTCTCCCTGGGTCTCTGAAGTACAAGTAGAGAAGTGTGGAGGATATGCCTGCAGCAGCGATGACCAGGTACCGGAAATCTGTCTCATCCCAGGGAAAGTCTCCCTGCATTACAATGAGCAGGAAAATATCAGCAGTCATCCCCTTGTAAAATCAACTAGTGAAATATAACATAGCAATGTCCAGCCCTGGTAAAGCAGCTCAACCAGCTTTCTTTCTTTGAACCTGTCAATGTTTCATTATGGGCTGAAGAGTAGTAGTTTCCTTTCATAATGTGAAAAATTAGTTATAATAGAATGCAAGTAAAACTTCCACTAGTGCACATCTTGCAAAATACGTAAAGATCTGGTGAACTATTTGTTCAATATCTGTGCTCTGCACATGATCTCAGGAAAAAAATAAGATAAACATCAAAACAATCACTCAGAAATTCAGAGTAACTGTCAATGATTAACAGAATGAATATCTGAAATCTGTGTCCAAGATGGCTTACAATGTTAGGATAGTATACAAAGGTTGGAATGACATGCCTATTCATTTAGCAAGAGATTCTTACTGGATAAATTTAGAAATAAAGTTTATTTAAATATTTAGGTGTAGAAATCACAAAGAAACACGCGCACCTTCTGAATGCGAGTCCACCAGCTACGATCCTCCTTTCTTCCTTTCTTTCCTTTTCCACCTGTCCTTCCTCTGTCACTGCTAGACTCTGCTTCCTTGGGTTCCACTGGCCATTAATTTAAATTAATGATCAGACCATTACTTTCACTGTCACAAAATATCAATATGCACTATAAAGATGTGAGACCATCTAATACCTTTGGGGTCTCCCGTTGAGCTCTTGACCCGAGAAGAACTGCTGTTCTTTGAAACACCATTGTCACAATCTGTACAAACACATTTACAATGCATGACTAGAGGCAATAGGAACTGTATGGCAAACACACTTCTCTGGCATAAAAGTCCAGGTATCATGGGATGCCGCACAAATTTACAGTAACAAAGGGGTGTCAGGGTAGCATAAAGACAAACCAGTACCTTTGGGTGTCTTTTTGGAGCAGAACAACAGGTGGGATGAACAAATTCCTCTCAGAAATCCCAAGCTCTTTATTCCAGTTAACGGAGTAACGTCCTGAGGGAGATAATCACATTTTATATGAATAACACTGACATTTTGACTCACTATAAACACACGTTCAACCCTCATACAATGGGGTCCCCAACAACTGAAATCTGCTACAACAGCTTGGCAAAATATACTTTTATATATATATATGCCAAACTATAGCCTTACTTTTGTGTAAAATGACATTTTTATCTGGTTTTATGGTCATTTTAGTTCCAAAGCAGGTGTTTTATTCACAGCCTACTGTCTTTCACTCTGCAAGTCACCCAGACACTATGGTTCTTGCATCAATACTAGAACACTTACAGTATACACTACTTATTTCCTATGATACTGAGTCTCAGCTAGTCACAACTATTGCTTGCATTAATATAATATCACAACAAAGAGCAGATTCAATATGATTATTTCATTTAACTGATGCTGTCCTTTAAACCAACTTACAGTGCTATGCTTCAGACAATGATTTTGTTAACTTCACGTCTTTATGTCATATACATACATGAGACAAATTATCAAAATATCCCAGTTCAAAGTATGACCTGTATAACACCCTATGGGACTGACTCTGGATATTAATAGATACTTTTGGACTATGTACAAATGAATTTAAAAAATAACATTAAAATGCAAGGTAAATATAATTTGCATATTATTTTAAAAAATGCTGGTGTTATCTTTGCCTTACATAACATTTATTTTTTCCTCATTTCACTTTGCTAATTTTATCTGAGGTCACATATTTGTCATCAAGGAGTCAATTATTTTCTTTGCGTAAAGAAAATAATAGGCTTTGTGTTTCTTTGTGTGCAGGAGCCAGTTATTTTCCCTGACTGTACTTCTGCCATAAGCATTACGCCCGTTACGTGAAGAATGGATGCAGTACAACCACATGCTGTATGTATCTTATATATAAATATTTAAGCCCCACGTGCAACTAACTGGCAAGTTAAGTTCAAACGATATTTTACAAAAAGCAGGTCAACCGTGTTGAAGTTTATCGTTTAAATATTTGCTTAGCCCCCGTTTCAGAGATTAAAAATACTAAACAGATTGGCTAAAATCTTAGAAAATCTTAAGAGGAGAGTGACAACACTGCATAAAGTACTGTAAACACTACAAAAAAAATTAAATTCGTATCCCTGTTATTCGTCTACGAGAGAGGTGTGAAGTGAGCTGTTCCAATTGCTCCGTCTTGTGGGACTGTTTTGCAAACAATGCTTTACATGTTTAAACCCTGTAAACAAAACAACCTTACTGGGAGACCACTGTCAAAATGACTGAGTTTTGACAGTGTAGGGGATACCGCCACGGAACCGCTTCTTCTCCATGCGGGATCCCCGCACCGAACAAAACGAGCAGTGGCGGACAGCAACCCGATCGTGCGAACCATGCTGGGACGATCGCGACGGTCAGACCGTCTCCTCCATCTTACAGCCTTTCGCCTGAGCTTACCAAACACACCCATTCGTTGTTTATCGGCCCCAAAGGCGAGTGGGCTATATCTCAGAATGCCTGATCTATATTTTAAATAAATATAAAGGTAATTAAAATTTGACCATGTTTTTACAATATTTACCAGGTTTACTTTCAAAAAACATGTCTTATATTATCATAGGCTGAAAGAGTTCACGCTGCTTTTAAAGCGTCATTTATTTTTGTTCAGGCAGAAATAACGGTCAAATTTAATTCAACGAAGGACCCTTTTGCCGCTCCGCTATTGGAGTAAGAGGGTTATACCGCGGAGGGTTAGCGAATGAAACAGTTCAAGTCGGAATTTGTTGATTCACGTGGTTATTTGTTGTACTGCACAGATTCATAATATCATATCATTTTGTTCGATCGTATATTAATGAACACAATCCAGGAAGGTGTTTCTTCTACAAAAAGTAAAAGTGTTCAATTAAATGTTAAATTTAATTAAAGTGAATCAGAGTTACTTGTCCAGCCATATAAGTATTAGCTGTCATAAATGCAGTTAAACTGAGAACGAAGTGGACGTAACCAGTGAGCCCCAGTAAAGGGATTATTGTATACTGCTTGAATCATTATGTGAAATACATACGTACATATTAATATATAGACATTTATTTATATATACATTTTATACACGCAAACAGCAGTCCCTCCCTATACGAAGTCTCTATATTCGAAATTTCGCTATAACGATTCTGGAAAATTAAAACCTACACTGTATCTCGGTGTCAGAACGGAAACTTTTGCTATAACGTTTTTTTATACGAAACATCCATAATACGAAAAAGAAATGCAAAAAAATCTACTAAATGTACAGTACCTGTATTTAAAATAATAATGTACGTATTGTAATAAACTGTACTATATATTGCTACAAATTGATTCAATTGGAAACTCGCGCCTATTTATATGCTTCCTCGCTGCTGTCCTGCTTGTCTGAGCATGTTTGCAAAGCGCCACCGCATTTGCTGCTATCTAAGATGAATAATTCATTTGCATGGTCGTCGGAGGAAGAGGCTGAAGAAGGATTTTCTTATCCTGTGCTGGATAAGAAAACTTTAATGGAAGCATGCAAACGCCATCATCTCACTAGTTATGGAATAATTAAGTAACTGGTTACAGAATCTTATCATGTTGAAATCATGAGCTGATAGTTATATACCTGTTTTTGGATGGGCTATGAGCACATTATTTGTATTTTCCCCATTTAAACTATTAGGAAAAAGGCATTTGGTATCCGAAAAATTCTGTATCCAATGGGTTTTCAGGGACAAATTAGATTCTGATACCAAGGGATTACTGCATATTTCTGAATGGGAATATTATCAGTAATAAAGAAGGGAACAATATTTACTGAGGACACCGACTTGTAACCTGTAGGCTGCAGTTTGTAATCCCATTCCTGCTGTAGTACCTTTGATCAAGGTACCAACCTTGAATTAAACTTCATTAAACAGATTAAGATAATCAAATATTATAAGAAATTTATTCATGCCTGATTTGTACATGATTTCATGTAATAGTAACAGGATGGTTATACTTTGCTTTGAAACTTCACAACAGACAATGTCAAACCCATATAACAAAGTCAGTCTTTAGAAATCCATACAGTAGTTGTGATTTCACAGAGGTGACTTGAAACAATATAGTAAATATTTAAATTGCTTTAAAAGACAGTTATGATAACATTTAATATCTTAGGAAACATAAATCAGCAGCAATCACATCCGATAAAATGGGTTTCACTTCCAAGAAACATGCAAAACATAATCAGGGTTATAAGCCTACAACCCATTATAAAGTTTAATATTAATATTCATGTACAATATATGAATGTGTACATTTCTTGTAATAACCTCAACATAACAAGCATTTTGTAAACTTACAATATTGTAAGGAATGAAATGTACATTACGTCTATATATACATTAACCATATACATAAGCACATCTTCAGTTTCACATCACAAAGGAGCACAGAGATGAGTATTATGGAGAATAAATCCATCAGACACTGGGATATCACTAAACATTTTGGCTTGATGCTGATTATACATACCAGGTAGTCTTAGAATCAAAACAGAAAAAACTTCAGACAACAGAATAACAATTTCATACAAAAATAAACATTTAAAATTAGTCAACGCCATTTAGTGTTGTTACAGAGTGGTTTCCGGAACTTTATTTGGGTGCGTGAAGGTGTTATCTGCAGCCTTTTCTGGTACTAGCTCTGAAAAGAGCAAATGTGAACCAGCACTGCAAGTGCTTTTTGTGTTGTCCATCAGTTACTGCATGTCAGCTACAATGGAGCTTCACTTTGTTTCCTCTGTAAAACAGTAAACAAACTCCACAGCAATAATCCCACTGCTGGCAATCTGTTCATGTGTGAGTGAAACTCTGCATTGTGTTTATGACAAATGTGTTTTCCCTTTGTAAATGGAATTCTTGCTTAGTGCTCAGGATTGACATTTAGTGCATAGTAGCTGCAGCATGTGACAGACATTCCACTTCCTCTTCCCTGTAATCCACATTTACATTGCTGTCATCAAGTGCAACGCAGCAAGTCCACACACTGAAAATGGAATCCTGGACCACTTAAGGCAGACTTATAAAGAAAAAGGGGTGTGCAGCTTACACAATACCAGTCTCTACAAATTGGCACCAAAGCTGGGTAGCTAGTGTTTCCTGTTGACTCACAGTGCAGAGGCCAAACTGCAAACCTAAGATCCAGGCTCTGGGGACTCGCTGGGTGCGTCATGTTTACGTTCTGTCAGTCTAGTGCATCGTGGACATGTAGTGGAATTGTCGTAGTAACAGTCCCTACGAGGCAGAAAAAAATTGAACTAAGAGATATTCACCATCCATGCTAAGGCTTCCCCGCCCAAAAAACACACACTGTAGCCCGCATATTGCAATGTACGAAACAGTGTAGCACACAAGAATTTAACTGAACTGGTATCTGATCTTCCATTTTACATGGACTATTAATTACCAGGCAGCCTTTGCTTTATGTGAAGTTAAATGAAAAAGGGTCAGAGTTAGGAGAGTGCATGCCTTTCTCTGCAGTGTGAGCCTGGGTTCTGACCTGTGGTAGACAGCTGAACAGTCGTGGCACACCGAGGTGTGGCTGTCGAATGGAAAGAGCACATCCCCCTCCTTGCACAGCTCACATACAAATCCCTTGGCCTGACACCTCTACAGGGAAGGAAGTGGAAAAGAGAATAACAGGGGAGAGAAAATGTCAGATTCATACATTCATGAGCACACTACTGTCCCCCGGGATACACTAATGAGTCAACACAGTGACATTACAACTGCATAATTTATAAAGAAATATTGACTGTTTTGGAGAAAACTATAGATGAGGTTCTCAACAGGTGTTCACAACATGAACAGACTCAAGCACAGAACACAGAGTCCATTTCCCATGTTTTTAAAACACTACCCTTCTCACTATCTACATTTGCAGACCTGTCAAACACAAAAAAAATCTGGTAATGTCTGTCCATTCTTCATTAGAAATACTTTACGGCACAGTTATAAGACACTGCTACATACAGTAATCCCTTGGATACCAAAATTTTGGACACCAAATGCTGTTTGCCATTATTCTAAATGGGGAAAAATAAATAAATAATGCACTCCCAGCCCAAGGGACATGGGGGACATTTGTCTTCACCTCTTGGAACACTGATGGGCTGGAGCCCACAGATGGCTATGAACAGTATATTTACTGGGAACGCTGACTGCCTGCCCCACCTCAGTTAACCTGGGTTAGTGTAGTTATCAGTCCTGACTATAGTGGCCAGCCTCTGGATTAACGTGCACAATGCTCACCTCACAGTCCAGCTTAATGTGCTTCGCAAATGTTGTGTGGATCTCCGTGAGGGAACAGCTGAGTTTGCCACTGGAGATGTCAATAAGGTCCTGCAATGAGTACATGTCATCGTTCTCCACAAAGTGCTGCCGGTCTTGCAGCTGTAGAAAAAGGTAACAATTATATTTATCAACCTTTGTTTATTTGTACAAGGTAAGTTACAGTGTTATGCTTGTACAACAACAACAGTGACTAAGCCATTTATACAGCTGTGTAATTTTTACTGGAGCAATTCGAGGTAAGTACCTTAACCAAGCAGATTACAGCAGGATATGGGACTCAAATGCGTACCTTCAGAGGGCAAGTGAAAAGCCTTAACCAATACCCTACTCCCATAGTGCACTCATCACAAATTACACATTTTCATATTCACACCCCAAATGATTGTATCTGTGTACAAAGGCATTTTATTTTATTAACTGCAAATGTATATTCTTGCATAAAGGGACAAAATAAAAAGATGTTCTGGAAAAAAAAATAATACTTATGATCATCAACTACCCTTGCAATTAAAAGGCAGAGCAACATACATACTGACTGGCTAACTGTCAGTTGTGGCACTGTTCATTTAAATTTGAACTGAAGGGTAACAGGTGACAGTATGGTACTGCACAGTATGCCGAAGGTTGAAATATGGTCTAGCAAGATATTCACCCCTAACCTGTTCATTCATCCTTAACATACAGAGCAGCATGAAGACATGAAGCTAAAAACTATGAATACAACTGATTAAAGATAATAAACTTAATACGGTGAACAAGCAAACAAGGCAGATTTACTATAACTTATATGTTTTACACTCTTTGGATTGTATTTAATAGAGGAAATTGCTTTGTACCTGATGCGTAACCTGAATTCTGCTACAAAATCACTGCACTCATTTTTATCACGGTTCACCATTTGATAAAGCATAAACCACAAGACAACACCATACTGTGAAATATCATCCCTTTCTGCTAAATCAGAGCTGGTCTAACTAAGTACCAGCAGATGGCACTACACTTTGTACGCAACATAAACATGACCTTCAACATTTTTTAGTTCTTCTTTTATCTAAAATGGTGGCCAACGCACTCTCTCATGCATTGTAAAGAGGTTTCAATTTTTTTTAGCCAATATTAATGATAGCCGCACATGGAGTCTTGGTTAAATCTGCTGCGTTGCATTTGTAAGACCCAGGTTCAAATTCCACCTCTTGCTGTAGAACCTTTGAGCAAGGTACCAAGCCTGAAATGTTCAAGTGAAAATTACCTAACATACTTAAAATTTTTAAGTAATTGTAAGCAGGTAAATACTGTAAGTTGCTTTGGACAAAAATGTCAATGTTTCCTCCAGATGGCAGCCCATGCAGGTATTGGCAAAACTTCTCCAGGGCATCACTGACCTGCAGCAGCAGCCTTGCCTCCATGGCCTCCTTACAGGTGATGAAATAGGGCTTCATCAGCAGGATGTCCTGGCGCAATTTCTGGAGGAGGACCAGATTATCAGCAACTGTGATCATACTCACCACCTGTTTATACCAATCTGTCTTTTAGAAATGGGTTCTTCAGGTGTTCAGCTCACATTCTAGGCTGTTTGTGAGGGAACTAGAGGGACACTGAAATAATCTGAGAAACTGATGCTGTATAGTAAGCAGTTATTCCATATAGAAAACAAAATCCTGTGGGTTAAAATCATTACTCATATCACATATATTTAGAACCTTTCAGGCATAAAGCATGAGATAGTGAATTTTGTGCATTCAAAATCCATGTTTTTAGACTCACCCTGATCTCTACCAACTCCTCCACAAAATTGAAAAGCAAGGGGTTTATCTCACGAAGCTTGAGTACAGGCCTGGAGATCATGAGGGTCAGGTAGCGCATTGATGACCGGCATACCTGTACAACAGATCCTCGTGAGGTACCCATGACATTCATTGTTACCAGACAGTACTATACACACACACACACACACACACACACACACACACACACACACACACACACACACACTACTACAACTAGTCAGACAGCAGAGAAACACAGCACCACTAGACAGAAAGAGCACATACATCAACAGAGCCAGCCAGACACAACCTGGACAGTGAGTCAGCATATCCTGTACAGTCCCACACCATCTCTCAAGGACAGAGAGGAACACTGTCCAAACAGAGCTGTGAAACAGCATCTTGGCCCACCTTGTTGGGTTCAAACTCCCAGTTGTGGATGACACGTGCAGGAATGACAGCTGTGTCATTCCAGTGGCAGCTGCTACAGTAGTACTGGCCCGTGTAGTCACACTGGCGGGCCTCACTGGGGACACCTCCTGCATAGTGCACAAGATCCCTGCTGTAAGAGACCCTTCACACTAATTGGACACCAACTCAACTAGTTGTATAAAGGGTTGTTTGACACATTCTGTTTGCAATATAGTCCTCATGCTTTTGTCACAAAGCACCATTATCACCTTGCTGAAGGTGTCAAACCCCCTCCCAAAAAAAACCAGTGGGTACCACTAACTTGTTAAAATAATACTGTAGTAGTCCTATTTAAAGGTTTCAGCATAAGAATTCTGATTTTGACTAACAAAATGAGACAGATATTGGGAAGGACAGAGCTTTGTGAAGGTTGTAGGGGTCGTTAGGGGTCTTGGGAAGGACCAGCGAGAAGACAGCTGTGAAGGTCCACTTACTTAGTGATATGGGCGTCCGACACTCCGCACATCTGTAATCCTGCTTGTCCAGTCCAATCTCAGGACAGATGTTCAGTTCATACTCAGACTGGTGACTGATTTTCGATCTCACACAAGGTTTAGTGATGAGGTTCAAGCACTTACTATGACATCGGTAGTAACAGCCTTGAAAAAACAGAAGGTAACAAGAAGAATGAATTAATAAATCCATCTCAAATCCACTTTACACAAATTTATCTATGCAGTCTTGGAAACATAAAAAAAATTAAACTTTTTAACTTAGCATTTTTATTAATTTTGAGCTACGTTAAAATTGAAACTAAAGTAAAATCGCAACATCAGTTTTGATTTTATTGATTACTCATTACTATCATATTTGAGCTGTAAACATGGTAGAAGGAAGCTGAATGAAAGTAGCCACACGCTCCGATTCAGTATAGGTGCATCTTACACCCGACTAAAGGCTGTGTGGAAATCCACATCACTTTGTTTCAGCAATAGAATTTTTAGGAAACAGAATAAGTACAGAAAATGCAACTAAATACAAATAGGTAATTAGGAAAAAAATTCATCTTAGACAAGTCTGTAATTTGAACATTCAAAACACCATAAAAGTCATTGTATTTCCTCTTTTCTATTACAGTAAAAGCTAAAAAGCTTAACTTTATTGGAGAAGCCTTTAGATGAAAGCTTCACAGAACCTGCAGAAACAGAACTCAGTTGTATTCATGTATGGTTTTGCATGGAAGTAGGGCTCCTCTGTATATTTTAACAGGTATCAGTGGAAGCAGACCTTACCTGTACAGGTGTACCAAGTCTGAATGAGGCCCCATATAATGGCACTGCACTTGTCACAGGTCTGCTTCACACTCTTGCTCTTCTCTTTGGAGAATCGGTGCTCAAGCAGCACACGAAGGTTGGGCTCATCCTCCTCAGGGTCCTACAAAGTGCATATCCTTGTTATTTGTCACTCCAGTAATGGTCTCTATGAACATTATCTCCACATAGATGGTTATATAACACATTAGTTATTACTGAATCATTTCCCTTCATTAATGTACAAAACCCTTATTAATTCCACTTTCAACGGCAAAGTAATGCAATGGTAAACTTGTTGTCAGACACATGTAAAGTGCAAAACAAAAATAGCCCCATCTTTGGTGTAGAGAAACTTTGGGGAAGTGATTCTGGATGTGAGGACATTCCAAATCCCAGTTTCATTTTGTTTCCTTTTGAAATGTGTTTAGGTTGAAAAAATAAACTATAGCAAAGGGGAAGAGAAAATATGCAAGTGGAAGTATTAACATGTTGGCTCCAGCTTCGAGTGTGCCTGTAAGTGAAAGCCCTGTAACCTACTGATGGGATACAAACCATCCTTCATTCTCCATGCTGCTAAGAATACAGTGGATATCAAAACTGTACACATCCTCATTGGATTTAAATAAAAATAAATAATGTCAAGCCATGTTCATCATTAATAAGATCTTTTAATGTGACTGAGAAGTAAATATATTAGTTTTAGAAACAATATGAAAAATGTTAATGCTGGAAAATTTTAAAGCTGCATAAGTGTGAATGATACCTGTTAATTCATGCTATGTGGAAGCATATTTTGTTTTGATTACAGAAATATAGTAGAACAATATTTGTTTAGATAGGTCTTTATCATCTTGTCACAGCTGGATTTTATTCCAGCTTTATTTGCAGAAGAGATCAAGTTCAGTCACATACTGTGGGGGATCTCCTGCACCTAGCCATAGTTTGATTTTCTATATGACTGAGCTACAGGCATTAATTTGGGCATTACAGGACACTGACCGTCCTTTTTCAAGCCTTAACGGAGATGGCTTCAGATTATCATCTTATTGAAAGGTGAAATTTGTCTTCCATTTCAGCTATCTAGGGGCTGCTAAGTTTTTACTGAAATTTTGAGGTTTTTTGTTTATCCTGACCAGATCCCCTGTCCTCATCAAACAGGAGTAGTTCCACAGCATGATTCTACCATCAGCATATTTAAGAGAATATACTGTGCTCTTTGATAGATGAGGTGTGTACCTTTTGGACCAAAAAACGGTTTCGGGGACTGTACATTGGGACATGGAATGTTATAAATACGACCCAAAGAAAGTTTGGTGGTGTGGAAAAGTTGTGGTCAAAAATTGAGCACTCACAACTCAGTCTGTCAGGTGTCAAGGAAATGAAATGGAATGGCATCAGACACTTTGGGTTCACTGACCATTTGATTTATATCCATCTGTGAGGAACACCTATCAACAAGACTACAATTCAAATATATTCCCAAACAACTGATGCAGAAGAGGATGAAATTGATTATTTCTATGAACAGGTGCAAGCTGAAATTGACAAAAATAGAAATATGGACTCAGTAAGAGAAATGAAGTGGGAGAATATTTGTGCAAACTCTGCAAGACAAGATTTTGAACATCTTATTCTAACACAAAAGCTGACTGTACGCATGGACCTCACCCAATGGACTGTACAGAAATCAACTTCAGATGTAGATGTTGGAAAAGCTAAATAACATTAAGGAAAACAAAACCTGGGACTTGCTGTGGTTGGTACAGATCACCAGCTAGTGGTATAAAAATCTCAAGCTAAAGCTCTAAAAGCACAAGATAGTTTGGCACAAAGCAAAGCAAAATCATGAAAATATATATATTAGAGGTTAAAAATTGCCTGCAAAATTGATTCACCTGACTAGATACAAATGACAAAGTATCAGAAGCGTTATCAGAAGTTATCAAGAAAGTTGTGCTTAAAGTAAGTTAAAGGTCCTTACAAAGAATAAGAACAAAGAACAAACAGTCAAAAGGAGGACTCTGAACGAGTGCCCAGAAATGTAAAGAAGCTAAAGTCAAAGGATAAAGAGATGGAGTTGTGCAACTTAAACTAAATTTTCAATGTGCTCAAGAAAGAACAAAGAAAAATATTACAAAGATGATACAATGAAATAGAATCAGAAAATATCACAAGAAACAGATTGGCTTTCCTAAAACTACATAAGTAAAAGTCAATTTCAAGCCTCAAAGTGGAATGCTAAAAGATGCAAAAGAATTCATACTTAATGATGCCAAGTAGATCAAGAAAAAAATTAAAGAAATAAGGATCAAGCAGATTTTTTTTACCTGTATCTTATGACCAGGAACTGTTGGTGATGAGAGAAGAAGTAGGAGCAGCACTGAACGGCTTATCAAAAAAACAAAGCACTAAGCATTGATGAAATTCCCACTGAATTATTGCATTAATCAGATGCAGCCATTACAATACTAACAAAGGTCTGACAGGTAATTCAGATACTGTGGCCAAAGGATGGTTTAAGGGATGGCTGTGTAGATGTGCGGGTGGATTAGGAGGTGGAACATGTGCGTGTGTGACGGCTGGGTACGTAGATGGCTGCATGATAACAATCCTCACCTTCAGTTCCTGTAGCTTGAGGCGCAGATGGATAAGTTTGGCTACAGTGTCCTTTTGTCTCTCAGAGTGTTCCGGCAGCTCCAGGATCAGCCTCTTGCACTCTTCAATTGCCTGCTTCAGTTGTTCGATGTCGGATGCCACAAACGAGCCCTAAATCATGAACGAGTAACCCCGTTGAGAACCATGCACTCTTTCAGTTGGTATTATGCCACTATTTACCTCTCTAGAACAGAGGTACGCAGCAGAGAGGTTACCATGAATGACACCATCACAATGCTTCCAGAAGCACTAAAGCCAATCCAAGGGGGAATATTTAACATTTGGTGTTTTATTCCTTATGTGACAGAGGGAGAGGAAAAGACTTCAGCACCGGGAACAGCTCCAAGATTCCAGGTATGGCAACACCAAGGGTTATTCTTTTCCCACACAACTGTTGCCAATTCTCTCAAATAGAACAGAACCTGGAGGAAACACATGAGACTCAGAACTCAAGGCAAACTGTGATTAGCTCAATTTACCACTGTTCCCTTTCGCTCTGGAACAGGTTCTGGTCAGTGCACCAGCAGCTGCAAAAGTGGAAGAGGTGACAACTACAAAGACATCTACCTTTCTAACTAGTGATAACAAAACAATACACACCAAAGTCAGCAGGACTCACGCCTGAGATTTCTTCATTGTTTTTTGGGACACTTGAAACAGCTGTAGATTCCCAATTTTTTGTTGCAAGATAGTCAAATAAAACCTCATTTCAAACAGACCGGGAAATTTTTAAATTCATCACAAACCACTAGCTCCTTGACTCCTTAATTCACCTTCCACAACTCACATTGAATACTTAGTTATTCCTCAAATTAGTATTTAAGATACAAAATGATGCCTAACATTACAGTTAACTAACTGAACCATTGGACAGTTCCAGTGAAGGTCCTTACTTTCATATAACCAGAGCTCTGAAACATCCAAAAACAAACAAACAAAAAAAAACTTTTGTTTGCACAGTCACATTTAAAATCATGAGTTTATCTATCTGTCTATCTGATGCTAAGTTTATTTTTGATTTGGGAAACATGAGACACATTTGGTTAAAGATACAAACACAGGCAGAAGTTTCATATTTCTCTGGCCTACTTGGGGATTAACGACTAACTTAACAGGCATTATTTTAACTGTATCTTGTGACTTTTTCCCTAATTCAACACTTTAATGGAAAGGTACAAGGTTCAGCACAAACTTCTTGTTTTGCTGTACCTCCTGACTTTCTAAATGCATTTAAAATTCTTATCAGCAGAAAATGTGGATTCATTTACTAAAAAAAATTATTTTGCACTCTCAGCTCTGTCCTTTGTTCTTTAAAACAAAGATCACATACCTTACCTACCGTTTTCACAGAATTACCAAACAATTCAATGCGATGTTTGAAGTGTACTAAAAAAGCTAAACAATTAATTTAAAGGCCAAATTATGTTAATTTAAGTGTACATTTAAATTGGGTTAGAAAAACAAATCTACTGCATAATGGTGTCACAGACTGGCTAATGGTGATGGTACGTTGGGATAATTCCACAAATGCTCTGATTTCTGCGTGACACAGGTCATTCTTCTGGTGAGAAAAACAGAACACCTACCACAGGTCGGGAGAAGTGATCCTCAGCAAGGCCCAGGTCCATGGCCCGGTCTGTGTTCTGGGTCTTGGCCTGAGAGTGGAACAGCTCTGGCTTCACCTCTGTGGGCAGGAGAGGAGAACAGGAGAATCCAAATGATCAAGAATCATGTTGGTTAATACCACTATTGTAATATTAAAGAGATGGGACCTATTCTTTGCCTCCATTCCCTTACATGCACTAATGTATGCATAACTTAACAAGAATATATTGTGTACTTAATATTCACAATTCAAGTTCATCTGGGGCTTATTGTACACTGCAGTTATATAATCAGTTTAGAAACTTATCTCAGGAAATGTGGCCTCATCAATAATGCACTGACTCTAGATGTCACACATCCCATAGATTAAAGAAAAGCACAAATATAATAATAACAACAGTAAAAATAACAGCAAACAACAGTCATTAGTAAGAGTGCAATACTGTGAACACAATAATAAAATAATTTAACAGCTTACACATGATGAAATAACACAAATATAAAAAGACATATGAAGTTTAAAAGTGAACAGGAATAATAAACATAAAGCTAATCTGCAGCAGATTTTTCACTGGTAAAGACTAAGGATTGAAACGCTGAGGTTTTCCCAAAAAAATATACAGCTGAATAAATAAGTGAACTCACAAGTCATTTTTAAAAGAAAAAATATAAAAATGCAAGCAAAAACAAGGAGTTCACAAAAATAAGACACAGCTATCCTTCCAATAAATGTACTCCATAAGCAATTATGATCTCACAGAAACCAGCCAGTTTTAGCCTAGAAGAATGAAAAAAACCAAGCATCTACCTGCATAGATCTCACAGTAAAGCCTGGTGGTCAAGAGTGTGATAGGCTGTGGTTCAGTTATAAGCACTAAACACAGTCATAAGAAATGCTGCGCGGCAGCAGTTTATTAAACCCAAAGTGCTTGCTCAGTCGCCCACATCTTAGCACAAGGAAACACAGCACCAAAATCATTCCACTGGTCTTAAAAAAATAAGGAAGCAGTCTGGTGAGTGTGTTTCACTGCATGTTCATAAAGCCTACTAAACATGGACATGGTCTACAATGTTAGAGCACAACACAGGAAGTCAAAGACATTACATAAAAAGCAATATAAGGTACTGTACAGTGTCAGCAGGTATCAATGATGTCTTGCAGCACCTGGGCTGAGCAATTGGACATTTGGTCTGATTAATGTTCAGCCTGGGTGGAGTTTACATGTTGTGCATTCACAGGGGTTTCTTCCAAGTACTCTAGTTTCCTCCCACAGTCCAATGACATATGCTTTAAGTGGACTGGTGACACTAAATTGCCCATAGAGTGTGTATGCATGAGTGAATAAGTGTGATTACCATACAGTGGTAAGTGTGAAAAACAGGCATAAATCATACCTCTCTGATCTGTTTTAGCTAAGAAGTGTGAGAACAGTGAAATTTATCTACTTAGAAATGTGAGCCTGAGACACATGGGTTTCATTCTCAATGTGTGACAGACTTTCCAGAAATCATAAGTTTCCTTGCCTTCCCACATCATCAAAAGTCACATCCTTTTCTGACAAGACCCAACTGCAAAGCATTACTCAGGCAGCAGAGAAGATCACTGACATAACCTTCCACATCACCTGTACAATTTCATGACCAGTAAGGGGGGCTGCAAAATCATCATAGACCCCAGACATCATATTTTTTCAAGCCTTCCAGAAAAAAATACAGGACAATCAGAATCCAAACAAGGAACTAATTTTTTTCCCCCTGAAGTGGTATCCACATGTGAAACATACATAATAAAGTGTATCCAAATTTGAAATGGCATTAACATACCACTAGTGGCATGTTGCTAATTTAAGGCAACTACACCAATTTATTTTTAATCTTGCTGTTTGTTCCATTGTTTCTATACGCCCATATACATCTCCACAAGTAACTGTACTGTACCCACTGATTTTATATCATTAATTTATGACAGGGATATTCTTAAAAATGTAAGCTATAGACCCTAGCACTTTTGATCTTGTTCTTTACCACTGATGTTGTTCCATTTGTTAAGTGTGTCTAACGGAAAATTCACCATGTTCCTTGTCTGTGCATATTTAGCTGGCCATTTAAATTATCTTGCCTTATTTTACTTTCTCTAGAAAACCCAGACACAACAGCTGGCACAACTTGCCCTTCGCCTCATCACTTACCATTTTGGGGGTGTCCATTTTCCTCTCCCCTGTCAAAGGGATTGAGGTGGCCTTGACGGAAGCGGGCAAGCCTCTCATCATACTCCATCTCATCAGATGCATCTGCAGAAGGTGAACAGTGAACAAGTTTACCATATTAACTGCTCACATCAGATCTGGCTGAACAGGAACCTTATTTACCATATCTCACCTTACACTGAAAAGTCTGTAAACACATGCCCCATACGACTGCTCACACTCTTTAAATACCTCACTTTGAGACTCAATAATTCCCCTTACAGAGCCCTGCAATTCATATTACTGGGATTTGACACTACACCAACTCTTACTAAATTGACATTAGGGCCATTTTTTGTGGGGAAAATATAGCAACATCATTGTGGAGATATGCAGAAATGGGGTTAAGACCACAAATATTCCTCAGACCCTTCCTACCCTGGCACACATCTTCCAGGCCCTCCCTTCTGCAGTCAGGAGTAGAAGAACAAGGCACAAATCCATCAGTGCTGCTGCATGAACCTGTGAGTTGCGTATCACAATCCGTATGCACACACATGAATCGCACAGGACATCAGGACTTCACTGTTGTCTTCTAGCTGTGAATACCACTGGATATTTGTGGTGGTAACATAGTGTGAAACCTAAAGTAATATAATTATACAAATGTCACAAGCATCACCTATTTATGATTATTCTTGGGGCTATTTCTATTCTTATACAAATACACGTCCTTATAATTTTCTGTACTATCTGTGTAGTGTTTACTGCACATTCCGTAAACTCTGTTACTGTATTACTACCCTGCCACTTCGATGTCGTTGTAATGTGCAAAATGTGACTAAATGAGCATCCATCACGTCCAACTCCCTGAATGTGCAATTGGAGTGTTAAAGTCTAAGAAAAGTGGAGGTGTGGGTGAAACTGTGGAAAAACACAGTTCGGACTGTAGTGCAGCAAAATGGCTAAACACAACACAACACAACAACACAACAACACAACACAACAACACAACACAACAACNGGTGTGGGTGAAACTGTGGAAAAACACAGTTCGGACTGTAGTGCAGCAAAATGGCTAAACACAACACAACACAACACAACACAACAAAACAACACAACACAACACAACACAACACAACAACACAACAACACAACACAACACAACACAACGGTGGCTCCACAGGACTCAGAAATTGAGCAGATGGTTAATAAAAACTTAAGTGATGACGAGCGACAACACAGCAATACGGATGTATGTATTTGCTGAGCGGTTCAGCTCCCGATCCCCGGTGTCCCTCCTTTCGCCACATAAACACTGTCAGTTACTGGAATATCAAACACCGCAGCTCTTTGCTATTCGCTGTTTCGGGGGTTTGAAAAGAAATCCTGCGGGACATACTGTCACTGTGAACAAGCACTTTTTGTGGATAAGTGGCTGTTTGGGCGCTACCAAGCATACACAGCAAAAGCTAGCTTCTGAAGCTAACGCGCTAGCAGCGACGAGCTCACCCCAGGCACCGCGATCCAAACAGGCAGAACGGCTTCGCCTTCTTTATTCCACTTCCCGCATCACATTCCTTTAACTCTTAGTGCGGTCTTCCTTTCGTTTAAATTAGATCAATGTGTTTATTTTTTGGAAAAAAAAACCTACATCGTTAATATGCCTGCCCACTTCGTGTGGTGGACATCAGCATTGCAAATGTTTGTGGCCTCTAGCGGCCGGCCGGTGAAATAACAACATACGCGGGTTCTCCCTATTATTATTATTATTATTATTATTATTATTATTATTATTATTATTATAGACTCATTTATGCATATTGATACTCTTACTGTATTAATTAAGGGTAAATACCATGATCAAGGAATGATATTTACACAAACCTTCAATCTGCAAGATGACAATTGAAATAATGTTCCTACTGCACTTATAGGTAGTTAATCTTAATAATGTGTCATTTTTATTAAAAAACCTGTGAAACGTGCTATTCTGTATTTTTCTTTTTGTTTTCCATCAGTGAATGTGAAAAGCATAAAGCACTTGTATATTTTTGCCTGTTGACAACTCCAATGGGCCACAATTTGAATGTGATAGAACCCATCATACATGTGTTTTCACTTATTTTTTTAGGGTTTTTCCAAGTAATCTGTGAAAGGGGTCCATATGAGTATGATAAGCTGCTGCTCAGGCTGTGGAGGTGACTTTCTCCTTGCCAAACGACAGATGTGACAATCATGGGCTACTGTAAGGTTTGGCGGGGTCCTGTGTCTGTTCCCATCTTCAGAGTCTACACAATTTCCTCAGATTTTCTTTTCATGTTTATGCATCGATACATTGCACGGTCAAGTGACATCTAGCCTGGGAGTGGTCATTGCCATTCTTAATTTCTATTTGATTTCAAATAGGAGATTTGATTTGATTTCAAAGGAGCACAGTCTACCATCTTAGACAAAATCATATTATTTCTAACAAAACCATCACAGGCCTCTATATCACTTGTTTTCAGACTTCTGAGGGTGTTCATTGTAGAGTATGACATAAGACTTCTGTTTCTGTGTAAGTGTGTACCTTGGATCTCTGTTAGCAAATAATGAAGTTGTGAAATTGTACCTGTGGTTACTTATTTGTCTCATTGTCCTTTGCATGACAAGGCTAAAAAATACAGTAAAAAGCCTACATCCTTGGTTCAGTGTGCAGCTGACAGCAACTTACATCTCTAAGCAGTAGATCACATTCAAAGTGAAAAAGCTAATTTTTCCTGTTATTAAATTAAGGTTTTTTGGGAACCATGCCTATTCTTTTCCTTTCTTGTCCCTTATTCTAATTTCTTGTCTTTCTGGAGTCCACATGGCACCTCCCTTCTGAGAGCGGGATATCTTTTCTCTTATATGGACTGGGGACTGTGGAAAGTTCCTCCAATAATGCAGCAGCGTGAATTGTCCACAGTTCTTCTCTGAAACCACAGGGTGTTGGCTTCACTGTCACCATGTCACCAAAGCTTAAATGGCTCTCCCATCCCTGGGAGATGAACCAGTGCACAAAACCTTAAGAAACTTAATTCATGGACATAACACTGTCACTGTTCTTTTGAATTTGTTTCTCACTAATTTTTTAAATTAAGATGTTGGTTCTTTTGTTACAACTAAAATTGCTGTCAGTTAATGATTTATCAATTATATGTCAATCAGGGTCATGACTGATTATATATTATATGCCCATGAACATATAATATAACCAAAGACAAGGAACTTTAGCATAAACAATAAGGCACACAATGTGTAAGACCCAGTCTTACTGGTCTTCTGGCTAACTCACCTTTAGTGTTGCCTTTTTCTCTATTATCTGTTTCAAGCCTTTAAATACGCAACTGGATAAATCCCCTCCTGCTTGGCTGTGTGCCACAGTGATGTCACCTTACAGTCATATAGCACCAGTCTTAAGCACCACATATTGGTTCAATGCTCTCTTTTCATGACAGGAAATGGACTCATTAAATCAAATCCTTGTGTCCGCCCAGTGTCTCAGCCTGTTTCACTTAAGTGTTCTGTGGGTTGAGATCAATATCAAGTTATATATAATGCATGAGCTTCCTTACTAATATTCCCTAAGGGCTAAATGCTGCCATAGCATGAATGTGTGTGATCTCCTTGAGTATTTCTAATGGTTTCAAAAATCTAGCCACTAAAAATGTTATTGGAACAAGTTACAGAGTAACAATTATTTCACATTTAAAGGAAGAATGAATACATTAGGGCTTTGGGAGCATTCTCAGAAACTAGTGAAAAGGGGCTATGTGTCCTCTAATAAAAGACAGTACACAGTACAGTTGTGGAATATTACTGAAGGCATTTGAACTATCTTGTAAAGGCTATTACCATCCAAGAGCTGTGGGCTTTTGTCTTTACTCTTAAAAAGGCTAGCTTTGTTGAGGGAAGTTCTATGTCAGCTTTGCAAATTGTTGTGCTGCTATCATGTGATCTGTCTTACCCCCAGTTTTAAGGAGAGCTAAAACTCCCGAGAACATCTTCACTTCTGGCCAAAGCAGCTTTCCATTCCTGACACACTGCTGGAGGTGTGCGTGCTCCTCTGTGATTGCTGATGTATTTATCCTCCATCTAGGTCACTCACTCATGGGGATAATAGCATAGGTTTGACCATCACCCATAAAGTCTGTTTTCTTTGCTTGCCATAAATGCATGCTGAGTGAGATGCCCTTAACTGGCCATGTCTATAACTTACGATACATTCTGGTACAAAACCACCCAACAGAATAACAGCAGCAACTTTATTAAACATTCTCAGAAGTAACTGTCAAAATCAGGTTAGAAATAAATAATGTGAAAAATCAAAAAAACAATAAAAAAATAAATCAAAAGCAGCTGAAACTCATATTTTCTTTTTGAATTTGTTCTTTATTTTCCATTTCTTGTCTGAGTAGTCAGTTAGAGAAATTCCTGAATGGTCAAGAAATATCAACAAGATGCAACGGTACAATAAGTGAACTAGTAACTGATGCTAACAGTTAGCAGAGACAAAACTAACACCAAAAGGGAGGTAGAGACCTAAGGGAGTGGGGAGAGGCAGGGGCCCCATTATACCCACATGGAGAACAGAGATTATGATCAACTGACTGATTCCAGCATCATTTATTTATCAAGTGTTCACTTTTGCCCTTGTGCCTCTGACTCGTCATCATCATCTTCATACATCTCCCCTTCCTCTTCAGCCGTGGCATCTTGGTACTGCTGGTACTCAGAAACAAGGTCATTCATGTTGCTCTCGGCCTCGGTGAACTCCATCTCATCCATCCCCTCGCCTGTGTACCAGTGCAAGAAGGCCTTGCGGCGGAACATGGCAGTGAACTGCTCAGAGATACGCTTGAACAGCTCCTGGATGGCCGTGCTGTTACCGATAAAGGTGGAGGACATTTTGAGGCCACGGGGTGGGATATCACACACAGCCACCTTGACATTGTTGGGGATCCACTCCACAAAGTAGCTGCTGTTCTTGCTCTGGATGGCCAGCATCTGCTCATCTACCTCCTTCATGGACATGCGGCCACGGAAGACAGTAGCCACAGTGAGGTAGCGGCCATGGCGTGGATCGCAGGCAGCCATCATATTTTTGGCATCAAACATCTGCTGGGTAAGCTCTGGCACGGTAAGTGCACGGTACTGCTGGCTGCCCCTGGCTGTCAGGGGGGCAAAACCTGGCATGAAGAAGTGCAGGCGGGGGAAGGGTACCATGTTGACAGCCAGCTTGCGCAGGTCAGCGTTCAGCTGGCCTGGGAAGCGCAAGGATGTGGTCACCCCACTCATGGTGGCAGACACTAAGTGGTTGAGGTCCCCGTAGGTGGGCGTGGCCAGCTTAAGCGTACGGAAGCAGATGTCATAGAGTGCTTCGTTGTCAATGCAGTAGGTCTCATCTGTGTTCTCCACCAGTTGGTGGATGGACAGCGTAGCGTTGTAGGGCTCCACCACAGTGTCTGACACCTTGGGCGAAGGCACCACGCTGAATGTATTCATGATACGGTCAGGGTATTCCTCGCGTACTTTGCTGATCAGCAAAGTGCCCATTCCAGAGCCTGTGCCCCCACCCAGTGAGTGTGTGAGCTGAAAGCCTTGCAGACAGTCACAGTTCTCACACTCCTTCCTCACCACATCCAACACGGAGTCCACCAGCTCAGCTCCCTCCGTGTAGTGGCCCTTGGCCCAGTTGTTTCCAGCTCCACTCTGACCTGCAGGAACACAGAAACAGCTCCACTGTCTGCCTGAGAAGCAATCATTGCAACTGAACAGGGAGGAGTGACAGAGATTTGTCTGAAGACAAGGAGGGATGTCAAAGTTGTTCTGATACAACATGCTCCCTGAACACTGCTAGATGAAGGCAGTTATTAGATTTAGATTTTGTTAATAGTATGTCAATCAAGCAGATTGTATATTAGCTGTTGAAATCATTGACTACACTTCTGGTAAAACGTGACTATCTCTATCTATCATTAGTTACTGACAGAGTTACTAAAATTAATTCTGACTGGGTTGTATTTAATAGTATGATTGTGCTGTAAGATGGAGCCTGTGCCACATAAAAAACTGCACTTTATAAAACCCCTAGAAAAATAACAAACATCTTTATTACTATGGGTAATTCTGAGATATCAGTAGTGAATTTGCCTAGGATGTGCACTGCAGCAGACTGTCTGTCTGACTGCTCAAATAAATGTCATTGATCTCTCCAAGCATGTAGCTCTGTCCCTGCACCAGTGGCAGTGCAGCCAAGGACAGACTCAGCCCCAAGGTCAGCCGACTGCACCCTCACTGCTCCCAGTGTCCTGTCACAAGGGCAGCGATTTCTGTAGCAATATACATGTCATATTTAAAAGTCAAATCTAAGATCTATAAAATATCTACAATGTAAATCGTACAAATTTTCCGTTTAAATATTAGTACCAATGACTGTGGATGAAAGTCAAAAGTTTTAGGGCATTCATGAGTAAAGCCACGGTAGAAGCAAATGTCACACTGTTGCCTTCCCAGATGGATTATACCCAGGCAGCATCATTCATTGTTAAAAGGCCATTTGGAAACCACAGTAGACATCATAGATAAGCTTAAGGAAAAGTTTGTTGAGTGGAGAAAAGCAAGGACAGCCAACATTTGGATATTGAAATTAAGCTTTCTGGGATGTGGTGGCCAGAAGCATCCCCCAGCAGCTGACTGCACAACCTCAAGTCCTCTGGGATGTTAGAGACAGAGGTCCACTCACCAAAGATGAAATTGTCTGGTCTGAACAGGTGGCCAAAGGCACCAGAGCGAACGCTGTCCATAGTCCCAGGTTCCAGGTCCACCAGGATGGCTCTGGGCACATACTTTGAAGCTAAGGAAAGAATGATGGAGGAAAGGAAACAAGTCTCACTGACAAATGCATTTCCATAATTATTCTCATTATTAATCTGACTCATTGTATATGTGCTTCAGCCAACTGCTAATAAAAATTCATTGGTCATAAAGCAAGTTAGTTATTATGTGGCCAACAGCACATAATTTAAATATAAACGATGATGAAAAGGATTTTGCCCTATGTAGTCTAAAAGTTGCCTTTTAGTTTTCCTTTAGGAAACATTAGGAAACTCCTTATGGACCTCTGCACGTGTCCAAAAAACTATTTTATCACTCCTGTGACTCACATGATGCCTCATTGTAGTAGACACTGATCCTCTCCAGCTGCAGGTCAGAGTCTCCCACATAGTTCCCAGTTGGGTCGATGCCATGTTCATCACTGATCACTTCCCAGAACTGAAAGCACAATGGCAGAATTTTGGGAAAACTTTTGCTTAGTTGCATGCTGCAGCTGTACATACTTCCACATAAAGATGAAAACATGTAAATGTTGAATGGAACCAGTATATGAAATATATGAAACTGATATATAACAATTCAGTGCCTTAATGACAACTGGCAGTTATGATGTTTGATTTTTTCACTTGAAACTAAATTGATAGAAATAATATGATTTTTGGACTGCATGAAAACAAAAATAGGTGTACTCAACAGCTAAAAAACTGATAAAAAGCCAAATCTATCTCTGTATTCACTCTATGACATATAGGAATGTAAGGTATACATCACAGAGTTGGTTTAATTTATGCATTAATTTTTTCAGATGTCACTAAAATTTGAATGCTTGTAGGCTTGTAATGATTAGTCTTAAACTAAACCTGCAAATCAGAAATATGCTTTGAACCTATTTAATCAGAAATAATGACTGAACACACAGCGAGGTCTTCACAAAGACTTCCTTTCTGATTTAACATAAAGACATATGACCACTTGTGGACTGGCCTCAGAGCTGCACCCATAGTCTTCTTCTCTTTTTCAAAGCCCCAAAATCTGCAACTGGCAGCCCTTCCTGTTTTTGTTATTTATCTTCTGTGTATTTCTATTGTCTACTTTTCTCTTTGCTCTCCTTTGTGTCTGCTCACTGGGTGTCTGAGTCAACTTGTCTGAGGCTGTGTGAGAAACAAGTACACAAAAGACAGCCAGTGGATTTTTTTTTTCGTGTGCTCCGTCTGGAAAGCTCAGTATGCAAACCTGGTAATTGGACCTGGTTCATGATCCGTGACCTCTACCATACTGCAACTCCCTATGCAAACTACGCTTTACAATGAAGAACTCGCATTTTGGAGCAAGGCTTACTGATGCGAGGAGGGGAAGCAACCACGCCCATGTCCTGTTGAGGAGTATATCCTTGACGATGACCCCTCAACTCTTATTACATCAACTTAGGTTTAGCTTGAGGGGCTTTTGGGTCAAATTCATCACTATGCTGGTCTGCCATAAAACGTTCTGGTCAGAACCAAGTCTAGACAAATGACTGTAACCTGAAGTCAACCCAGACTGGGATTTATGCCATTATAAAAAAGTTCCCATCACAAAATGCAAATGTGTTGAAAGAATAACACCTTTTATCACCTGAATAGTCCCCTGTTTCCAAATAACTGCAACAGTCAGATAGCCCTTTCTATAGCTAAAGATATCATGAGCAGAAATCTACAACATTCTGAGCTGCCTCAGAAAATCAGTCGTAGTTTGTACTTGGTGTAGAGACAGCTTATAATGAATAAAGCTGAAGCTAACCCACTTTTGCTAGTGGGATATAATTAGTAATACACTGACTGTCCACCCCCTGCGCTATCGGCACCTCGGTATATTGGAGTGCAGACCACACCCTCTTCCCTTACAGCACAGCTTGAGTTCTGCTGAACAATGGTCTCCTCCAGGTCCACCTCCAGCTGGCGAGTTCCCGCCCCCACCCCCACAGTGGGGCAGATGTCAGAACATGGTCCCGCATGCTAATTATTATCTCAGTGCTTCCCCCACGCTCCATTGCAGATCCTATTGGCTATTTGAAATGGTAATTACCAAGCCATTTGGAGCTGCCTTTCTCTGGTGGATGCTCTCTGATGGGGACAGGTGCTCCTAAACAAATTAGGTTTGTGGAGATTTTTTTTCTGTCCATTTCCTATCCTCATTGACAAGCTGTCAGGTTCAACCCTTTTGTCCACTTTGTACTTTTGCTTGATAAACAGAGATTTTTGCAGGCTACATTAGATTTGTGTGTGTCTATGATGGGGGGTGGTTTGCTAGCAGAGAATTTGTCTTCCGATTGCAAGTTATTGATGTGCCAAATACATGGCATAGGACCCAATTCCACCTAGACAACAGCATGATGTCATCTCATTATTTCATCCCCAACCCCCTTTTGCCCAGGGGACAGGGGAAGGGCTGACAAAACCGTATGATACACTCCGACTGTTTAGCTACTTTTTATATAGGTAAAACTACAGTGGTTTGAAGTGAAGGGTTCTAAAACAAAGTTCTTAGTAATGTTTCTTGATTTTCTGCAAAGAGTCACCTTCTGTATGCACATTTTCCAAAATCTAGCACCAAATTTCCCCAGCCTTCAAGACCCCTGACTCACTATGCTGTACTGAGGTGTCATCATTTTCTTGTCTGAATTTTTAGTGGAAATATACCAGGGGTGAGTCTCTTTCTACTCTTTTAACACCCCACAGCACACTCAGTGACAGCCGAGACAGCTTCTGGATTCTGGTATAACACCTTCATGCCACCCAGATGACATCTAAACCCAGGATGGATTTGAGAAACAGCTCAGCACACATTGGTCCTCTTAGGGGGTGGAGGTTCTGGCTAAGAGGGTATGACTGTGCATTTTTTGCAAAGTGGGACCTGCACTCTTTCCTGTTTTCTTTGTGCTGAGACACAGCATAAAGGCAGAGAGACTATTCAGACATATCAGCAGGAGGGCTTGCAGGAAAAAAAATCGAATTCAGTCTCTGAAAGGGAGGCAGCAATAAAGAAGCTTAGTCATGAAAATATCTTTATGGCAAATATAAAACACTACAACCTCTCGCTATTCAGTTTTTCATTACATTACAATTGCACTTTGATGCTTGTTATTTGGCTAATGAAAAAATCTTAATCTTATTATTAAAAAAATAAAATGAACCAGGAATTTATTGAAATAAAATGCCTCTTATTTGAACATTTTGAACAAGAAAGGTTCTCAAAATTTGCTTTTCAGTATGGTTAATGCTACATATCATGCAAAAGGATGAAAAGAAAACTAAATGAACCCACACCCATATCTTACCTTTTTCTGTGTTTTAATACAAACATTTATCAACAACCATTCTGTGATGAATTTTTATAATGGCAAACAATGACAATGTAAACATTTAATCTTCAACACCACCTTCATCCTGGGTGTCTTCATTCTGACAATGTCATCATTTATCAACATTAAGGAATCACATGATTAATAATCTTTACAGCCACTCAGACAACATCACTTACCCACTAAGCATCTGCTAAAATGGTGCAAACAATGGTACATCAGGTGTCAAGTACATCTGTCAAAGTTGTTTAAGTGTAAACTAAAATAAAATTTGTTTGGCACTGGCCTACAATCCAATACAAGTACAGATCTTACTGATGTCATTTTTAATATTTTTACTTGAAAACGAAACTCATGTTTTACTATTATTCAAACACATATGTCAATAAAAAAGATAGTCTCCTCTCTGTCACAAAGTGATGTAAAACCTCACGTTACCAATTCATTACAATAATCATAATTGTAATAAAAAGAAGAATAATCGTGACATGTTTCCTGTTGGGAGTTTGTGGCAAACTTTAGAGGACAAGCAAACTGGGATTTTTGCAGTATTAGAATGCAGACAGCAGACAGCTGTAGGTTATGCGTTGTAGAATGAACCGGCCTGAGAAACAATGCTGCATGGCTGCAGAAGGAGCTGCGTTAGTGACAGCAGCAGACAGATACTGACCACAGCATCAGATGTACAGAGAAAAATCAAATATCATACACAAAACATGAAAACAAGAAAGGCCATGGCAGCAAAGGGAACAACAATTACAACAAAACAGAGATTAAGATTCTAAGCTGCTCTGGTAGAACAATGACTTTTGACTGCAGTTCTTGTGTCTGTCACAGGCCACAAAGGAGCATGTGGGGAGGGGCTCTTTAAAGAGCTGCTTCCCATTTAAGCACACAAGACAATGAGCTGCTATTTAGGGAGAAATATCTGGCCTCAGTTTGTTCCCCTGCTGCAGTATGCAACAAGGCTGCATGTCATTCCAATTCAGTAGATGAGATATATTTAATTAGACTCAACAGTAGATGCTGGATTAAGGAGACCCAGGTGTTGTACCAGGTGTGGCTGACTTATGCAACCACAGTCATGCAACCATCCCAGCATTAGAACCCAGCAATATTTGGCTGCACAACCAGAACCCAGCTTTTGTCTGCAGTCTTAGGGTGTGGCCGGCACCGCAGCCTGCTCCTTAACAATCTCCCAATGTGCGCTCCAGCCCGAGCTCTCTTCCTCCTTCTCCCCCATCTCCTCCCCCTCTCACCGCTGCTCGACATGACCCCTGAAAACAACCCGGTTCCAGCTCTTCCGCTGCCCTGCTTTGGTTGCTAAATAGTTAAACGTCTGTCCAAATTTAAAAGCCAGACGCTTCCACTTTAACAAAAACCGTCGAATCGCTAGTTTTTGCGGGATCGTGCCGCGTGCTTGTCTGCAGTGTGGGGCGTGGTCACGCGCCTTCCATGCCGAGGAAGCACCAAACGCAGCAATCGGGCACCAGAACTGATACACAAGAATAAACACCGATAAACTACTCCTGACACGCTAGCCGGCATTTATGCAGAAATAATATTCTCTTGTATGGAATGAGGAAATCACTATAAACTTTTCTGACAGTGTTAGATGCCTCGTACTACTACTACTACTAATAATAATAGTAATAATAATAATAGAAGAAGAAGAAGAAGAATAGTGACTAAACTGGAATAACAAAGAAAATTCTATACAGTTAGAACATTTTACAAGCATAGTAATACATGTTAACTTGCCTTCTACATTTTTGTACTATATACTTTTTCCTACCTTTGCTCCAATTTGATTGCCACACTGGCCAGCCTGAATGTGAACAATTTCTCGCATTCTTCTTCCTCTTGTTCTTTCGTGGTGCGGAGACAAGTGCAGGTGTGAGTCGGCAGCAGAAGTCTGGGGATGGAAGTGGCAGGGGGGTTTTATACGAAGGAGCTGACGCCGCCGCCGCCGCAACGCGCTGTTTCACAAAGAGGACCACTGCTGTTCCAGTGACGGTGACGTCACTCAGCACTGGCCAATAAGACAGAGACCCTCCTGCGGGTCGCTCTGGCAACATCAGCACCGGCAGCGGGCAGGAGTGCAGCTACCGCCATGCTGGACATAGATGGTCGGTTAAGAATCTGTTTAATCACCCACAAAGCAAGCTAACACAGTGCTGAATAATTTAATTCTAAATAAATTACCATATGACTCTCAGTTTTTTGAATCATGAACTCAACGTGACGTCAGACAAGAGCTGTGAACTGCTGATAGCGGTGAAAACAACACCACAGTTCTGTCTGCAAAAAAAGCACATAATCTAACGGTGGGGTATTTTACACCTATGACCGTTTAAGGTCCTAAATATGTTAGTTTCAAGTGAAACATTTTCCAGGTATGCCTCTCAGTTAAAGAGAATAGTTGTGCTTTTTACTTTACGCATAAAAAATCTCTGCGATGCCTTAGTAATTGTAATGACTTTCATTAAGTCTGAAAGACTCAGATGCCACTTTCTGTCAGTAACTGATTCATTGTGGGATTTTAAAGCTAAGGACTCATGGGACAATGTGAGTCTGCATAGGAACAAAGCAAACTGTTACATCATATCCAAACCATCCTGTTCGCTACGGAAAGACCCGCCCTAATCAGTCTTCTGACACAAGCCCCCCTCGAATTCTCTAGCACATTGTTCCTGGAAGTTGTTGCTGTGTTTATGGTAGAAATATCGATAGCCTCAGCATAAAAAGAAGAGGTCTGAAGGGTGGTGGGGAGAGAAAATCCTGACTCACTATGGACCCTCCCAGGCAGATTACAGAAAGAAAGAGAAATTCGGAAAGAGAGAGGCCCTGTTTCTCTACAGCCAGATTGTAACTGAGATTGTGCTACTGAGATTCTGACAGTGCATTTAACCCTCCTGAATAAGTTTCCGGTTCTTTTTAAACAATTAAATATTAATGTGAATGCAAGCACCACCTCTCAGGAAGATGGAATATTTAATGTTCTTCAGGGTATATACAGTAGAACATTTTCAATTATTTACAGCTTTTAAAACAGACTACTTCTGTTAACAACTGGTGTTACAGAGGTTAGGATATGCAGAAATATGTTTTAGGACAGGTGTTGGCACCGTGGTGCAGCAAGTAGTGCTGCCACCTCAAAGTGTCCAGTCTGTTTAGGTGGGGATTTGAATCCAGTGCAGTCTCTGTGGAGTTTGTATGTTCTCTCTATGTCTGTGTGAGTTTCCTCTGGCTGCTCCTGTTTCTTCCAAAGACATGTGTTTCAGCTTACCTGGTTATTCTAAATTGTGTGTGTGTGAGTGTGGGGGAGGGGCACTCTGTGATGCATTGGTTTCCCATGCAGGGTGCTGTTTCATTGTCTTATTTATTATCAATAACTGCTTGTCCAGTGAAAGGTTCCAGTGGTGTAGAACCTATCCCAGATTTGTACTGTAGCAAACACTCCTCCTCCACATCTATACATCCAGTGGGACCTGCTGTGGTTGCCTCTCAGTGGGGGACCCATGCAAATCACCTTCCTTGTCCCAACTGCCCCAGAGGCAGCATACATTACATGATGAGGGCTGGGTGCTTCTGGTCACCTTGTGCTTCTGTTTTCAAGGGGTCTTTGTTGTTTGCACAATGGTATCCTTCCATAGGGGCCTTGAAAAAACTTGCAGCAAGCAGACAGTTGCCTTCTGTTGTGCTCTTCTCTGTGGAGCTTGTCTCTTCCTGGAGACCTACACTTCAGAGTGGTTGTGCCCGCCACCTTTTCAGGTCCAAGGAAATCAGTCTCAAATTGGCCACCCACACCCACAACCACACCCACACTGTGGCATCTTGAAGCTCCTTTCTGCGGTATTTGGGGGAGTGTGCTATTCCCCAAGGCCGGCCTGTGAATGCTTTTGCTTTGCAGTACATCATCAGCCTGCTCGCCTGATGCTCCTCTGCTGTCCCCTTGTTAATTCAAAGTCTCCTGTTTTGGGTTCCATCTTCTCAAATGTCCCTGCTCCCCTGCTTGTCATTTTCAGCTGTTGCTGGATCCAGTCACAAATGGTCTTCCCCATCCCACTCTCACATCACTGTAGTGAGTGCAGCTCTGGGGCAAATGGGGAAAATGAAAACATCAGGACGTTTTGAGTAACACAGCATTTACAGAACCACAAGGTACCAGCAAGTGGTTATAACTAGGAAGAGTACATACAATTCTTTTTCTTCACAGATCAGAATTGACATACTGAAATACAAAAGTATCTTTATTACAACCTGCCCAACACAACAAAAACACTCTCTGTTCACCACCTCCATCGCTAATCTAAAACCATTTACTTAAAAGCCAATAAATAGTTAAAACTGTTATGCATACTATAATAAAGTGAGATAAAGCAACAACACAATAAAATCTAATCCATGAAACCATAAATGTAGGATAAAACAACAAATGTAAACACTGCACAACAAATATCAAGAAAACAAATTAAAACCATATTCCAAGGGTCTATTCTTAAAAAAAAGCATTTGAGAGAAAATTGCACAGTAACTTCATCACAGAAAGGCAGTGCCCTGGCCTATTCTCAAATTGCTGTCGTACACCTTACCTGCCATAAGTGGGAGTTCTCATTCAAAACACGTCTACCCCTAGTTAGACATCACAAAAAACCAAACCAAAGACAATGAAACAAAAAATACATAAATAAATGAATGCACAAACAAATGAATAAATGATTATACATCCATTGGCCAAAAGCTGCAATAGCACTAATCTAAAGTACATGTCTACTCTATATTAGACCAGACAATAAACTGAACAAAAACTAGCAGCCCACATATTCAAGGCTACTTGCAGGTAAAATGTATACTCATGCCTGAAGTGTGAAATGTGAGAAAAAACAGATAATTAAATAATTAAATAAATGTTTAAAACCCTACACTTAACAAAAAATCATATACTATAACCCAGCACAAAGAAACATTGTGTATGTACACCAAAAATTGGGGTCATTGTGTCTTGAATAACTTAAATAACGGGTGTTACTTGTCCAGAAATCCAGGGAATGCCACAAACCTACTGGGTCTACAACCAAAAGAGATCCTTCCGCCTCTCCTTGGCCTTCAGGTAGCTGTATTTCATGACATCCTTCTCCATCCTAAACATGAGGTTGACCTGGGTTTTGTTGTGGTTGCTATGGATACCCAAGTTTGCCCCTTTTTGGACCAGATGGGCCTTTGTGTTTCACAGCACTTCCTTGGTGATCAGTGTTACTGCCTTCAGAGTGCCTGGGTCCCAATCCCCTCAAGACTTTGTCATATGTCAAAATTGCCTGCACATCAATCTTCCTACACAGATGGGTCACCAAACACCATATCTCCCACACCTGCTCACAGTCCCAAACAACATGAGTGAAAGTTTCTCCCTCCACAGTGGGTCTGTGGATAACATGGGTGGCTGGACATTTTGTGCCTGTATAAGACCTCTCTGACTGACAACATACCTTGCAGGCAGCACTAGTTGGACTCTTGCAGTTGGCAGTCTAGCTGTTTGGGTTGAATCCTGGCCAGCCAAGGATGCACAAAGTACTGGGGGGGGATGTTCCAGCAGAGCTGTCAGAAGGATGCACACCTATGAAATCAAGACATATCCAGTTTAAGGGGTATTTTAGGGACATCCCTCCTGCTTTCTGCTTTACAAGGTAGATGACCTATTTCTTCACATACTTGTACCTGTTTTCTGAGTTGAGATTGGCAACATTTTTCCTAAGGTCTCTCTACATAGAACAGGGCAAGGGTACATCTGGACTAAATACAAGATGTCAGCCTTCAGGGTTAGTGTTTTTCCAGTGATGGAAAGGAACCTGGTCCTCCAAAATAACATTTTTCATCTGGTGTTGGCTAAATGTTCTTCCCAGGTTGCTCTAGCGGCACCTTCCATATGGAAGTTGACCGCCGGCACTTTGAGAGAGCTATTCTGCATCAGACAAAACCACAAATGCTGACCTTCTTGTTTTTCCAGTAAAAGTAAGCAGCTTATCAAGGTTCAGTGGCATGCTGAAGGCACACCTAAATGCCTTAACCAGGTCCAACACTTGGCTAAGGGACTGGTCTGAGTAGGTCCTCCACATAGTGAGACAGCTTTGCTGCTTCCCCACCATGCCTTGGTAGGATCAGGCAGTCTGTTCTGGGAGGAGTGATGTAAAGAGTGTACAGGAGCAGGGACAGCGGAGAGCCCTGCCTCACTCCACTAAGTCAGGACACTCACACCCTGAGGGAACTACTGATGGTAACTCAGCTACATATCCTAAAAATTTAGGGCCATCCTGCTCAAGGTGTTAAACAGGAAGCAGTGGTCTACTGGGGTCAGAAGTCTTCTCCTGGTCCAGACTGATTTTTGGTCCTCTGCCCAGGTCCAAATTCCAGATTGCAGATCACTCCAGCAAAGGACCAGGTCAGGCATAACCTCTTTCAGGTGCTCAGTGAGGACCTTCATGATGAGCTTTGGAACTGCGCAAAGCATCATGAGGGTTCTTCACTTGGCAAGATCAGTTTTATCACCTTTCTTGTACCTCAAGGAGAGGAACCCTCATCCTCATGCTCCTGGTACATTTTTACAGCTTGGTATAACAATGTTTGTGATATAAACGAATGAAATTCACAAATCATTATATTTTTTACTCTGCAAGGCATGTGGACAATGTAATGCAAACCATGTGGTCTGGAGATGCTGTATAGTGTGACTGACAAGTGACTGATGCAAGATGACCTTTCTTTGATCAACTTTTCTTTGATCTTTGATCAACATAAAAACTAGTTTAAGGGTATTTACTTTATAAAGGAAATTTATATGTTGTAAGTAATTTAGTTAGTAACTATATTTATACTTTATTTCTAAAAGTTAATATTAAGAGACAGCAGGTAGTGTAGTAGTTAGATGCCATATTGCACTTAAAGGACCCAGATCCAAATCCTCTGTTGTGATGAGCAGAGTACTTACCTTGAATTACTCCAGTAAAAATGACCCAGCTGTACAAAAGGGTAAACAATTTTAAGAAGCTAAAAGTTGTCACTCACTTTTAAGCATCATCAGATAAATATTTTAGTTGTGATTTATAGTTACATTTATCAGCGCTGGGGTTGGTTGAGATTGTTAATGTTGTAGAACAAATGAAGTATATATATGGTTTTTAGTTTTGTCATGGAAAAAGTATGCCTGTTGTAATGAACTGTTTGAAGGAAAAACTGGATTTGTAGAGATACTGTTTTAAAAGAGAGGCATCCAACCAGCAACATTTGAACCTTGATTGTACAGTAGCAATGTGAAAATAAAACGACCACATCACAAACAAAAATATTGCTATAGTGAATAGTAAGCCTGTTGAAAGGAAAAGGGATATATACTTCTAGAAGCCATTGTTGCAGTTACTGTACATGATTCTACTATATAAGAGCCAAGTGTATACCTGTTACTTGTTCACTTCTGCCAAGTTATAATTCTGGATAACCTTCTGTGTGTTTCATGTTGTCATCTCAGGCTGCACAAGCTGTGTTTTCCAAAATCTGGTTAAAATCATCGCTTCTGTGGACAGGTTACAGAGTATTCTGACCGTAAGACTCCCAAGCAGATGGTGTATTTACCAGAGACCTGACTGTAATGACACGTTCTTCCCTCATCTCTCCCATTAGTCCCACCTCTACCACTAAGACAATGAGCCCATTTAAGATCCCAGTGACTGCTGGAAACCAAATGTCCAGCTGTAGTCTTGTTGCCTGGAGGAATATTTTTTTAGAGACATTGGTAGACATGCAGTTTAAATGAAACCCACTACATGTCTGGGGGATGGAGAAATGCCTTGCAGTCATTGTGCTGATGGAAAGCCAGACAGCTGATGACTCTCCATTCTGGGCAGGGATTATCATGTGATTAGAAGTCTGGACAGATGATGGGTCAGCTTCATGTCAAATATACCCTGGAGGCAGGCAAGAACCTTAGGTGAGCATGTTCAGTCTCAAGTAGCAGCACGAACCCCCCTTGAGCCCAGTAGTGTGCAGACTCTGTTTGACTGTTCACTGCCCCACATTATCATAACATACCTCTTGTCTGAATGCAACCCAGCAGCAGGCACAGCTTAGACTCCAACAAGGGTAAAGCCATTAGTTTGGGCACCAGCCATAACAGTCGAAATGCCACAAGACTGTACTGACCTTTAATCCTCTGATATGAATCCCATGATTACCATATTTGAATGTTTCTATTATGAAGCATTAGTTCATTGGCTGACAGTATCTGATGGTAAAACACGCTATTCTAGTTAGCAGGTGGTTCTTGAAGGCACACTGTACTTTCTAGACCTTTTCTTGTAGTCACCTTCAGCAAACCCGAATGCTCAGTTCCAGAATACTAAGGGATAATGTCACCTTGTCGTTTCAAATCTTCCATTCCAGGTTTCTAAAACAGCATCTCAAGGTAAATGTGTCCCTCTAGTGGTGATAATCGGTAGCTTTCAGGAGGCGAGTCCCAAGTTGTCAGACCAACAAAACAGGAGAACTGTGAACCTGCAAAATCCTGGTGCAAAATCTTCAGCCCCCGCCTTCGCTTCTGGGTCCACCTCCAACTCCTCTCTCCCTCTCAAAGTGAGATCCTGCAGTGTTTCAGCTAACAACCCCCTATTATCTGACAGGGCGTCGGCATAAGAGGACCTATAGTGGGGGTAGAGGCGGGCCAAATGATCCTCACAACTGCAAATGTTATAGTGGCAGGGACCCTTACAGTCCCTGGCAAAGTGGCCAGTATCCAGGCAATTGCGGCACTTCATGTTTTTGCACGCGTCACCAGTATGCCCTCTACCCTGGTAGATCCAGTGGAAGGGAGGGTGCTGCAGGTAAAAGGGGTACCCCTTATTACTTCCTATATTGAAGTACGCCGGGGGATGGTGAAGTCCACTGGGGGCCACAGGGTCAGGACACAGGCGGACCTGATATTGCCTCCTCCCATTCCAGATTCCAAATTCATCCCGCAATTCCTTGCGACCAGGGAGGAGGTCAACGTGCTCTTTTAGGAAGACCTCAGTCACTTGGGCAGGGACAAAGGGGTTGAAGACATTGACCGTAATAATCCTTCGATCTGTCCACCACAGTTGCTCCACTTGGAACTTCTTCAACCCTGCTTGGCCCCCTGCTGATCCTCTGATCATGACATCTTCTTGGCAGGGGACCTATGCAGTCCGAGCTGTCCCCCAGCTGTCTTCCTCGTCTCTGCTGGAGAAGTCGTCCCCACCGAGCCTGTCATCTTCAAGGCCTTCCTACTTTCCATGGTTGTTGATGTCGTTGTCCTCCTCCCCGCTGACATCTTTGAAGATGTACCAGACATCCCCGGCATAGTCTTTACAAAGGCTTTAGGGGGCCCTCAACTAAAAGGCCTAAATCTAATAAAAGGTGCTAAAAATTAAAATCCTGGGTTGCCCTATGGCAGCAGTGGACAAGCCACCTACTGGTCACGCCTAATGTTCACCGGGCTAAAAAAGAAATAAAAAACCTTCAAGGGAGTAAAGGTTCATCCCGTGGCAGCGGCGGTCAAGCCACCCACTGACCACGCATTAGGCTCCCGTCCACTCCCGCTAAAATCTAGCACCCACTGGCAGTTAAAATCCGCACGTGATCTTAGCCAAAAGGCCGAGAAGCAAAAAAGTGGTGTTTTTACTAATAAAGTAAATGCCCATCTGTGTAGATAAGTGAGATATGTGTTCTCCATATGCTCTCATAGCTTTATTCTGGGTACCTGGGTTTCCTCCCAGAGTCCGAAGACATGTGTTCCATGTGGATTGGTGACTTTAAGCTGGCAGTTATATCATTTATATCCATCATTCGTATTTGTAATCATTCTATATTTCCTGCCATGTTGATTAGATTTCAGAAGGACTACAGACAAACACAGACTCCACCATATATACAAAAAAAAGTTCAAAATAGATACAAGTTCCTATTAAAGCCCCTCATGAGTACAAGTAATCTGCGCAGTACAATAAAGGGAAAATTAAATTATATTTCACTGACTCCCAGTTTACCTTAAGGGAGAAATTAACTTACTTTTCACTAAGTGAATAATTATATTTTTTTCAGAGGATTCTAGAAGACATTAGAGGCTGTGAAGCTTAAGCACAAAGATCTTGTGAGCCTCATTGAGTTCACCAGCTGCTGCATAATAGAGTGATCAGTGTTCAGATCTTGCAAGGGACTTGTTGAGATAAAAGAGACAGTAAACCCTGAGTAACAACAACATTTTGGAAGCGAGGACTAACTGGAGTATATAAATGACACCACTTCTTCATATTTACATTATTATCCATATACTGTATTTTGAGTCAAAATTTTTATAACGTTTTATTTAATGCAAGCCTAAGATATCTTGAATTTGAATAACTAAGTCTTATTGGAGCAATACAGCCCCAGAGATACAGATTTTCATGAATGAATTTCAGTGCTGCTTGAAGCATCAATCTCCAAGCCAGAAACCCATGTCTGTGCAAGTTTCCTCAATAATACATGGTAACCCTGTTCACTGCTAAGAGCTATTGGGCATTATGTGTACCTTGTTGGTATGTGCTGTTCCTCTGCTCCTGCTTTGAGACCTTTATTTGAAGCATTAATAAGATGAATGCAAATTACAAGGTGGTTAATGAAACTGTAGGTTCAGACTTACAGTTCTTAATTTTATGTCATGCCATCATTACTGGGCATGCAAAAATGTGTCATGTTTAAGAAAGGGCAAAAAAGTAGCAATATTATGCAATACAGTTAAAAACAAAATCATAGAAATGTTGCTAAATGCCAGACTTCTGAAATAAATCTGGCAAATCATGATGAGAATTTCATAATAATTATTTCAGAAATGGGAATCAACAGGGTGTGTTTGCATATAACATGGGATTTTTAAGGTTTATATTTGGAGAGCTACATTTAAATGCAATGATAATCCACCACAATAGGAGTGCATACAAACCCTAATCTGGACACTACCTGCTGCTTGAATTGACATGTTACTGATATTTTCCCATGAATATAAGTGTTATAAATGTTATAAATAACAAGATACGAAAAAGAGTGAATGTTTTTAACTCGATTTGGTTTGTACAAAATACCCATAAAAATGCTTTTCTGTACTGTACCATGGTTGTCTGCACACAAACAGTGTGATTGGAGGAGGACCCTGATCACAGCTGAAGAAAATTGGTTTAAGGAGAAGGGTGAGCTTGTTCTGCCTCTGCCTATGAGAGAAACTCTTATTTAATGCCTGTCAAGACAGCAACAAAAACTGTTTGTAGATATCAAAGGCCTCTGTTGTTGTGCTGCATTCCACAGGCACGCCGTTGTCCAAAACATCCTGATATGCCCCAGGATACTGGGGGGGGGGGGGGGGGATTTTTCTTTTTTGGGGGGGTGGAAGGGGGGGGGGGGNGGGGGGGGGGGGGGGGGGGGGGGGAATCTTCTCATTGTGAGGGTCTGCAAGTGGTGTTGGGGGTGGGAGACTCATATGTTACCACTGGAGGGACAGAAGACACACTGATGATACACAGCAGCGTACATACACTCACCATCTTAAAAGTTGCACGAGACATCTGGTTGGCAGTTACCAGCACCCGCAATTATCAAGTGATGAAATGTAAATTATTAGCAAATACCGGGAAATTATTTTTACCACAAATTATTTTTATAGGAATAACCATCCAAGCCAGTATCTGAGAAGACTGCATTTCTGGAAGCAAATTAAAGATTATTTACCCACAGCTTGCAAATCTGATGAACTTCTGCCAGTTTATATTGCTTTTTAGAAGTTTGCTGTTATCTTACTACTGTTGTGTTGCATGTTGTTAACAGAAACTATTCTGTTATACAATCCTATGAAGAAGTATTTGCCCCTGTCTTGATTTCCTCAATTATTGCATATTTGCCACACTGAATGATTTTATATCTTCAGACAAAATGTAATAGTCAAAGGGAACCTGAGTAAATCACTTCATTTATTCAAGGAACAAAATTATCTAATATCCATATCATCCATGTGCCCTCATAGTTATCGAATCAACCAGTTGACAAAATTTAATTGATAATTAGATTCAGCTGATTGAACACAGGCATTTTTCATTGCAACCAGTACTGCTGAATCTAAACCTTGCTATATTCTGAATGTTACCATGAGAGTGAAGTAGTCACCACTGTGTTTCTAACAAAATGCTGTACCATGAAGGAAATTCCAGAAGAAATTACTAAAAAGTATTTCAGCTGCACCAATCTCAAAAGGATTACAAAGCCATTTCTAACGCTCCGGGACTCTGCCGAACCACAATGAGAGTCATTATCTCAATGGAGAAGACTTAGAACGGTGTTGAATCTTCCCAGGAGTGGCTGGCCTGCCAAAATTACTCCAAAGGTACAGTTACATATCACAGAGGAAATCACAAATTACCAAAAGAGGCTCCAAAGAACTGCAGACCTCTCTAGTCTCAGCTAACGTCAAATACTAATTTCTCAAGTGGGACAAAATTAAATCCATCACACAAAAACATCTTAACAGAGGGAACTTTGGATGCAAACCAAAGTATTAAAATACATCTCTTTGTCAAGTATCTTAGTGTAAATAACCTATGCTCTGTGACCTCTTTCAAAGTCTCTTTTCTTGTCTGAGGTTGTAAAAAAATTAACAAGTTGCACATATATATAGAAGTCTGCATTGGGGGAGCCAAATTTAATTCTTAAAGCTTTGAAGCTTACCAGTCTTTGGTCTGAGGATAAATGCCCAAGAAGCCTTTAAGCTGCCATTTGCAAAATCTACCTGCATCCTGTAAAGATGGACTTTTCGTGATCAAGTCATCCATGAAGGCAGATGGATAGTAGATGATTGCCTGACCCCCTGTTGAGTCCATAAATCTGTACACTTTATCGCTGATGACGTCATGACCGTATTCAAATGTGGAAAAGGGAAAATAGAATCACTACAGCCTGTAATTATTCTCTTCTCCTGCTACTTGAATTGGACCCCTCCTATCATCAAGAATTGAGAATTGTTTATTGTTTTACTGAGTGACAATGCTGAAAAACAGCTTACTGTACAGAAACCGGAGAGGGAATTCTGAAATTCTGAACTGATCGTAATGTGTCCTATACCTTCAGCATGTGCAATTGCACCTCTTCTTTAAATCACCCTCAGGATACCCCTGAGCTTATGTAACAAATTTTGAAAATCCATATAGACCTTGTAGTGACCTCCACTTGTGCCTGGGGTCAAGCTTACTCTTGCCCTCCTCAACTGCCTTTGACACCCCATTTCATGCAGGATCCTTCTCATACAACAAAATTGGTGGAGTTGGCCATTCAGTCAATGTCCTGCATTGCCATAGCTCATAGTTAGAACCACTGTAGGAAAGTTGAAACTTATTGTCAATTTCTTCCTTAGAGCAAAGCAACTAGCCACTGTGTTGACAAGAGACATGGGCCTCTTCTTAAGAATGCATCTTAACTCTTTTCTTAACTCAACCTCTTTCTCTTCACTTGCTACCCTAAACTGCCTCTAAACTGCCACCATGACACTTACATTTGCCTGATTTAACTGATTTCTCCTCTGTGCCAAAAATCTCCGGCGTTAAAATAATGACAATAGTTGTCACAGTCTGAAGCTTCTTTCCCATGTCACCTTTAACTGTTGCTTCAAGCATCTTCAAATTGACACTACGCTTTCCTCTTGTTCATACAAAATCATTCTAAAACTTTGGTTCTGGATCAGGGTTTTGTGTCACCTGGAGCTCTTATGCACTGGAGGTTGCACGCTGGCATTGCTTCTCTTGCATCTCACTATGGGTGATACCCTGGCCACCTGTACCACCTGCTTCACCTGCAGGTATTATATCATGGTCTGTTGGAGATTTAGCACTCCTGACTTTTTATAAACCTCATCTGGAAAAAAAAAATTAAGTTCCATAGCCAGATATAGGACAACAAATGGTTTTGCAAACTGTCACACAAAAATTGTTCCATTTGTGTTCAGGATATTGCTGTTTTTTTGCTTCACATGCTCTCAAAATTACATTTCTGCAGGCCAAACAAAAACTCTATTGAGCAGCTGTCCAGAAACATGCAAGCATATGACGTTTAAATCTTACTTGAACAAGAAACCAGTGAAAATTGCAGATCTGTGTGGCAAATTCTGGCCTGAAACCTCAGGGCGCAAAACTCATGCATTTTTAGGCGATCTACAATTATTCAACCCTGGGACAGAGAACTTTGTATGAATGTTTGACAGACTATTAAGGATTATGTGAGAGGATTACAGTAACTTAAATGTTGCCCCCTTGAGCGATGTGACTTTGATCCCCCCAAAACATGACTGTTTCTTCTCTTTTAAAAAATCTACCATGGCTAATTACTCAAAAGGTCTTATATTTATAGAAGTACTCTTTTGTACGCTGAATAGAATGTAGTGCTATACTTTTAATAAAGCCTTCCAGGAATCTAGAGGGCCCCTAGAGTAGGTGAAAGCAAAAACAACTTTTACGCAACCAATATTAAAAATCATATACATAGTTTAAGTAAAAAGATGCCATTCAATATTTTTGTATGTGGTGTACATGTCAATTTCTCTATGTCAAGTTTCTGTATAGTGCTTTAAAAGAGAAGTAACCAAGATGTTGGCGCCCGTATTAATTGATAGGTTAAATGCAGGCATCCCGAAGTAAAAAAATAAACCATGCTTGTACTGTACTTTTACATGAAAATGCTGCAACTCAGTAATAAAACTAAGCTACAACAGCAGCAGCTGTTGAAAAAACTGTCAAATATATAACATATTAGAAACTATTTTCCAGCATATTTTGAAGGCAGTGACATAAATCTAAGAATGTTACGGTTCTAAGCACACTTTTAAACTCTAATTTTTTATGATTAGACTCAGGGACTCCACAACTTTCCTGCTCTCATACATGAACACAGGCTATTCCCCAAGCAAGACTACAAACACAATGAAAACATATTCAAAATTCCCACCTCAGTGTAATTACTTAAAAAGTTTTCTAAGTACCTCAGATTTCTTTTCACAATTTAGAAATGGAAACTGTTAGTCATTACACATTTGTGCAGATTTAGTTAATATTCTGCTACAGCTGATTTTATTTTAATTCATAAACCTGAACAATACGTTTGTTTAAAATTTCCTCTGAAGTTATCAAAAACAGTTCCTTACAGTAAAATGTGCTAACTTGCTTCAGATAAGTGCAAGTGCTTTATATAGACAGAACATTTATTTAGAAGGCATAAAAACAGGCTTGAACCTCAGTGTACATTGAATTCAGATGTTAGAGACATACTTTTTCAAGGAAATCAGCAACTCCACAATTTCTATGGTTGTTAGAAAAATCTGAAATCTGGTGAATTACAATAAACTAAAAATCCGCAGTACTGTCTAATATACCATCGTAGTTTTAATATGAAATGTAGATAAATTTGCTTCTGCACAATATAATAAATTATGCTTTTTTCATTTTAATCAATTACTAGATATGCACAACCAATATTGGACAACAGCAACTCAGTAAACTACTGGTTATTAAACTGGTTATTTTCTCAGCTTGTGCATCTCAAATAATTTAAAAAATTTTAGCATAAGTCATGTGAAAAAGCATCTGTGAGTCACACTGCAAGGTCATTATCACACCTTGGAATCAGATCTTACCTTTCATTTTACTACATGGAAAAGGAGAATATCTGGATTAAATGCCTAAAAAGAAAGTGATTTTTTTCTTTTAATTTGATCTTTTGGTAATTTTCTGGATATAACTTTAGCTAATTTCACCCCCCAAAATTCAAGAACAAAGCATTAAAACAGGGTCTTTGCATAGAGGGGAAACCTCATTCAGACCAGTGATTTAACTAAAATTCTGTATTATATTAAAAGCAGGATTTAGGCTACAACACAACAGACACATTTTTAGATGACATTTACTGTTTCTTGTAAATAGTTGTCTGCATTTTATGCAACAGAAGGAAAAAAGCCTTTCATATGAAACATTTATTCTTAAAATATGATAATAAATAGAAATGTTTACAATAGGTCAACTTCTAAAATGAAGACAGGATACTAAAAAGCATTCAATTTTTTGTCTATTATTAGCATATAGTATATAGAGTTTATTTCCTTTTTTGTCAAAAAATCATCTAGAGTGATGGTTAAATAAATATATTTTTAGCACATTAACACATAACACAAAAGTAAAATTTTGACATTGGGAGAATAAAATGATTTAGCAGTAAAATTATTGCATATCAATTGAGTATTAAATCAACATCAACAAATATTTTTAGTCTAAACCATAGTTTTTAGGAACAGTTATGGCACAGTTTGTTTTCTTATACAGTACACATGCCATACACATATTAGTTGTAGTATCATGATATTGTGTTCATTTTTTTCTTATCCTCTTCTTCTGTTGACAATTTCTGTTAAACTAAGGGTCACCTGTATGCACAGCATTGTAGACAATAAATACTTTAAGCAAACGCAGGAAATATTCTCTGAAGTGTGTCGTCGTTTTCTGTTCCTTTCTGCCAAGTTACATGGTGAAGCACACAGAACAGAGGACCAGCTCCTTCAGGGTTTTACGTAGTTCCTGGCTCCGGTATGCATAAATGAGTGGGTCTATCAATGAATTGCAGATGATGAGGATCAAGTAGAGGTTGAAGTAGCTGAAGAAGCAGGTGCAGGTTTGGCAGGTGAGAATGAGGATCAGATGCAGGAAGAAGGGGCCCCAGCACACAATAAAAACCCCAAGGAGGATAGTGAGAGTGATGGCACCCTTCATACTGGTGGCCTGCCGGCGGCTCTTTTGAAAGACTATGATGCGCCTTGAGTGCAGGTGTGCCATGATGAACATGTGCAGGTAGAGGACAGCATTGAAGATAAGCGTGATGCAGAAGAATGTGACAAGGCACACTATGACAGCGTTGTCATTGTGGTAGGCAATGAAGAGCGTGCTGGACACAGTGCTGGCCATCCAAATGATGGCAATGACCACCACCGCACGCTGTGTTGTCATGATGCTGTGGTAGCGCAATGCATAAAATATGGTGATGTAGCGGTCAGCTGCGATGGTGCTGAGGAAGGACAGTGAGGACACCACCGAGCTGCAGATCATGATGTCAATGATATTGTCCAGATGCTCCATCATGCTGGGTGTGCCGACCAGCAGCCCATGCTCGGTGAGCAACATGAACATGGTCTCCACCACATTGCTCACGCTGACCAGCATGTCGGAGACAGCCAGGCAACAGATGAAGTAATACATGGGAGAGTGCAAATTCCTGTTTTTGATGATGGCCAGCACCACTAAAATATTTTCTATCAGGCTTATCAAGCCTAAGGTAAAGAACAGTTCATGTGGGATCATGATCTGAGCGCACGTTGTAGAGTTTTGGTCACCTATGGAGAAGTTGTTGGTGCTGTTTTCCAAACTGTCTATATGGCTGTTTTCCGGTTCTTTCATCCCAAAGGTGAGTTGAGAGGTGTCATTCATTTTCTCTTCTCTTGACTGATGTCTGCTGATCCTCTAGGTATTCGGAACACACCTTGAACCGCTGTCCGCTTATGACCTTACACCATGGATACAGTACAAACCAGTTAGAAAATACTTCCCTGTGAGCCTAGAAATTAAAACAAAAATAGTCACTTAGTAAACATTAAATTTGACTAATATTCTAAAACTGCAGCCACACGAGGCCTGAATAAAGAAAGAATCAAGTGTTACAACCCTGGTACGGCAAGCGCTGAATTTCCTTAACCATAGTTGGATCTAGTGGAAGCAAGCTCAATATTCGCATTTAATACAGGCAGTTGACTGAAATAACTTCTTTACCTGATATTTCTCGCTAATGTCTTCAGCTTGAAGATGGGCGCAAGGAGCCGTAGGAAATGTATAGGTTCCCCAGCAGTTGACGGGACAGTTCCCTTCAGTTTTTTTTTTTACTCTATTTTAACGCCACGGTTCAGCACCTTTTAGTCTTCCCACGTTGAGCGACGTTTTCCTTTATTTTCCTCACTCTTTCTTGAACACACAACACATGTTTGTAGAGTTCATGTAAACATGCACAGATAGAGAATCTATGCTCCGTTTCCAGCCACTGATCACAGGAGTTTCCACACGGACATCAAACCGCGCGTTTGAACTTGAACATCTTCATTCCATCGCCCTCGGTTCCGGAGTAGAGATAAAGACTACCGAGCTGTTTTTAAACTCCTCCTACACCATGAAGAAAGCCAACCGCCACCCTGGTCGGCTCTGCATCACACATCATTTACACACAAGTTCCTTTTGTCTCCCTTTGCCGACGCACGTGGTTCAGATGTATTGCCGCTCGGGAAAGTTTGTATTGTTACCACTATTAACTTTTAACCTGCGGACTCTGTTTTCCAAGCCGATGTACAATCGTAGACAAGCGACTTGACAGTGATTTACCCATTTATACAGGAGACTAACTTCATTCAGGGCATTAGTGCTGGACGGGGATTCGACCCGGCAACCATTACGTTATAAGGCGGGGGTCATAAAAACTACGATACCTTCCAGCTTAATAGATATCGGTGAATAAATACATTTACATATAAATATCTACATGTACACATATATATACAGCTTTATATAGTTTATATGAAATATTTTGGCTATTTTTAATAGACAAAAGGGATTTGCATGATCACGTACTCGAACCCAATACCTCGCGCTGCTGTCATCTATTAACTCATGAATTGGTGTCTATGAAAGAGCGGGCAGGTGGTGCGGTTTCATACTGATGGAAAGTTCAAGCTATTGATTTCAAAACCCATTTTTGTTAAGATTACAGTGCTGGTCCTGGTTAGTAAATACGTGGTGATACGCTGTGTTATTTAGGTCGACAAGTGTTTTATTCTGAATTACATAAAGCCAGAAATATGAGTAGCATGAATTAAGAAAACGTTTAGCCAGCTGCTTTCAGCAATGAAAGGACCCAGTTGATGCAAAACTGTAAGGATTTTCTCTAGGCTGCAATTTAAAATGAATGTAATGAAATTAATGTTTTTAAAATTTTTAAACATTTTGAACACCGCGTTTGAAATATATATAAAGCGTTAATATTTACACAAAAGCGTTATTTTTTAAGCGTTTATTTTTTTCTGATCACCAGCACACCACCTACAGACACTCATGTAGTATACAAAAACTGTAAAATGTGACGATTGGCACAAAGTGTGCGCACAATGTACAACTTTGACAACGTTTGTTATTTGTTCTGTCGCCCCGAGAAAAGCATTTTCTCGACTACTTGATAAAACAATTGTTGCACAACCGTCACTAAATAGATTTTCTGTCCTTCCGTTATGCAACGCGGAGACAGCATTCGGCATGAGATCCAGCTCCATGTGTGGAAAAACACGGGACGTTTGGCTAAAAGGAGATATTTTGACCCTTGTTACGCAAAGCAATATCTGACAACGGTTTTTTTTTAAAGTGAGAACTACAGAGTTGGTTACGTCCTTATTTGGTCCTAAAAATATTTTAATATTTTCCAGACAGGGATGTCAAATAATATTTGTTCAGATTTGAGCACATTTGTCACCGTTATGTCACACCAAATTGGACAGAAAAGTGCCTCATAGAGAAACGATAAAATTTTATAGCGGGTTATAATATCGTTAATATGAACACAGTCCACACTAAATGTCCTTATCAATCGGACCCCAAAACAGATACAGTCCTTTACTCCAAAACTGTATGAAACTAGGCGACACATACAGAGGGAGAATGCAATATATAACACCATTTTACGCAAAACTAACATTTGTCCTCCCACCACTTTGAACATAAACTGTGAACAAGCAGTATAAAAAAAAGCGCAAATAAATGTATGAATGAAAGCATTGAGATAGAACTACACTCCCACTTCGTAGTTTTAGAAAACGTGCATCTAAGCATCTTCATGGTAAAAGAAACCAGTGTTTTCAACGCATGAGGAGCCTTCATTCAGGACAGGCGGTACCAGATAGAAAAAGGAACCCTGCAATGTGTGTCTAACCCTTTATAACTTCAAAAAATACATCAGGTCTCTTACCCGACTCACACGAGAAGGGGATATTAACTAACTCCTGAAGGTGAGAAAGCCCATTTTCAAATTTAAAAGCAAAAAGTTTTTTTGCAAGTTGCCATTTCAAGATAAACATGTTTTTCTGTGAGTTTTTAGCAATATGTCCGTTTAAAGCAATTTTCAGTGCAACATGGTTTCAAATAAAGAGTGACCTGTTTCCTAAAAAATGTATGAAAGGACATCGTATAATTTGTTTTCAGGGTTGTTACAGCAAAAGTGTCTATGAAAGGATATAATGTACAAGATATCAATGGTATACCTACCGTATTTGGCACCATGGCATCACCCACCGCAATACACTGTGGGCTAAAAATATTTATAGGAATAACCATATGTACCAACTAATATAATGGACATTAATAACTGGTAAAAGAAGGAAGTCAGCCAGTGAACAAATTATTATATTTTCTTTTATTTTATCTTATGTTATCATACAGTTGGTAGGGAAGGCTGTGGCTATCCCATAATGCACTGCTGCCGCGCATATGGGATAGCCACAGCCACAGCCATATATATATATATATATATATATATATATATATATATGTGTGTGTGTGTGTGTGTGTGTGTGTGTGTGTGTGTGTGGTTATGTGTACTAACCTCTGTGGGGGAGTAACAGGGCGAATGTGGAGCCTTTGTGTGTTGAATGTGTTTATCAGTTTTGGAGTGCCGGTGTTTAAACATGTTCTAAATAAATAGGACTTGCATTGTCAAATTTCTAAGCTTGGTCGTCACAGTTCAGTATTTTAACTTGTTCTATGAAACAGAATGAAAACAAAATACATGACTGACAGGAATAAGTACAGTGCACCTGGGCTCAGGGCTGGTCTATTGGAATGAGCCTGGATAATTTATTTTATTTGTTATCCACAAATTTGTCTTTTTTATTTCCCAAAAATCATTTATTTACAGTTCTACTACCCCCTGATCATTTTTAGATATCCAAAATGCTCTCACAGTGCTGATTTAAGGTGCTTTTTTGGCAGACATGAAGCTGAGATGTTGTATGGATCTATCATTTTCACAGCACATCTGCTCTCTGTAGGAAAACTGATGAATTGCTGGATCAGACGGCAAATGTGACATTCACAACACACAGATTTCAGGGCAATATGAAACATGAAGCTTCTAATTGAAAATTTTATCTTTTAGTTTATCATAAAATTGGACAATCGCAAAATCCCTAGACTATGAATCAAAGAGCGAATTATGCAACAAGTAGAACTTCTGTTAACACAGAAGTGTGAGTACAAATTTTAATTCCCACATCTCCGAATCTCTATTAAAGTGTTTTGAACATTTTATGGGTTCTATGGGTGCAGAGAGAAGTGCGGGTTCAGAAGTGATTCAAATCTTGCTGTGTGTACAGTCTGTATGTTTGCCTGGATGAGTGTTCTCTGTAGCTGAAATGGCAATATGGTACTACTGACATCCCTCACATAACAAATGTAATTTGTTCTTGCAGATCTGCTCATAAAAAGAACTTATCATTACATTAAATGGGAAAAACAAGACATTTTTCAACCAAAGTGTTCACTCAATTTTTTCATTAAACATCCAAAAATGTTTACTTTTAAAAATGGAGAACATCCAATTCAAAACTAAATCTGCATTTAAGAAATACCCTGCAACCCTGTATATCCAAGACCCATATTTAAAGTCACATATACATAAAATATGTGCATTCTCCTTTTTCTAGCCCATTTCCCCATTCACTCTGATAATTTATTTTATTTTAAAATTTATTTTATTTTTATATTCTTTTTTATTTCACTGTTGTGGTACATGACTTCACCTACACAGGGCATTGACTATTCTAAAAGTTCACTTCTGTCAAAAGTAGAACTAAACAGCATCTGTTGATCAACAAGCAAAAATAGCAATAGTCCCTGCTGTAATCCCTCTGCACTAAAATTGTACATTATTGCACTCTAGTTAACCACATAGAAATTCATATATTTGCACAGAGTACTAATTTGTTTCATCAAACAACACATTCCATGCTCAGTGAATTATACAAAATGATTAAATAATATAATAAAATGTAAAAATGGCTTTCTTTTATTAAACATTATTGCCTGCATACTTTATAATTGTTTCCATGTCATGATCAAAAGGAGATTTGAACTGGTGTGAACTGAAGTGTGGAATTTGTTTATTTACAAATATGCAGTGTAAACAATGATGACTGAAGATTCTATATTATAAAAATGTGATGGCTTGTGAAAGACGACACACACGTATATACACTCCCGGGCCACTTTATTAGGAATACCTGTACACCTGCTCTTCCAAGCAATTGTCTAATCAGCCTATCGTGTGGCACCGGCACAATGCATAAAATCACATAGACGCAGGTCATGAGCTTCAGTGAATGTTCACATCAAAGTTCAGAATGGGAAAAAAACATGATCTAAGCAACAGACCATTTTCAAATTAAAAAACAAAAACAGTGGCATGGCTATTAGTACCAGGTGGGGTGATTTGAGTATTTCAGAAGCCAGTGCTCTCCTGGGATTTTCATGCACAACAGTCATCAAAGTTGAAACAGAATGATGTGAAAAACAAAAAACCTCCAGTAAGCCGGAGTTCTGTGAGCAGAAATGCCTTGTTCATAAGACAGGCCAGAGGAGAATGGCCAGAAGACTTGTTTAAGCTGACAGGAAGGCTACAATAACTCAAATAACCACTCTTTACAACAGTGGTGGGCAGAAAAGCATCTCTGAAGGCACAATATATCAAACTGTAAGTCAAATGGGTACAGCAGCAGACAACCACATTAGGTCCCACTCCTGTCAGCTAAGAACAGGAAGCTGAGGCTACAGTGGGGAACTGGCTCACTGAAACTGGACAGTTATGACTGGAAAAACATCACCTGGTCTGGTGAATCTTGATTTCTGCTGTGACACACAGATAGTAGGGACAGAATTTGGTGTAAACAGCATGAAGCCATGGATTCAACCTGCCTTGTGTCAACGGTTCATGCTGGTGGTATTGTAATGGTGTGGGGAATGTTTTCTTGTCACACACTGGGCCCCCTAATACCGACCAAGCATCATTTGAATGCCACAGCTAAAAATTGGCTACATAATTTACGCATCTTCTAATGGCTGCTTCCAGCATGATAATGTGCTGTCACTAAGCACAAGTCATCTTAGACTGATTTCATGACCATGAGTTCAGTGAACTTCAATGTTCTTCCCAGATCCGAATCCAATAGAGATCCTTTGGGATGTAGTAGAACAGCAGATTGGCAGCATGAATTTGCACCTAACAAATCTGTATGAAGCCTCTCTAGTTTAGACTAGAGAAGTGTAGCAGGATAATAGTAAAAAGGTCCAATGTGATAAAGACAGAGGGAATGGAACTACCACACGGCCACATGACAGAGGTACAGGACAACTACAGTTACCCCCAAGTGTGAACTGGGTGAGATGGGAATTTACACACACACACACACACACACACACACACACACACACACACACACACACACACACACACACACACTTTTCCACCTAATGTAAGAACAGGCAAATAACTTGAACCAAACTCTTCAGAAATGCCTGCTACTGTTACAGACCATTATATGACTATATAAGCTTTTCTTTGATATGGCTGGAAGCCATTAGAGCCAACCAAGTACAGCATTCCTTCCCAGGAACCCAGGACAGTTCCCCTTGAAAGGCAACCCACAAGCAAGGCTCCTCATGACACAACCAGTAGCTCCAGGTGAGCTGGGAAAACAAGGCTGCCATTTGGCTGCTGTTCACAACCATGTCAGTCTCACCATCAAGATATCATGTGATCCTTTGAATACAGAGGAGCACTTTGTGTGTTTTTCCATCCATCCTCTGGCTCCCAGGATTAAAAACATATACAACATGAGTTTGTCAGTAAACAACAAGCATGAGAACTATAAAAATACACATAGAAATTTAGCTTTAGAATTTTACTCATAGCTACTCACACAGATAGTCATAGTGCAGAAAAAACAAAATTTGGTTTTTATGTCATGAAATATCTGGAAACTGTCTGAAATAAAAGTTTTTACAAAGAGAAAAATCTTCAATGTACCAATAACAGCTATAATGTTACCTTATATGCTTTAGGAACAGGCATCATTTAGAACTTGAAAAGTACAGGGAAAAAGGCATTCAAATGTACTGCATCATGCAATCTGGGGACATCAGACAAAAGCCTAAGTTTTCAGCTAATTATTAGAAACTAAATATATAGCACCTTGCGATGGACTGGTGCCCCACCCAGGGGTAGTTTCATAGCTTAGTGCCCAATGATTGTGGACTGCCACAAACCTACTCAGGATAAAGTGGTTAATGATAATGGGTGGACAGACACATAAGTTAGTAGGCTTTTGAAAAATTATTATTTTTGAAATTGCTGAATTAAATTTTTCCCCCACTGATATTTCAAAAACAAAAATTGAGATATATTCCCAAGCGAGAACTAAGGTGTGAAATACGAATAAAGATACCAGCAGACAATGAAGCAAAAACCTTACCATTCAGATTAAGATTTATTTCCAGTTGATAAAAAAATTCGTCAGTTTTAATAGATTGTACACTATACGTTATGCTAACAAAGAGGCCTCTCATAACAATGTCGTAATCTTTGAAGATTACTTCCTGGGCAAATGTAAAAATTGAGTGTGGTGCATTTGTTCTTTTACAAAATAGTGCATGCAGCCCTACACTGCATCTCACTAGGGCTGACAAAAAATAAGAAAAACAAAGACATAGACTTTCTTACATATGCTTTTCCATTGCAAACTCTAAAAAACCAGGCAAAACATTTTACAGTCTCATGGTCTGACACACACAAGCTAATCAGCACTGCTACTATTATGAGTTGACCAGAAGATAGTTGGTTCTCAACTTACAAACTTTTGAGTAACTTTGCTGAGCTTTCTTGAAAAAGTATTTAGTCATTATTTCTTCGCAGAAAGATAGTTGGCAGACCAAATCAAATTTTGCACCAAAGCTTCACCCAATGACAAGTGATCATGTACAGTAAGTATTGCCTTATGTTTTTCAAAAGTGGAGAATTAAAACAAAGCAGAATGAAGGTGAACAAGTTGTAGATGATCCTGTCCCATTGAGATTTAATAGTTTTTAGTCTCTTTCATCTTCACAGCCACGTGGTCACCTTGGATTATTTTTTCTGAGGGCTGAGGGGACTTGGCCAGAGAAAACCTGCCAGACTTGATGGCATCAATCCAAGGATGATGAAGATGTCTGTGGAATACCTGAGTAGTTTCTCAGCATATGTTCAAACTGGATCTCAGCTTGGAAAGCATCCCAGTGATGTGGTTTATGTTCCCAAGAAAGGGTAGCTGTCTGCTTTAAATGATTAATGGTTAGTTTTTCTTATCTCAAACATCATGATGAACCTAAAAAGGCTGGTTTTGGCACACCGCAAATGCCTGCTCAGGTCTGCAGTGGACCCTTGTCAACCACAATGGAGTGGAAGAAACAGTCATCTGCCTGATAAATAGAGTGTACTCCCACTTGGAAATGGTAGCTAGCTTGCTGAAGATTTTGTTTTTAGACTTCTCCAGTACATTCAACACCATACAGCCTGAGCTATTTGGTGAAGGACTTTGTTGAGTGGTGTATGCAGACTTTGTTGTGATTTAACACTGAAAAGACTGACAAGATGATGGTGGACATCAGGAGAACGTAGAGCGAAATCTGCTCTGTGGCCATCGATGGAGAGGAAGTGGAGGTGGTAGGGATGTACCACAGTAAAAACAGGCTAAAGTGGTCTAACAAAACTGAAATTTGTATTAGAAGAGAGATAATTGCCTTTACTTTCTGAGGAGGCTCAGATTTTTTGGAGAAAGCAGGTCACTATAGCAAATCTCTTACCAGTCTGTCTTAACAGGTATGGTCTTTAACAGGACTTCATGCCAGGGCAACAGCATTGCTACAGTGACACTGACAGACTGAAACAAGCTAATCAGGAAAACTGCCTCAATCGTAGGAGTTAAGCTGGACTCCCTGGAGGAAGTAGTACAGACAAGGACTCAACTCCTAGTTATCATGGAAAATGACTCTCACCCTCAGCATGACACCAATGCTAAACAAAAAAGTACGTTTAGGAACCCCTTAATAGGTCCAGTTACACTCTTCCAAGGAGTGTTGCTTGAGGTCATTCCTGATCGGTGCTGATGGAGCAACGTCAATAGGTTACATAGTAGCAACATAAACTGTATTGTGGGTAATGAAGCAGAAAACCAAAGGCAACAGAAGGCTTTTAAAACTAATTAAGCATAGAGCATAAAAAAACTCTGAGTAAATATTATGATGGCTGGGATACCCTGGCATGATGCACAAGATGATCGAAAGGGAGGTGCAAAAATTCAATTGTAGTAAAAAGTCTGAGAAACACAACAGCAGAGATCACAAGAGTGACAGAAAAAATAAACATTCGATCCCAGTAAACTCTGAACATGCATATAATATCTAAAAACACTGAAGGATTTCATACTTCATCACCATTCAGACATTAATTATGCAAGACAGCAAAATGAAACTGATCTAAATATTTATTATTGTAAAATTTCAGTCATCAACTCGTTTCAGTGACGTTAAATAAAAGGCAAACAGAGAACTTTGGGATGAATATAAGTCATGTAAATTTATCATATTGATCATATTGTTACATACTTAACTTTGATTAGGGGTCCCAAATGCTTAATTTAATGTCAGATACCTGAAAAAGAAGTCTTACCTCACAATATATTATAATGAATTGATAAAATTATTAGAATTATATATTAAAACATTTCACTTTATAGCCTTTGTATTATCCTCATCAAAAAATATCCACAATACCTTGGATTCTACTATTAAAACTTGGGACTGAAATCTGGAAATATGAGTTTGTGAAGTTTAAGTTAAATTTATCCAAGACACAAACCTTTTATTGATACTACATAATCATCACAGAAGCACTGTCTTCCACAGCAGAAACCTCCAAGCTGCACAACACATTTTCATTTTTATAACCATTGCTTTTATCTGGAAGAACTAGGAAATAACCCAGTTGGAGGACACAACTAATTCTGAGTACTATAATTTCTTACCTTGAGCTGTGTCCTTTTCCAATTTATTTTTAAATCATTTGGCAGGAGCCTAAGACTGTGTATACAGAAAGCGCCATATAAAGAACATGGAACTCAGAATCTGTAAATGACAAAGTGTGTTTAATGAAGACGAGTTATCAGGAATTGTAGATCCATTTTTCTTGAATGATCAATACAAAGGAAACTGGAAGCAATGCAGTTACACGTGTTGTTTCCAGTCCTTGCAGGAGCTCCTTTCCATGCACCTACAATCTGACATCTCAGTCCCATTCCTCCTCATCTCGTTCCGGCTCATCTTCCCGAAGGGCCTCCAGGACCTGGATGTTGGCCAGCATGTCCCTCATAGCTGCCATGAGCCGATTAACCTCTTGGTTGAGTTCACGCCCTGCCCGGGCCACCTCCTGCTCATCATTGGGCCTCACACCCCCCTGCAGAAACAGAAATCACCACAGAATGCTTGAGAAGATATATATCAGACCCAGTTCAGTCTGCCCATCCATCCCAAGTCAATGACCCCATAGCAACACAACTAATGCCATGTTCACTGCTGTGCTCTTAGGTCATCATTTTGTGTAGCCTGTTAATAGGGACACAGCAACAGTTGACTGTCCAAAACAAAATGTTATTTTTTTCTGAAGTTTAAATGGATGGGGATTTTTTGGGGATCCAGTGGCTTCATCGTACACTTAGTAAAATGGGTTTTCTCACAACAAAACAAACTATGCCTCTGAAAATGAAGTAAAATTCAACATTTGCTATCCTCTCTTAAAAAGGAATCTGTGTGAATCATTATTTATCAGGTATGATTTCAGTGAAGGTTTGCATGAAGGGTTTGTGGCAGAAACGTTGTATGATTAAATCCCAGTTGGGCAACAGTTACACTTCTGAAATACTACCATTTACAAATGCATACAATAAAAAGTGCTCTAGTAAAAACAAATAAAAGATCAAATACAGACTGTCCTCAACTTACAATGCACTTAAAATATGATTACTCACACTTACAAACAAACAAACAAACAAACAAACAAACAAACAAACAAACAAACAAACAAACAAACAAACAAACAAACAGCAATCATAATTGAAAAAAATGAATTGGACAGAAACTGTGATTATTTCTGGGAATTCTGCTAAGGGAATGAACACCTTATAGCTAATTGAAACATACATACATGAACATCTTGTAATGTACACTAACTGTACGATATAGGTACCACGTCATAGTGTAGCGTAATCATAGCAACTGCCAACATTCGTAAAAAAATGTTTCAAAAGGGGAGGGCTGAAAGGGGCTGACACAAATAATTCAGCTTTTTATTGCTTTAAAAAATATTTTATATCAATGTTAAACAGATTGGTTGACATATAAAAAGAACTAAACTCAGACACGAGGGACCATACTTTGTACTCTAACCCCCACAAATCTGACTCCAGGCTAGACTGCATCTTTACCCCAAATGGTTTTATTCATAAAACCGGATCTTGGCAAATTGGCCCAATTGTGTTGTCAGACCATGTACCTGTGCATTTAGAGGTCAACCTTCTAAAGCTATCTCCAAAAACAAGACAATGGAGGATAAATCCTATCATTTTAAATGAGCAACACTTCTGCACTGAATTCCACAAAAACCTATTCCTTTATGGTGCAGACAATCAGCACCCCAGAATCTCAGCTGCCACACTTTGGGATGACACTAAAGTTACCCTGAAGAGTAACATCATTACCCTTGCTTTTCATAAGGAAAAACTACCTGAACAGAAATATAAATAATTGGACTCAGAGGTGAAGCATCTTGAACAGTAATACAAGTACTCTGCCACTCAGCAGAAATGGACAAGACTCGCCAGGGCAAAGGCCAAATGCCAACTCTGTTTTACAAACTATAACAATAAACTTTTGTTTTTTTGTTTCTCATTAAAAAACATCACTACAAACTAGGCAATAAACTGATCTGTTTTTTGGCTTATCAACTGAAGTTACAGCGAAGTGAGGCGTCAGTTAAAGCTATACAGACTCCTTCAGGGTTGATCACTTACAATCCACTGGTGTTTAATAATACTTTTAAAGACTAATACAAGTTCCTCTATGCTGCTCAAGGACAAGGCTCCACTGATGGAATACACTATTATCTAGAGTGAATATCACTTCCCAGCTTCTTTGAAAAAGACCGCTTGTTTCTAAATGCTCCATTCACAAATGAAGAGATCTGGGACACTATAAAATCGATGCTGTCTGGGAAATCGCCAGGGTCAGATGGGTAAATAGTGGAATGCTGTAAGAAATTTTGGCCTGAACTGTGCCTGGTTTTAATGCTGGCAATTAATAAGAAGTTCAATGCAGGACAGATCCCCTACTTTTGGGATACTTCAAATTGCTTAATTTTAAAGAAAGAAAAAAATCCTTTACGCAGCTTTTCATACTGACTTAGAGGGCTGATTGTTGACATGAAAACTGTGACTAAAACACTGGCGTTCAGCTGGGAGACAATACTACCAAAAATGATTAAACTGAACCAAACCAGGATCGTCAAGGCCAGGCTTGGCTGATAATGTTTGCTACACCTTAAATATCATAAACTTCAATTCCTAGAAATCAAGAACCCACACAATGATCTCACTAGATGCAGAAAAGGCATTTGATAGAGTAGAATAGGGTTTCTTATTTGTGGTTCTGGGAAAATTTAGCATGGCCTGCAATTTCATCAACCGAGTCAAGCAGTTAATAATGAAACACTGACGCTTTTCTGTTGAACTGCTTTTCGGTGTGATGAGACTGCAGACAAGGCTGTCCTCTTTCTCTGCTTTTCACACTTGCAATTGAATGCACCAGTGGAAGCTACCAGGAATAACAAGGAGATACACGGTCTTAGAGTAGGAGGGGAACATTGTATTTCTTTGTACGCTGATAATATTCTCCTGTACCTGAGTAACCCTGAAATGTCAGCCCCAACAGTTCTAAAGACTATATCGTAAAAGACTATATCTTACTACAGTAAACTTTCAAGTTATAAAATCGGTCCATCTAAGTCCTTAGCCATGCAACCGGACTCCACTCTAATCCTAATTGGCCCCTTTCTTTTAAAATGGAGACTTTGAGATTTAAATATTTAGCAATCTTTACTTCTGTTCTCATAAATGAAGACTAACTACTCCCCACTTATTAAAAAGTTTAAAGATGACTTGGCTGCTTGGTTCCCTCTTCCTTTCTAGTTTATTGATAGAATTAATGTTGAATGAATATTCCACCCTGATTGCTATACCCATTTTAAAATCTACTCTGCTACTTAAATGATTTTTTAAAGAAATTATATAATCTAGTTTCAAAAGTTATCTGGAACAATAAGAAGCCCAGAATCAGGCTCTCCAAACTCAACCAACTTAAAGAAAAGGCTGGGACTTCACTACCAAATATGAGACTCTTCTATTGGGCCTCAGGCATCAAACAAATGCCAAACTGGTCCCATCTCAGACCATATTCTTTATGGGTTGGCACAGAGCCTTGTGTTACCAAAGACTGGTAAGATCTCTGCCTTTCATTCAAAAATTTCACAAGATTCCAACCTTATCTTGGAACTTTGTCATACTGTCTGTGCTTGAGTCAATATTCGGCCTCTGCCAACATCATAATATGATAAGCTAAAATTCCTTCAACCTGAAAAACCAGTGCCATGTAATATCAGTCTTAACAGTATGTATATATTTAAATATTTTTGCTAGGAAATGTCAGAAGATCAGAGTGCTACCATTTTTTTTAATCCTCAATCTTTCTGTGTATGTGTCCTTCTGTTTGTCTGTTAAGTGAATTCTGCATCGAGGTTCAGGAGGAATGACATTTCATTGTCCCTGCACATGTACACAAGTGCAGAAAGACAAATAAATTCACCTTGAATCTTGTTATGCATGAATAGCAACTGCAAAAAAAGCCTTTGCTATAAGCAAAGTGCAGTGCAGTTTTCATTGGTTTCCATGTCAAAGACTGAGCCAACACACCACACAAGTATTTATTATATATTTCTGGGGAACTGATTATTTTGTATGCAATAATTAGCATACTGTAATAGGTTGTATCTCCTTATAGCAGAGTAAACAGTAAACAGTCACAGATGAGCAAAAGTGAGCAAACAAGTACCTAAGTGTGCAGAATGAGTTATACATTTTTTGTAACAAAAATAACTTTAAAATAAAAGTAATGTTAATTAGTCCCCATTTCAACAAATATTTTACAGCTTGCCACTGCTCTTCTCAAAACTTCAGCCTACCTGTGGTACCAGAGTGAGGTTATGATTTGTAAGCCTTAATCCAATCAGCATACAAAACTAAGCATAACAGATGCATAACTACACAAATTAACATAACTCACAGTTTGGTATCCTTGGGATAGTTTTACTATCTTGGGATAATAAAAATGGAGTTGAGTGACTTCCTAGCTGCACACAAGTCTTTGAACATCCACTGTACACTCATTGAGTTGTTATTGCGTTTTTCTTCCCATAACCTTGATACTAAGACAGAAATTATTATCTTAAGGAAACAAACCCAGCAGGGCACTCACTTACCTGTAAATTGAAACTTGGCATCAGGGAGCGGAAGAACAGGGAGAAGGAACTCTCATTGGAGGCGCCTGCATTCGGCCTAGACCCAGGGAAGACGTAACAGATTTATTCAGCTTCTTTTTACATAAAGGCAAGTTAATAATATACATGTTTTGGCCCACAGCATATCAAACCCTGTGTTGTAATTGTAGTGTTGCTATGTCTCCTGGTTCAACAACTAACAGTTTAAAAGAGATTAAAAGACAGCTTGTGTCTCACTTATCTAATTTGAAAACAAAATGAGCCCAGCAGCATGCACAATAATAACCCAGATAGTATAGCTGAGCTGACTGGCCTTGAGACAGCTAAAGTTCAGAGCAAATGTTCAGAGTAAAAACATAGTTGAAAGCTTTCATAGACATGAAACGTAAGAGGGGCCATTTTTTACTGCAATTAGCCTTGCTGTCATTGTGGTTAGATCCTCTCTGTCTCCATAGTTCTACCCACCACTTTACCCTAATTCTCTCCTCTGGCCTCCTCTCTGTTTGTGTAATAGCTATCACAAGACAGGAGAAAACTTCATCATTTGAGAGAAGCGACAATCCTGTCACACACAACTTATTTTGCTCAAACAAATGGAGACATACTGCAGTGAATAAGGAAAAGCACATCTCAATAAAATCAGGTTATAGGGAACCCACTGGACCATTCAAGATACTTTCCTGTCTGCTGACACTCCAACTCTCCAGGCCTCCATCTACAGTTATTAGCAAAAGTTTTTGCTATTAGGAATTAACAAAAAACTATGTTTTCAACTAACTGCAAAAAATAGGAGGCTAACAATAAAAAAAATACAGAAAGGAATTATTCATAGAAAAACACTTCCTAATTGTAAACAGTTTCTTGGGAAACCCATGATGCTGCATCCAGGCGGTTGGGGGATCACATTGACAGTTTATCTGTCCTCTGATCCAAATCATTATGCTGCCTGAGATAATATTCCTGTGGCACAAATTTAAAATTTATACGTAATCATTTCCCAGATCCTTCTTTCAAAGCAATGTAAAGTGATTATTAACTAACATTTAGTTGATGCCTTTGTCCATTTTGCAGAGAGCTTCCTAAATTTATATATAGTTCCTCAGCTCTGATCAACTGATTTATGGGCTTTATTTCATTTATTACCTTGTTTAAAAAAATATTACATTATAACAACGTTCAGCCTTTAAAACACCATTTCTGATGCACTTGCAGATTTTTTTTACTGTTTTACTTGAATTATATGTGATATTTTATATGTTTTATTTTAGCACTCATGACTAATTTTTTAAGAGAAGCACATACCCTACCAAACACCAAGGCTGGCTGGGGTGGCTATAGCTGCTTTGCAGCTCCTCTATTTAAATTTCCTCCATTGTGGACTGGCCTATAATGAAGTCCCTATCTTGGTTAGTCTGCTGCCATTGGCTTTACCTGTCAGGTCTGGTGTAGGAGACCACAGAATCCAGTGGGGGGAGAGGGTCAAAGCCCATAACTGGCTGAGTGGTCACTTCCTGAAAGACAACAACTAACCGATCAAGCACAAATCAAGGCAGTATCAGTACATGTCTTACCTGCTGTTACTTTCTAATGATGATTTAAAAAATTGTTTGCATACATGAGGGAAATTATTTAATATTCTTACATGAGTTATAAAATTAATTTTTCACAATTATGAGTAACAACCAAGCATGGGGGAATTTTCTAAGTTTGTACCAGCAGGTGGTAATCCCACCCATTCATACCCACAGTTACTGTAACAATATTAGTAAAGTTTGCTGTACAGGTTGCAGTACTGTGAGTGAGTGAGTGAGTGAGTGAGTGAGTGAGTGAGTGTGTGTGTGAGACCCAGTTTACCCTGTGAACTGACACTGATGTTGTCATACCTAAGATCTGATGGAGCTACTCCTTATACATACACACACACACACACACACACACACACACTCACTTCAGAATGGAGGGGGGGTGTTATCTAAGTGACTTTGACAGTGGCATGGTTGCTGGTGCCAGACAGGGTGCTTTGAGTATTTCAGAAGCTGCTGCCTGGGATTTTCATGCACAAGAGAATGGTGGGGGGGGGGGGGGGGNGGGGGGGGGGGGGGGGGGGGGGGGGGGGGGGGGGGGGGGGGGGGGGGGGGGGGGGGGGGGGGGGGGGGGGGGGGGGGGGGGGGGGGGGGGGCATCCAGTGAGCAGCAGTTCTTTGGACAGAAAGGCCTTGTTGATGAGAGAGGTCAGAGGAAAATGGCCAGACTAGTTCCAGCTGACAGGAAGGCTACAGAAACTCAAATAACCACTCTTTACAACAGTGGCAGGCAGAAAAGCATCTCTGATAACACAGTACTTTGAACTTTGAGTTGGGTGGGCTACAACAGCAGAAGACCACATCAGGTTCCACTTCTGTCAGCCAAGAACAGGAAGCTGAGGCTGCAGTGGGCACAGTTCAGGCTGGTGGTGGTAGTGGTGTAATTTTTTGGGGAATGTTTTCTGGGCACACACACACTGGGCTCCCAATCAAGCAACATTTGAAATGCCACAGCTCACCTGAGTATTGTTGCTGACCATGTGCATCCTTTTATGGCCTTCCAGCATGATAATGCACCATGTCACAAAGCAGAAGTCTTGTCAAACTGATTCCATGAACACAACAATTTCAGTGCACTTCTGTGTTTTCCCTAGTCACCAGATCTGAATTCAAAGGTGCTCTACATTTGGGATGTATTAGAACACCAGATTGGCAGCATGATTGTGCAGCTAACAAATTTGCAACAATTATATGATGCAATCATGGGAATATGGACCAGAGTCTCCAGGCCCCCTGAATGTTTCCAGGACCTTGTTGAATCCATGCCACAAAGAATTCATGCTGTGCTGAGAGCAAAGGGGGAGGTCCTACTTGGTATTAGAATAGTATTCCTAATAAAGTAGCCTGTGAGTGTGTTATGTCTTTGCCTGTGTGTTTGAGGTCATTGTTATGCTCCAGTAATTTTGACCAAAACATGAACTCCGTTTGCAGAAACGCAGGCCCAAATGTACAGGGATCTGCCACCATGTTTCACTGTTGCCTGCAGACACTCATTCATGTACCACTCTCCAGTCCATTGGTGGACACACTGCCTTCTGTTAAAGCCAAAAGTTTTAAATTTTGACTCATCAGTCCAGAGCACCTGCTGTCATTCTACCGCACTCCAGTCCTTGTATTTTTTTGTGCATAGGTGAGTTGCTTGGCTTTGTTTCCAACTTGGAGGAATGACTTTTTGTTCACAAATGTTCCCTAAAGACTATTTCTGATAAGATTTTTTCAGATCATTGACAGGTGTGCCAAGGTCCCAGTGGTTTCCATCAATCCTGAGTTGATTGTGGTGCTAGAGGCCTCTTGATTTCAAAGAGAAGCCAGCTTGATGTAACTCATGTTTATGGTCCTCAATCTTGCCCATTCTTTTGCACTTCTGCAGAACAGCTTGGACAGCACATCTGGAAACACCTATTTGCCGCAAAATTTCTGCTTGGGAAAGACCTTGCTGATGGAGGACGACCCATGTGTGTCTTGTTCTTGTTACTTTTGCCAGAGTGTAAGAATTAAAGGTTAAAACTGTCACATCTTCCGCAACCCTGGTCCAGGACTACCACCACTATTCAATAAAAATGCTTCGGCAAGACTCCTATCGCTATACCTGCCTACCTCCTAATATGAGAGTGACTAGATCAAAAAGAGTCATGTTGGCTTGGACACTGCCTGGATAAACAAGGTCCATGTCAAATGTCGGGGGAACCAGGACAGTTCAATGATAAGTGGGCTTCTGGAACCAATTTCAGATGGACAACCGATGATAACATGGACTAGATGGAATGGAATGGTACTACAACAGCAAACCTAATGAGAGAGGCTATATGAGAAGAATGAGGGAACTATGGGCAATGAACAAGAAAAACAACTAGTCATCCAACATTCAAAGATCATCAAAAGAAGCCTCCTGTCAAAACAAGACATTGATGACATAAGATGCAGATATCAAGACTTAAATCCCATGCAACCACATTCAGAACCTAGAGGAGGCTGCATGACAGAGTGTGCCAGAATGCATGCCAGATAGCTTGCATGGCTCAGGTGCAGACATCAAGAAGATCATAGCTAAGATAACTATTGTCATCCACTGCATTAGGCTTCCTAGACTTGGGAATGTCAGAAATCATAGCCAGCAAGCTGAATGCACATGTGCAGAATGGGTTTGGAAACACCAGAGGCTCAAACCACCAGCTACTGGTAGACAGAGCTGTCCACCAAGATTCCAAGACCAGGCAAAACCTTTTAAGCGTTGCATGGATTGATTACAAGAAAGCATATGACTCATGGCCACACAAATGAATACTGGAATTCCTGGTGCTGTTCAAGATCAATAAAATGTTAATAACCTTCAAGAACTCAATGGACCACTGGAGGACAACATTAGAAACTAACTTAAAGACAATTACACAAGTGACCATAAAGTGTATGTACCAAGGAAATGTACTTTCCCCACTGTTGTTCTGCATAGACCTGAACCCATTCAGCCAGAGTATTACTATGAGTGGTTACAGATACAGGTTCAAGATCTGAGTTACCATCAGCCACATCCTGTACAAGGATGACATCAAGCTGCACGCTAAGTCTGCAGGAGACATTGACTCCCTGATCCACCTGACCTGGATCTATAGTGAGGATATTGGGATGTTGTTTGGACTAGAGAAGTGCATTAGAATGACCGTAAAAAGAGGGAACATGATCAAGACATAGGGAGTTGATCTACCACAAGTCCACATAACAGCAGCACAAGTACAGGTACCTAGAGAACCTCCAATCACATGGGAACCATGAGCCAAAAACTAGAAAGACAGCATTATCCAAATACCTCCAGAGTAAGACAGATCCTAAAGAGCCAGCTAAATGGAAAGAACAAGATCAGCGCCAACAACACATTTGTCCTGTCAGTCATCAGATACCCAGCTGCCACAGTAAGTTGGCCAAGAGAGGAAATGGAAGCTGCAGAGTTCAAGACACGAAAATTCCTTACAATGCATGGAGCCTTCCATCCCAAATCCAACACCTAGAGATTATACACCAGCAGGAAGGAAGGGGGAAGGGGCCTGGAAAGTGTGATGACTACTGCCCTGAATGAGATATGGAACATCCATGAGTACATCCATGCAATATCCCCTAAAAATGAGCTGCTAGGAAAATGTCTGAAGCAGATAGGGGATGTAGATAGTAGGTAAGCAAAGGAGGTCCCATTGCAGGATAAGCCTCTCCATGGAATACATTATCGACATGAGGAAATCTTACTAATGGCTGCAAATGGCAGAAAAGAACAGTACAGAGGCACTAATCAGGGCAACACAAGATCAAGCACTCAGCACCAAGTCAGTCAAAACAGAGGTAACATATCAGACAAGACCCCAGGTGCAGACTGTACAAAGAAACCCCTGAGACAATCCAGAATCTAGTAGCGGGCTGCAAAATGCAGACAGGGACAGTACATATTGAGAGGCACAATCAAGTGCCAAGGATCATATACCGGAACATCTGTAGTGTAAATGGGAGGAACCACAGTAAGTGGCAGAGAACAACAGAGCCAAGGTCCTATGGGACTTCCACATCCAGACAGATAAACAAGTACTGGCTAACCAACCACATATAGTTATAATAGTTAAGGAAGAGAAAACAGCAGTGGTGCTAGATGTGGCAATTCCAAGTGATAAAAACATCAGAAAGAAGGAATATGAGAAGCTGGAGAAATACCAGGGATTGCAAAAAGAACAAAGGAGAATGTGGAAGTTGGAAACCAAGGTAGTCCTAATGGTGACAGGACCACTTTGGGCTGTGACCACTAAGCTGGAAGACTGACTCCGTCAGACCATACTATGCTATACCACCAAACTCCAAGGCCTCTGGTAGGAGGCCTGAGTCTGAGGAAGAAGGAGAAAAACCAGGTGAGAAAGGACTTACTTACTTACATACATACATACATACATACATACACACACACAAGTAAATGGGTAGAAATGAGGAGAACAAGGAGAGGCAGCTTGCTGTGGAATTGTGCTTAATAAACCAGAGATGTCTCATTTGCAACCATAATTATTAACCTCAATATAATTTAACAGTTATTATTGCTGCACCTTCTCTTGAAGTTGTGGTCTGTGATTCTCATACAAAATCTTGTGATCTTAACTATTTATGTAGTGCATTCCTCATGGCCCTTAGTTGCAAAAAGTGCAAAAGTCTGAGTTGAAAAAGTCAGGAAAACATGCTCTGATAGCACTATATGAGCATGGCTGAGGTAAGATGTAACAGTAGGTTTTAGGTTTTTATTTCCAAATAATTAATGAATATTGATCTATAGCCATTTCACACATTTCACTCATGCATAAGTACAAGCTGTACTGCCTGCTCAGAGGTCAATATTGTTGGTAGGTCATGCAGGATCAATAGTAAAGAGAGACCATTAAGGAATATGCACTTGAGTGTGATTCCTAAGGGGAACATTAGTAAACATGGCCCAAAAATGGCATGTTTGTTAAAGTGCCCGTTCTTTGATCACACATAATGTTAACTGAGCAATAACTTAAATTGAATAAACTATAAAATTGAGAGCAATATAAAAAGACATCTTTTTCTAATAGTAGACTATTTAAACGATTTTTTAAAATCAAGATGGAGTAATGAATAAGTAAATGTCACCAGACAACACAGATGTTAAATACAAACATATTTTATGCCAAGATATGATGTAGCCATTATCAATGACCTTGATAATAATGCCATTTAACCTGTGCTTCTATGAAATACATTAAGATGTGACTTTTGTAGTCGACTAGAACGAGTACAACTTGGCAATATTTTGTATTTGGTTAAACTACTCAGGATCTCATACCATTGAGATAAGTAAGCAATGGATCAACCCTGCAGTCTACAGCTAGGTGGCTCACACACAAGGCTGTCTGATTAGTGTTAAACATTCCCACTCCCTTCTCACCAGAGGCAGTGTAGCAGTGGCACCCTTGATCTCTGATAAGATGACATGACGATGTATATTCCTTGGGGCATTCTGGTACCTTATCTTCCTCCTAAGGGTGACAAAGGTGCAAAAGAGAAGCAGAGTAATTATTTCCCTAGGACTGTGTGGTATTTTGGTGAACGGGAGCAAAGTAGGGCCAAGTTAGGTAAACCCAATATAATTTTAGCAATGATGGTCACATTTTAAAACCACAGATGGAGAGATTTAGCCTTCCAGCAGCCTTTACAGGATTCTACATTTTGGAAAAAGAACAACAAACAGTTGTTGTTCCTCAAAAAAGCACATTAATTGCTAAGAAGACTGTTCCTACTTTACCACTATGACTGCCGGGTTGTCCCCTAAAACAGAGCATAAAGTGTATCGGAAAAGTGGATTCAGCTAGCTTCTGGAAATATGCTCTCCAGACTAGAGAGATGGCTACACAGGAGGATGTAAACACACAGCTGTCTGAATATTGTGCTTCCCCCTCTGTATGACCTAAAGAACACAGAACACTATCTATACACATATCTATCATCACTTCAGTGCCATGCATCAGATGCTTCAAATTAATTTGAGTTAATAATTTCAAACACAGTCTCTTTCTTTAGAAAGGCCCTGGCACCATGCTTGCCCAGCTAGGTTGAGTACATGGATGGGGGGAGTAGGCTTACTTGTTGTTATAGTCCTCCACAAGGGGGTCTTTCAAATCCACTCTCTGCAGGACTTCTCGCACATTACCTTCCAGCCAAAACAGGACCCGACCATCCTTCCATAGGGTATGGCAACGGCCCACGTAGAGGGACAACAATTCATTGAGGGCAGGCGGCTGCCTGCTCAGAGGAGGAAGGGTAGAAAACACAATATTGAATCAGTGAAGTGACAGAATAGAGGAGTGTCAGACTGTTTAGCAACTATGTAATTTTCAGCACTCACGTGTTTACTGTAGCCATATATTAATAGATTTATTAAGATTTAAACCCTGCTTTGATTAAAAACACTGAAAGAGTTAAAAAAGGGAGCCCAGTGGACTTAAACCTGGAAACAGCTCTGTAGACACTTTACTACCTGGCCTCCTCAGCTGAGAGATGCTGAAGGACTACTTACCGGATTTGGCTTTTTGGTCCAAAGAAGGCATGAGAGTAAACAGCAGTGTCTGGCTGCACAGCACATAGATCAAGCAAAGGCATCAGTACTGAAACACAAAAGAACAGTGGCATAGTCACGCCAAGAGTGCACTTGGCATATTCCAAGGAGGAGGGGGATTCACCACCTATTCTCAAATGATCCCAAAAGACAAAACACAGCAACAAACTAAAATGGATCCCTTCCTCAACATACAATTATGACTACTGAAACATAACTGGGACAGAACTGAAACTGTTGTAAGATCTACAAAAAAAGGTATGAACACTACATTGGGATTATCTCAGAACTACTGAAGGAGGCTTAGTAAAACTGTAATATGATGGCACCAATCGTCATATTTTTTGCTAATCCCATCACAAGTGTAAGTGGTACGTACTGTCTCAATCCTGAAAACCACCTTGGAAAGTTGGAAATCTTGCTGATGAGTATAAAGCAAGGCACAGAATAAGTTTGCATAGAGACAAAAAGAAATACATAAGAAGCAGAGGCAGTAATGGTTGATACTGCAGCAACTAAACCGATGAGTATGTTACAAGTATGGACTGAAATACTGAATCTACCAAGAATTACAGATCATTTAAAAACATTTAACATGGTCATGAGATTTGTGTGATAATAAAATCAAATTCAATAAACTGCCCCAGATGATTTCTGTATTTCAAATAATAGTGCAAACTCATATTTGATTTAAATCAAATATTGTGGTTACTTAATAGATCATAGAGTTGTAAACCAGTAAACCAGTAATAAAATAGTTACATTGAAAATGCAATACCAGAGCAAATTATGACCAAAATGGAAACATTTTTAACTTTGGTTTACTTATCAGCACAAATATTTCTTCAAAAAAAGAAAGAAATAAATACAAACAAAAAATTAAAATTTCAAACCCCTTACAGAAATTTCAAGTGATCAAGTCACACAGGAAACTCAGATTGAGCCCATCATTTAATTCCAGTCAACTATCAGAGCAGTTCCCCCTACAACAAAGATCTAAAGAGGTCTTATAATGCAGACATTCATAGGTAAGTATTCATTCTAACTCTTAACCAGCCAAAACCCACCACTAAATAAATATTCATGATGGTAAATCAGTGCGGCACAATAATTCAACGTATTATTTTTCCCAGTACTTTTTGAATAACTTCTACAAATAGGTATGGGCAAATGTTGTTCTGTGATGAATCTGATAAAAACCACATGACAATCAGAAATTCTGTAAAGAGCTTCTGGACTTGCAGTTTCATCTGTGGCGGGGGTGCAAGTGCGACAACAGCTCCACAATGCCATGGTCATGAATAAAAGGACACCTCAGCTGATACCTGGCTGCATCACCAAAAAGAGTAGGAGCTTTCCAGAACATCTATTACTCAGTTGGCTAAAGTGCTTATTCTAGATACAAACTGGGTTCTGTGAATAAGCTCACATCTCGTCCCTGTGTCATGTCATTTGCCCATTTTGAGTGCATGTTTAAGTGGCAGTCTGCTTTTTCACAGGCAGGAAATTGGTTACAGAAGTGTACAAATGGGGGATTTCCCAAACTACACCAAAAATAAACCTAAAAATAGCAGTCCAGTAGATGGTCAAAATGGAACAAGTGACCTCAGCTTTAGCCCCTGCAAAAGGAGAAGCTCCCACCATAATTTGGGAATTAATCAGTTACAGTCTTTGAATTTCAAGTGAATGGAAAAAAAATACGGAATGATCAGAGCAGCAATCCTGTGTAAGCTCTCTCCCACAGCAACAATGGACTCAATAGGAGAAAAACTTTGTCAATGAGAGCCACAGAGCACCCCCCTGTGGGACGTGACCCAGGGATCGTAGAGTAGGCTCACCGCCAGGGAACATAATGAGAGCATCCTGGAGGAGGTCATCAGCCTTCTGTTTTATGCAAGCACATTCTTCTTGGGACAACTCATCCTGTAGGCTCTGGTGATAGTAGGACAGCGCCACAGAGAGGGCAAAGTTGGGCAGCTGGGACAGGTTACGGTGTACCTGGAGCAAGGGGTGGAAAATACTGACAATCCAAATGTAGCACTGCATAAAACTAATTATGAACCACCATTTAAACAGTAAGCTGCATATTAACATTTATTCTGAAACAAACACTAAAATAACACTAAATAAAATGCTCAAAGTAATGTCCTCAGAATTCAGCAGTTAGCGTCTTAGATTTATACACCTTAAATTCTGTATTCTAAGGTCAACAACGTTTTCTATTATAAAATGTAAAAAAAATTATTAAACAGGATTCTGTGGTTTCTTACTGCTATTTAAGTGCACACCACCTTCCATTTTCTACTGCTCACCTCCCATTCGTTGTACAGGCGGATGAGAAAAGCGTATTCTCGTGAACGCAGAGACAGGAAGTCCACTATCAGTAGCATGCATAGAGGGTCATTTTCAGGGTCTAGACTTTGGGGGGGACATAAAAAGGAAGCCGGTTTTGCTAACTCAGTGACTTCACATACTTAAAATACTAGTTCAGCATAATTATTTTATTTAAAAGAAAGGTGTTTTGCAGTGGAGGTACTGGCTTAAAAGTTGGAAAAACAATGTGTTCAGCTGATGTAGTTGACTGTCCTTTTGACTTCACTTTAGTACCTCAGGATGAGCTTGCAGTACTCCAGTGCAGTGCGTGGACAGCCTCTCTTTTCCAGGAACATCATGTGTTTATATAAAGCCAAGTAACATGCCCTGTAGAAAGATAGGAGCCCATGAAGATGACTAAATTTGGCATGTGGTTCCATTCCACATTCAACTTCATATAGCTACCTGCTACAGTAGGTGTCACAGCACTGTGTGGAGAACACGGTATAACTCAAACAGTTCATTGTGCCCAGGCAAGAGAGAATCAAAGTGAGAAGGTAGGGGGTATGTAAGGGCTTTCAGTGTTTAATTAAATCCTCACCTTTAAAACTTGATGTTTTTAAAATACAGGTAAAAGCACATTTATTAAATATTTTAATAATACCACCGCTTTGGACCAAATGGCAAAACATAACTGACTGGTAATTGGACCAGTTATGACAGAGCTGATAAATGACATGTTGATGAATTGGTAGGGAGAACAAAAACAGCTGCCAAAGACATGACCTGAGGAGCAGTCAGTGACTCAGAGAGGACATCTAAAGGCACAAGTAACAGAGGACTCACCTGTTCTCTGAGCGGCGGTAGTCCAGTCTGCAGCTTCCTGATGTCAGGCTGAACACAGGGTGGAATGCACACTCAAAGCTGTAGAGAGCCCGTTCTGAAACACACAGTGTATTATTCATCAACCTGTACAACTAATGAGACAGCTGAGGGAAATTTCATGTAAACTCAAGTTCAGTGACAAAGTAAATTTCTCAAGTAAATAATTCCCAAATGTGCCACTAAAGACCACAATCTGAAATACAGATATGGCCAACATATTTGTGAGATTTCATTTTTTTAAACCACTACAAATCACTAAACCACTACACAGTCACATAATCAAAAATTCTCCTAAGTACATTATATAATTTTTATAAAGGCCTCACAAGTCCCAAACTGTGCTCAAAACTTTTGGCGTTGTTTGCTACAAAGACAAGGGATTGACAGAATGAAATTTAAAATGAACTAAATCAGAATTTTTTTTTTCCATTGCAAAGTCTCATAAAAGTAATGTGCTATCAAGTACATTTGGTGTCACATCAAACACATTTTGTAAGGAAACAAGTCATGTACAGCGGGGCTGTATCAAAAAAAACTTTTTTGCAAACTTTTTTTTCTTCCAACAACTAAATATTCATTTCATACATTATGGATGTTAAAGTTACTCAATGCCTATAAGCTACAGAACAATATAGTTGTTTACACGAGTGAGTGAAACCAAGCTGACAGAAACATGGATAAACAAGCAAGCTATTTTCGAAGGTCCAACAAATTCAGGTGAATCTGAATGGAGTTTAAGTTTAAAATCTACACACAACAGAAAAAAAATGCAATAAAAACCCAACATCTTAATGAGCACAGCAAAGAGGAAACTCATGTCACAGATTTTTGCCTGTTTCCCCAAGAGATGTGTTTATAAGACACAGGGACAACTTTTGAAGGTACTTGTGCTTACACTGACGGCACAAATGTCAGTGAGTTCCTATTTTTGCCATTGCCACATAAGGAATGAATCACATTAAACCATAATCCTATTTGTTTCTTCTCATTGAATCAGTGTCAATATTTTCAGTCGAGTTTAACTGTAAAAGAGGATATCAATCTTTCTGTATTTCATCAGAATTTCTAAAGTGTATTGTTATAAAACTGGAAGTGTTGCTTTTTCTATAGTATTCTGTTCTAATGGTGCTGAAGAGACAAAAGGTGGAGAGTAGCTTTTTAGTTATCTGATAGCAATTACAAACAAATATGACAAATTAGAAGGGAAATTTTGAAATCAAATACATTTCAAAGAGTTCACAATCATTTTTTTTTATTTATGAAGCAGGGGAATCACTCTATGACAAGGTGGATTACGGAAATGCCCTCTATTTGCATGGACTTTTTAGCTATTGCTTCATGTTAATCCAGTCTATTCCTGAACAATATATTTGTATCCACCAATCATTTCATTTAATTATACACTGACCCAGTTAAATGGAAGTGTAATACACACAGGAAACATTACTTAAGGTTGTATACCAGGTCCTTGCCAAAAATTCCAGCTTTTGTAAACAGTGTTTGTAATAAAAAGCATGGCATTTGTACCTGAAGAAACTTGACAAAGTAGTCATTTAGGCATAAATAATTTGCCCATTGAACTATTTCCAAGAGAACATTTTGTACTCTATAGCTACAAAAACCAGGTGATTCTGTTTTCCACCCAAATGAAGTCTTGAGCTGATGTCATGATGGAATACAAATTAAAAACCTTCTGGACCCTTGAGAGTGAAAAGCTTCCAACTAGAACATCAAAACCATGACTCACCAACCAGGTCCCTGGCCATCTCCTGGTCCTCCTGAATACGGCATACATCTGACAGCTGGAGCAGAGAGTCCACGTGATAAGGGTTGAGCTGTAGGAGAGCCTGAGAATAGGCAGAACATGGTTAAAGTGTAGTGAAACTATTGTTACAAAGTAGTGAGGGTGAATTGCTACAACAAACCCTTTCTGAGAGGCAATAATTATGCTGTCACAATAGCTTCCCGCTGCATGTGGTACCCACCACAATATTGTTAGGGTCCATGGACTCAACTGCGTCGAGAAACTTGAATTGGACTTGCTGGTACTCCCGATTGTGGACAAAGGTAAAGTACTGCAGTCCATCACATGTATCCTGCAGATTCATGGAGATCCCTAAGGGAATGGAGCACTAAAATTAAAATGAGTTTGTTATTGTTTCTGGGGGTGTGGAGACAGTTGCCTGTGTATGCATGAAAAGTGTAAAAACAATGAAGAGGCAGGCAAGCAAAAGTTAAAACCTAGCAGACGGGAAGATAACCCACTAACACAACAATCACATCTTGTGCCAAATCAGCTGATGTTTTTAAAAGCTACATTTTCCACTTCATAAACCATCCATATGCTGTGAGGGGGAAAAAAAATTAAAAATAAAAAAAAACAACAATCTCGGGTTTTGTTCTCTCCATTTCAACCAGTTTAACTTGACCCTTTGGAAACATCACTGGGAATCCCACTGCCAGCAGGTCTTCCACCATTAAAAAGTTTCAATAACACCTTTGACACTGGCTGACTTTCAAAAGGATTTAGAGATACCACCGGCTGAAAAGGTAGAAGTATAACTAAGCTGGGCTTTTTGAGCAATTAGTCCTTCAAGATATACTCCTTTGAGCAAGATCATTCTACTTCAAGTGAAAAGAACTTTGGAAACTCAAGTTTTTTACTAAATTAGTTTTTGCAAGTATTTCACAGCCAGTATTTTCGGAAGGTAATACATACAAGCACCAACCAAAAAACTTTCTTTGTCAGTAAATGTATCAGCACCTCTAGTTGAGCAGTGAAATACAACTGTGGCACTACATATATGGCAAGCAGGTTCTGTAACACATGTATTAAAATCTCATTGGAAACACCATAACTTGAACCCCAAAGTACACAATAACAGATCATCTAAATTTATCTTTGAAATAGTTCAGCAGAAAACAGAGGAGCCATCTTTTTAGTGAAATATAGCCAAACACCACCCTTGAACTTGATCATTTTTCATGTACAGTTGTAACAAACAGGTTCCCACGTGGTAGTTATCTTTTCAGACAACATCCAAAGGAACCCATCAAGAGGACACTTAAAATCCAGACCTTAGAGGTTGGTAGATTTTTTAGTACATTTTTTTTTCAGGAACAACTTTGGAAGGAAATTACGCTGACACTGTGTCCCTGCCTTAGTGGCTTGATATGTTGTGTGTGCCTCAGTGAAGCATGGGAGATTCACCTGGTTTACTGAACCGAGGCCAGGAATCTTTGGGGGCAGTCATCCATGTACTGCGGTGGAACTGCCTCTGTCTCACCCTAGGCCTAGGGTAGGTAGCATAAAACAGAAAACCACAGAGAGCAGGTTGGAAACATGTTGACAAGGCTTCACCTAGAGATTCTCTAGTTGTACCACAAAAAAAAGTTGACTTAAAACATGTTTGTTGACGAGAACTAGTTTCGTTATTCCTACCTTTGGTCTCCTAAAACTGCACGAGCTCCAAAGTATCTTTTCAGCTCAGTCTCTGGATTCAGATTCCTAATTTTAAAAAATATATATTATTAAGTAAGAAGAATAATAAGAAGTATGACAGCATATGCATTACAAAACTCAGGCTCAGAAAAAAAACCACTGAAAGTGACAAAGAAAGCAATTTAAACTTTTTTTAAGTTCACATTAGGTCAAATTCATGTCAGCTTGCATGAGGACCCTATTTTATTATAATTTCTTAATTTTTTCTTAAATTATTTTTTTTCTATGAAATGAATCTGTATCTATAAAGCTCAATCTCTGTTTTTCTCTTTGTTTGACCTTCATGAATAAATGTTTTCAAGCCACAGACTTGAAATATGGCACCCAGATACATTTCACCCTAAGTGAGGGTTTTTGATTAGTCAAATTCATTAAAATCCAAAAAAGGCTAATTACTATTTAAACATTTTTAAGTTCCGTCTTTGACAAGACAAGATAGCGTGAGTAGTGATGCAGAGAGTACATACATGATGCTGACGAATTTTCTTGTTCCATGCACAAAATCACATTATGATGTTATAAAGTTTGGCTGTGTGTGACACACATACACACACACACACACACACAATCCCTTTCCTTGAGTACGACGTGGCGTGTGCACCACTCTCTGTGGCATTTGCCTGTCCGACAACAATAACAACACATACATTGAATACAACCACTTTCATGATAAAACTGTTTAGTGATTATATAATGTACTTACCAACAATTATTATCACTATAATGTGTTATATGCTTTTTACATTTTCACTGCTACACTTTCTTGATCCAGGCAGCACCAGGTATCTCAGCTAATATTCTTATTACATACACTTACAAATTCCTTTTGTTTTCAAATGTATGGTATTTACCAGTGGATTTTTTTTTACATACATTTCCACTGACATGCATACACTTTTGTCCTATTTTTTTCAAGACTTCCAACTGATGAAATGGATGACATCAGCAGAAAAAATGCTGTTCCATGTTTGATAGGCATTCTGATGTTTTGTTTGCTTATGTGGCTCTCAATACTGATACGTGTATGCCACAGTCAATCACACAAATGACTCAAAGAACACTCACCTGTGCTCCACATACAACACTGGCCTGTTGTCTGAAGTTCCACAAGTTCCACTCTGATGGGAGAGGCCATTGGTTTTCTCAATGGTCTCTAACAAAGTGTCAAGGTCATCTCCTGCTCCTTCTTCCTGCTGCAGAAAAGTGCATACATCACTTCAGCCACTGACATTTGGAACAGAACAAGTCACTGAAACATTATCAACAAGCACCATGTTAGCATAATACAGTAGGGCCTTGAAACTTGAATGAGCAGCTTTAACTACTAACCTATCTGTTGTACTGATATTATATCTTTTCTTACTTTATCCTTCAGTCAGCTCTTCACAGTAGTGCAGCACCCACCTGTTCACAAGGTTCTCAAACTTCGCTGTAACATAGGACTGGAACAACACCTTGTGCTTAATTACCTGTGTGTCTTCTGAGGCTGCTTTTTTCTTCTTCTTTTTATTTTTCCGTTTACTTGCCTTGTCACCTGAGGTCACCTGTTCATTAAATAAATACGAGTTCTAACTAAACCTCAGAATATCCAAAATAATACTGTACACATTTCAAAAATGTTTAATTAAACTAAATTATATATTTTATCTGATTATTTAGTGTGTGTATATGCCTTCTCAGTCTGTCCAGTGTCATTCTTCTTTTCATTCTCTTGGTCTTCAGGCTCACCCTGCCTGACTCCAGCCTCCTCATCTGTAGGACATCTCCCCATCTCATTGTCTGCATCGCAGATCTGCAGAGGAAGCGCAGCAAAGACTCTCAATACTAGCTGAACATTACTACTGAACTGCTTCTCCTTTTACTTGTGTTCATCTACTTGTGATATTTTTCTGGTCACCTGAAGTGGTGCCACACATATAGAGAGTTTAAATGTACAGACACCACTTGTAAAAGCTGTTTTTCTCAAGTAGTAAGAGAAATTGGGTACTTTACCAGTTCATAAATGTTGTTTACATTTTTCTGAGTTTTGTTTTTCTTGGACTTTCGGCTGCAGTTCTTCACCGGCTGCAAAACTTCTCCATCCAGCACCTCCTCCCCGAGCTCCGCAGTTTCTTCGCCGGAATCAACAGGTAAGTCTCCGATGTTTATGGCCTCTTGGCCCCGCTGTCTTCCTCTCAATCTTCGAAGAGCACGGCTTGACATAGTCGGTGGAGACAGCAGATACTCGGGACGGTTGAAGATGATGTCAGGCTTCCAATGTTACTAAAGCACCATAACACGCTGACGTGCAATCTGATTGGACGGCGCACAGGAAACTAAAACTGACGTTGAATAATACGGGTTGCATAGATGGACAAAATTTTCTATACAGCATCGCGAGAAAAGAGGGTGCAATCTGATTGGACGGTTTAGAATGACACTTTCAGGAAGTGACACTCATAAATACGGGTTGGACAGAAGGACATCATTATTTTTTTCTGTTAAGCAGAAAACTCGAAATAATAATTCCCCTGAATTGGTTTAAAATTTTTCCTCCACAGGCTCATGGTCATTGTTCAAAAAATGAAGTACTACATTTTGGATACGGAGAAAAAATAATATACCACAGAAGTGTTTCGCTTTTTTAATACATGTTTTCATTTAGCAGATTATGTACTGAAAGTTGTATGCCACACCAAAGCTTTGGGGCTTTGATTTGGGACCATTGAGTAGCCAGAGATGGAAGTGGTTAACAGAGATATATGTAAATGGTTTAGCTTGAAAAGCAACGTGTGCAGTGGCATTCTGGATCTGGTGGAGAGGCTTGATGGTGAAGGCCTGAAGACCAGACAAAAGGTAGTTGGAACAGTCCAGGCAAGATATAATCTGGACCAGAAGCTGCGTACAGAGTGTTGTGACATAAGGGCAGATCCTGGGGATTAATGTACACCTGGATTAAGGCTTCAATGTTTTGGGAGAAGTGGGTGGATAAACAATAAAATGAGTGAATTGTCCATGTTGGATGGAGAGTCCCAGCAGGTAGATGGACTTGCTGGAAGGTAAAAGGTCTTGGCGAGACTCACTTGGGTATGGCGATCAGTCATTCAAGCAGAGATATCCAAGAGGCATTTATATTTGTTGTGCATTGGCATTTAATACACGTTTGTCAACATTTTAACATGTTGAAAATTGTTTTGTTTTCTATTATTTGTATATATCTCACAGTTGGTTTCGCTTTTTTTCTCCCACGTAAAAAACTGGCAGTTCAGAAAATTATTGTAGTAAACTGGGCTCCGATGTGGTAAAGGATGAAAATAGTGTGGTTTCTATTACACGGAGTTTATTAGTAAAGCAGTTAGAGGCTACAGCCCAAAAAGATAAACTGAAGCAGTGCACTTTCAGCCTTCCTTCAATAGGCCTAAAACCCCTTGGCCAGACTTACAAACTGCAGGGAGGGCACACACAGTCCACACTACGGTTGTGCACTTAGGTATGTAAGTCAATTGAACTATTTACAGGTCAAACCCTACTTCTTCCCCTAGGGACACCCTTGAGTAGAGGATGCTACATTCTTTTTTATAAATGTTCATGTAAAAAAAATTGTATTCAATGCTCAGGAAAAAATGTTTTATGAGAAAAAACACTTTCTGAATTAAACACAAATTGTTATTACATCCATGCATCTGGTCACATAATCTGTGATTTACCCTGGTGTTTCAGGTTTTTCAGTATCAAACACTGGCACCCAGGCCATCCAACCAGGGTTCAACAGGGCCCATCCTGCATCCAGGTAGTGCTACCTTGAACCGACTGCTCATCTCTCTTGAGCCACAGTCATTTATATATGACATCTCTGCAGCATCAATAACAGCTTCAATAGCCTTTACCCTGGTTTACACCTGGTTGCTGATGTACAGTGCCTTCAGAAAATATTAACCCCCATTCAGTATTTATTGTTCTGCTGTGTTGCAGAGTCAAATTAAAGCATATTTAAATAGGATTTGTCCCCACTCCTGCAGAATTAATTCTCTATAATGCTTAAATAAAATGAAGTATGTAGATGTCTTTAGTATTATATTAAAAAACACACACGCAAAAATATGAGGTGATTACTATTCATCCCATTTGTTTTAACAGCCTAAATTGGGTGCAGTATTCAATTATATTGAAACATCACAGTAAATGATACATTAACAATGTACGCTTGTGTTCATTTTGGGTACAACTGTGCTCAATTACTTGATTGTGCAATAAATATCTTTGATTGTGAGGTCTTACAAATAAAACAGCAGTTGAGATCCATCCTGCTGTCATGAAGACCAAGGAGCTGTCTGTGTAATTTTAAGATGAAATTATGAAAAAGACTGTTTTGAACCTTCCTAGGAGTACTGTGAAGTGCATTGTAACAAAATGGAAAACATGGCACAATCCAGACACTTCCCAGATCAGCCTGTTCTATCAAATTGGGCAACTGGACAAGCTGGGCATCTGTCAGAAAAGTGACTGAGAGGCTGACTACAATATGGACAGAGTTGCAGACTTCTTTGACTTAAATGGGAGAAATTGTCCAGACATCAAATATCTCTTCAGCACTTCATAGGCTCAGCCTCTTTGGGCGAGTGGCTAGAAGTACACTACTTCTGAGGAAGCAACAGGCAACATTAAGCAACAGTGGGATTTTGCCACAAAACACATAACAAAACCTAAAACCTTTTGGAGGACAAAGTTGTTGTCTGATGAGATCAAAGTTGAGTTTTTTTCTCCTGAAACGAGATGTTATGTATGACACAAACCAAATACAACCCAACAACTAGATAACACTGTCCTTACCATCAAGCATGGCAGTTGCAGTAAAATGATCTGAGGTTGCTTTTCAGCAGAAGGAGCAGAAAAGCTTGTTGTCATTGCTGTCCACCAATGCTCTCCATCCAATCCAGCAGCATTGGACAAAATTTGCACTAATTAATGGGCAAAAGTTCCAAAATTTAAATATTCAATGCTCATATTGACATACCCAAAAAGATTAATGGCTGTAATTCCTGCTGAAGGACTAATTTAATTCATTTTAACATAACTTCTACAGACGTGGGGGGAAATCCAATTTAAACTTGCTTTAATTTGAATTTGCAGTACAGCAACATGAGAAACAATAAATGGGGAATGAATACTTTCTGTAGGCACTGTACATGGTGATCATTTTAATAAATGGTAGAAAAAGCAAGCATTGCAGTAGATGCACTACACTAAATGTTGATCTTAAGGATGTGTTTACAAGAGTGACTGTAGTGCTCAAAGAATCATTCAAGGAAATAGTAACTGAAAAATTTGAAAGCTGGCCACTGCAGTTGAAGTCTCATAGTTTAAAAGGAATTACTCAGTTAATTATACTGACAAAGCACTGGCTGCAGAAAAAGGGAGTGCACACAATAGAGGGAGTGTATAAGTTGCCTGACATGTTTGAAGTTGGCTGGTACTCAGTTGTATGCAGTAACACCACTTAAATATTTTGCTCAGAGAACTGTAACTTTTTCTTCAGTATCCCTCTCATAAGTTATTGGTGCTCTTTTCTGCCCCATGCTGACCATATTGTCTAGCAGAGTCTCTGTTCCAGCAAAATACTGCTGTAGTATATGGCTATTATTCAATAGCCATCATAGGTACTTTTCATTAGTGGGGTGCATTAAGTTATGCTGCAAGTCAGCTTGTGTGCTACTTGCATACCATTTTATAAGTTCAGGAATATCACCTAGTACCTTTCATTCCATGGACAAATTCAACATTTAATACTTCATAGTTTGCTAATACTGACAATTACACGTCAACATGTCAAGGTGGGGAGTACCTGCTCTTTTTTTCATTTCAGGCAATGAGCTTGTTTGTGCTTCACACATTGTACTTAAGTGGCAGCATGGCTGCTTAGTACCTAGGCTGGTCAGATGTAAATTTCAATCCAGCTCAGTCTGTAGGAAGTTTATATCTTCTCCCTGTTTCTGTGTGGGTTTCCTCTGAATGTTTCTTCCTGCTGTTCAAAGTCATGTATTTCAAGTTAATTAGTCACTCTCAATCGCACATACTCTGTGTGTGTGTGTGTGTGTGTGTGTGTGTGTGTGTGTGTGTGTGTGTGTGTGTGGCAACTCTACAATGGACTGGTGTCCCATCCATCATGTAGTTTCATAGTCTAGCACCCAGTGATGACAGAACAAGCTCTGGACCTGCTCAGGATTATGGTTATGGATGATAGGTCGGGGAATAGATATTACACTTACAAAAATGCAGAGGTTGAGCTATTTCTTGAAATAAAAAGCAGCCAGGACATAATTAAATTACTTTCAATAAATATCTGGACTCTGTACAATGATTTTTTAAATCTGTATATGCCCTTGCTTTCTGGAAGGTCCAAGTGTGGACAGAAATATGCAAACAATAGATGTAGTAGTATTTATTTAGCTGATGTTTTTCTTCAAAGAAATGTACAAGGTTTTTGTACAAAACTCTTTGTTTAACCATTTACATAGCAAAGTGAGTATGTTGCGCAACAATAACAAACCAGGAGGGGGATTTGAACTTGGGCTTTTAGATTATAAGGCTATGATTGTAACCACTACATACACTAGAAAACATCCCCATGATGTATGACTGTGTTTCAATGAATACTGGCACTATTTTTCAGGCTCCATGGGGACGCACAATATTGCCGGCACAAAAGTCTGCAACCATTACAACACAGCTCCTTCCACAGAGCTGTGTGCAACGAGAGGCCAGAAAAGAGAAAATTCACATATGTCGCAACTGCGCCACAAAGAACACAGTCATGCAATAAGCTGCAGCGAGACCTACCTTCCGCAAAATAGATCGTGTTAGTGAATTAAGAGTTATCTGTATAAGCTGACAGAAGTGACAAAAATGCAACAACAGAATATGATTTGCGGTACATTCTTCATTTCCATGTAGTATCAAAAACAAAAATATACATTTGTAGAGTAATTTGCAGACTAATAGCAGTGATAAAAGTAATACATGGCTGACAGCAAAAATACAAGGATCTTTATAGATCGAGATCATATAATTCATACTTATATGGGGTATTTAAGGGATTTTTATTGCTAGTTTGCCCCTTTTTCCACATTGTCATGAGTTGGAGAGAGGCTTGCAATATTCTAGCTGAAAAAAAACTTTAAATTATGAAACTTCTTCTTTTAAGCTATATTTCTGCACTTATGTAACTGAAGGTGCTTTACAGAAGATTTAAAAGAATGATACTCCTGTGTAAGTAGTACATTACAATGGAGTTGGAAATTACTGTTCCCTGAGCCACTTCCTTACCTAACAACTAACTGAATATAATGCACAAAAGTACAATGAAAAAACTATAAATAAATCAGATGTTGGGGGGGGGGGGGTCTATGACCATCAATCATATAAATGAAAGTGGAGGTACAAACAGCAACCTCATGAAACAAAACACGACTGTGCAACAAAACATCACTTTGCACCTGACAGAGAATAGCCGTACTTTTGACCAGTCAGCACAATGTGGCTCTCCAGGGGCACAGGTTCAGTTCTGTGCTGCACCAACCCTGCATGAGACAGTGATCACTCGTTGACAGTGACAGGGATAGGGTTAACATATGAACTTCCCTCCACGTCCTCCAGGCGTTTTCTACGTTGGTCTGCAGGGGGTCGAGGTGGTGGGTTCTTTGGGGGTTCCCTGATGCTTTCACTTGGTCTCTCTGCAGTCTCAGGTTTTGGCAGGATGGGCAACCACTGTTCACCACGGATGGCCGCCTGGAAGCCAGCAGGGTTCATTGTCAAATCCAGTGGCAGTGCTCTTTTAATAATATTCAGAAGTACTGCCTAAGCGGTATCCTTTACATGACTGGATATAACTGATTATAAAAAGTAATGACTAATAGTCTACATGAACCCTGAATCACCATAATTACAATAGTAAAATTACACCAATAATTATTTCATATTAACAACCCAACCTCAGGGCACTCACCAAAAGGTAGATGAGGCTTGCAATAGCTAGACAGACACAGCCCAGCACAGTGGGCAGCATGAATGCTCCTGGAACACATAATCTATACAAATACACAAACATTCTTTAGTGATCAAAGCCAAGAAAGTGTTCTCACAGCAAATACAGTAGCATATAAAGTTTGGTGAATGTCTAAAACCTGTGAGTGTATAATCTATGTACAAAAGACGGAACACAATTTTAATTACTCATAATGTGAACAAGACAAAAGGATGAATAACACAAAAACATAAGGAAGCAATCTCTAGAGACACAGTATGCTTGAAAAAAAGTGTTGCATGTTCCAGGAAATCATGTTTGTGGTAATCACAACAAAAGAACTATTTTCTCCTTGAACAGTTGGGTGTGGAGTAGAAAGTAAGTGGAAAAAAAGACTTAGATTGACAATAACTTCTATGTATACTGTGAAATCTGTTATATTACTAATCTATGTTTAGGATATGTTTCTCATGATGATATCAACTACTGATTCCTTGCTGTTGAAAAAAAGGCTTTGACATTCTAAAATGTGGAAACAAAGCGACGTATGAACAAGGAAGTTGAGCATATAATGGTGTAGAGTGAAAGGAGTGGGGCAAATGCAGCCTGGTGCTCAGGAATTCATTGCTAACCAAGTGTGCTCAAAAATGAGGTACTGGAATAACTGGAACTAAAGATGAATGGGGAAAAATGGACAGAGTACTAATTCAACTGACAGGTTTGATCAGACTGACATGGACTTACGCAGCATGCAGCAATGCCCGGACATAGTAGTTCCTGGTGACAGGACCGAAGGCTTTCACACAAACTGTTAGGCAGTACTGACCCCTGAGGTGAATTTTGAGAATGATTATTATCCTATCCAAACGAATACAATAGCCATCTTAACCCTCTGTGTGCATTTTGTGGAGAATGTGGAGAACATGTACACTACCATTAAAGATCCAATAGTAAATATACCCAGTCTTGGCTTTTTTATATATGAAAAATGTATTACAATGTACTTTCTAGAACTTTTACACACAATTTGTATTTATGCACCTATGTGTATTTATGCACTCTACTAAGAGTTTACGGAAAATATGCACAAATAATAAAAGATATGCAAAGGTACACGTTTGCTTAATTGCAGTCATATGTGTCACACTTTATCACAGCTAAAGACATTTTTCATATAAACCGATGACAATACTATATTTATACTAAGACTCAGGCATGCCCCCAACCCCACAGGTGGTACTCACGTTCTTTCCACACTGGTGCCCTTGGCCCTTCTGCCCCGTGGGTATTCCAGAAGACAAACAAACACCCCTGCTGCACTGAGAACTAGTCAAGGTATGAACCCCACACACATCAGTCTGTTTCCTGTCTTACCAGACAGCCTACTCTGCCCAAAATGCAAATGCAACTGATCAAATAAGAAAAACAGAAAAATAAAAATATTGTTAAAGAAAATTTAAGGAAAGTACAGCACTATTTTGTTTTAATGTTTAATATCTTGTGTCCTTAAAAATCATCACGCAGTTTTCAACAGTAAATAAAAACCTTAAATTTAAAGAAGACAACCAAATATCCTGGAGAATGTAATGTACATAAATGTCAGTCAGTGAGTTACTTCCTTTTGTCCTGGTGAGGGTTGTGGTATATACATAAAAGTAAAAGTCAGTGGTACAAAACTTATGCAAAACTCAAGGAAGCACATACCTTCTTTTGCATCTAGACCTGACTGGTTTTTACTGCTCAGCACCGGAGTAACGGATTATAGTTAACAAAACTTGCAGCTGGGTGCATTTTATGAACTCTGTTATTTTTGTGCATTTGTGGTTGAAACTATGAGGTCTGTTATGGTTTACTGCATAGGAACAGAATAACATGTAATACACTCAATAACATGTACCTCTATCTAGATGTTCCTGGTTGTCCAGCATCTAGTGGGTGGCACAGCTGTCAGTCTGAGGAATTTAAATCCACCTAACCTGTTAGGTTTTCTCAACAAATGATTTTACAATTGGCATTTAAAATGAAGAGGACCTGTTTTAACTGCTGTTTGTAGCTGAGGTGAGGATGTTATACTGACACCTGCAGAGCTGTAACAATAACAACATACAGGTTTCCAAGCTGTCCAGTTGGAAGTTTTAGAAGGCCGTGGCTGAACTGAATCTGCATAATGTCTGCAATGACCATAACCCTTAACACATATACACCAAGAAGAAAAGCATGTTTAACACAAGCAACGCTTGGCCAATTCTTCGTACACTGATATACATGCACAAAATAAAATCAGCAGGAAGAAGTCAACACTGGGACTGTTTATATTATCCCTGAAAGCCCCCTTGAAAGGTCACATAACTATACGTGGTTTCGCTACAAAACGGACATCAGCGTCATATAGCAGGGCTCCCAGGTTAGTCAGAGACCGTTTATTGCTGGTTTGATTTTATTATACAAGAATGGATTTATTATTTTTCTTTTTGTGCCTAACTCCTGCTTGGAGAAGATGTGTGCAAGCGGTGTAAAAGGATACACTCCGTAGGCTGCGAACTGCCAGTCTCTGAACTGACCGGCCACCCCCACGATACCGCCCGTAAGGAGAACTGAAACAGGGAAGTAGCATGAAAAAAAAACTTTCATCAGAGTATCACGGTGCAAAAAATAAAGACTGAAACATTTCCTGGCAGCCACAAGGAAACAACTTTTGGTCGACACATGCAACTGACAAAGATGAGAGGCATTCCTGTAAAAACACTGTAAAAGCTGGAAGATCACTTGAATCATCTTGATCATAAAACACAATGTCCATATGAATAACTTACAAACATTTAATTTAAAATGTAGCACAATAAACTATATTAAGAATGAGGAACACTGCAACAAAAAATTGTATGAGGAAAAAATGTATAATGACACTACAATAGATACCATGCTAAATTATTTAATCAGGATTTCCAGGTTTTCTTTTATGCGTGGCTTAACCCATCGTAGCAAAAGTTTCATCTTGACTTTAAAAAATAAATAAAAAATAATGTAGTGTCAGAGAGATCCAACTTACTGAGTCCGGACGCGAGAGCCTGCTCGTTCGCCCACATTGCCCACTCGATCTTCCCCATGACGGACAAGCGAACTACACACGCTTCACACGGATCACCACTTCGCGTACAGCCGCCTGTCAAATCCAAATCTTCACTGGTGACAGTGACACACTGCGCTGACTAGAGGGACACAAAGTCCGAGTGGGCGTGGCACTCCAACGAGCCCCGCCCTTGACACGTCACTTCCGGAAACTTCCACGCGCTCACTAAAGTTCATGCTCGAGTTTGGGTTTTGAAAAGCGTGTGGGCTTAAAACAAATTGGACAACTTTGTTTCCTAATTACAAGATTTTGTTCATGAATTAAGCAACTCTGATTTGAGCTGCTCTGTCACTTCATTTCCAGGAAGGATGGCTGATCATGAGGTTTAGAAGGCATTTTCAGTATGATTAACCTTTATTCGGGTGACAAATTTCCACAGGCTTTGCAGTAATGTACCCGTTTATACGGCAGGCTGTTCTTATTTGTCAAGGCTGCTGCAGCAGGTGTGGGATTCAGACCAGACATTCAGATACAAGGCGACAGCCATAACAATTGCACCATATAGCTGTATGCATCTTTAAGACACTAACATGGACATTGAGAGCCCAGGGAAAACTCCTTCCCGCCCGCCTGCATGCGCACGTGCCTCTACATAAAGCCACCATACATTCTTCGGCAAGAGCTGCCACACATTTGACATCAAATTTTTGAATATGCAATAGAAACAGTTCACTTGCTTCTTGCTGTAAATGTTACAGCTTTTATTTCAATAACATTTTTTGGTATTTTGATTTTATGATCTTTTTTGCTGCTACAGAAACAGTTGATGGATGAGTAATATTATAAAAAGGATTCTGTATTAAGATTTGGCAATAGGCATTATATATGTGAGATAATATATATATAAATAATTTTTTAAAAATGTAGAACCATTTATTTGTGAAAATGGAGACAGGATTTTATTGCAAAGCAATATAATAGTTCCATAATAATCTATGCAATATTTAGGCTACCACTGAACAAAAATGAAATAGGAGATACATGAAAATATTTATTTAAAATGCTCTGCTAAACAAATGTGCACTAGCAGTTTTCATAAAGTTTCTCTTGACAAGTTTCCAAGATATTTCCATAGTTATTCTGGGGGGGACTTTGTTTTACACATAAGACAAATTGTATTAGAATGAAAATGCAGTGTCTTATGGCTTGATTTTAACATTCAAGGCTTCTTTATTTCCAGGGGCCTCCTTATTCTGAGGTGCGGGCTATTTCACAGCTGATTCGATCTTAGGTACTTGTCTTGGGCAGCCCATCAGGTCCGAGCAAATGAAGGCTGGTGTCTTCTACTGTCTGAGGACCTGGGCCAGACTGAGCAAGACACATGGAAGGTTTGATCTCCTTTAGCAGGACAGATTTAATTTTTAACAGAACCACCACTACCATTTCTGTTGTGCATTCAGAAGGCTTTTCAGAATTCAGTCTCGAGGGAATTTCTTTAGACTGAAATTAATGCACGATTCAATTCAATAACAAAAGTCTTATCTGCCTATCAAAGTGGTTTTACAGTCTGCTGGAACATTGTAAACAACTGGATACCAGACCCAGTCAGGTACAGCTCACCTCACCTTTGTGCTGATGATGTAACTAATTCCCTTGGGCAGGGGTTCCAACCCAATAGCCCTGGTCAGCTCATCAGACAGGGACACAGAGCCCACAGGTAGACCCTTCAGGAATCTGCAGTGAAAGGAAATCTAGTCAGCTTCAGGCCATCAACAAAATTAAATTCCCACTGGAGACCTCACATGCACCTACCTTATTTGTTTCATCCAATAACCTGTTCCAAATTTTATGGATAAATAGGAGCGGGATCTAACAGAAACTAATAAAGAATTCCACATAGAAAAACTATTCTGCATACATTTTCGTTCTGCAAAGAAACTATTTAATGATGCATGACAAAATTGTATTTTAGAAACTGAAAACTCACTCTCCACCATTGGTTTCTGGGGGAAAGAAGTGTGTGACCACCTGGACAAACTCTGAAACATGCTGCTGTAGAGTGTAGATCACTGCATTGGGGCCTGCATCAAAGGTGTAAGCCACCTAAGGAAGCAATTGAATTAGAGAAGACAAACTACCCAGAGACTTGCCATTCAGCCCGAAATGTCAAAAAAGAGTGGACTTTCTTTAAAATACATAAGTTATGAACACACAAGATGCACTGATCTAGTCCATCTTCATCATGTTGAGTGTCACATAAAGACATCATGATATTCAGTATTCTGAACACCTATTTGAGACTGAAAAAATACATGGGGTACATGAGACTCAAAGTAATGTTAGAATCCTTAGTGCTAGAACTCAGAAATAATTATTTTATGCTGCAGTTTTTTTCACTGCATGAGACTACTTGTTAGTTATTGAGTATTCCACGTCCGCAAAGATAGTCTTCATAAGTTAAGACAGCTTCACCTCTTTAACTGAAAATATCTTCCATAAATAGAACACTAAATTCTAATAGTTGAATCCTGAATGCTGACTGCTTCCGCCATTCCCTTAGTGCAACAAGAAGGGTTAGATTACAGACAAGGAATGTATGGTGGTGCATCATTACCCCTGGCTCTCCCTGTTTTCACACCCTCCATACCCGAGTCTCTCTGTAGTGGTGGTTGTAGCGATGCACCAGACTGATGATACGCCGCGACACATCATTGAGGTAGAAGATGGGAGGGTAGGTGTCCAGACAGATGGCATGAAACTGGTTGCTATCCCTCATGGTAAGCTCTCCAAAGGTTGAGAAATCCCTCTGGCGGATTGCGAGGATCATCTCATCCATCCTGGTTGATACCACTGCTTGGGCACGATGCTGTTGGTGACAAGATCAAGATACCTTGACAATCAAAAAAGGTTATACCGTTTCATAAACACACCACTAGAAATGCAGGTTTGTAACCCAAAACTGACACTAAACATCTCCATTTACATGTTCGACAGAGACCAAGAAAAAGTATCTAGAGGTGTGACAGAAGTTTTGTATCTCAAGTAAATAACATGTTGAGCTGCTGGACTATATACTGTACAAGAATGGATTCAATAACATAAATGTATTTTGGTAGAAATGTTATTTTCTTTTGATATAAACAAGACAATAATTACACTTAAGTTGTGTAACTTTGATACACCAGAACCTTAAGACAACTGGACAATTGTCTCCTTGGAATTCCAGCTGATGTCATGGTGATAGTTGTACCTTAAGAAGACTGCTCGTCTCCACACTGGTCTGCATACCAGCTGTACTTCCAACTGGCTTGCGTTCAGCACTGACCTGTCGTAAACAAGAAAACAAAAATACAGATAAACCAGAATGGTGGAGATAGTTTCCTGTCCTCAGCTGGCAACTGGCTTATTTTTATTTTATAACCATCATGTCTGCTTTGCAGTATCCTTGTGTCTATTTGTCTTTGATTCTTTGTTCACTGCTATCTGTCACTTTATTAGACAAGCTCTCTGTAAAAATTAAACTGAATGGAAATTAAAAAAAGATACTGCATGAAGACTTATCCCCTATACAATGGGATATTGTTGTTGGAAATACAGGACAGAGAAATGTAAATATCTTCACTTGATTTGTTGTTTTATTTAAGAAATTTTTGTTAAACATGAAACTGAAATAAGCTATGAAAATGAAAATCAAATGACAGTTTCAGAAACCCTGATGATCTGCCATACTGTGCTTTGATTCCATCTGAGGGTAATGCAAGAGTACAGGCTGACTGGTTATAAAAAAAAAAAAAAAAAAAGACAAAAAAGGCCAAAATACAGTTAGTCCCACACTCTCGAAGCCAGCAAACTCATACCACCAAGATAAGGATTCTGAGCTCTGGCCAGTGAGACTCAGGCTCCACCTGTTCCGCCACACTATCCTTCCCATCCGCCTGCATGCCCATGTGCCACTGCACAAAGCCGCCGTACATACTACGGCAAGCACTGCCTGAGCCCTGGCGAGCAATCGCTGACAGCTCGCCCTCCACGCCCAGCAGCCTTGACAGTGTGTACACTGTAATGGGGTAGGGAGGAGAAACAAATGACATGGGTTTAAGTCACATAAAGCACTTAAGTTAAAAAAACTAGAAAAAAAGGAAGTTGCATGGTAGATAAAAACACAAACATATACTATTGTTGTACCTTTGAACAAAGTTTGTGAGCTTAACTGCACCAGTAAAATATCCACTGTAAGTCCCTTTGGCTAATTTCATCAGCAGAGCAACATAATAACCAAAGTCATAATCAGCAAAAGTTTAGTATTACAAATATCCCTCCATATAGTCAACTGTTAAGTTCTGTAAAAATCTGGGACATATCTCCAGTAAATACAAACTAATTGGGTAGACTTTTAACACCTGTATGTCATTTCAGCTGTATAGCTATGTTAATAACAAAACTAATTTAAATGGCAGAAAATAATGTTTGTTTCCAGAAATTTGTATTCATTACATACCAAATCATCTCATAAACATACACAACACTTAATTTTGTTACTGATTATAGAATATTTCCAAAGACCAGGCATAATTAAGTTTGTCCCACACTTTGAATTTGTCTTGGGAATGTTACTGCCATCTATTGGCCAAAACGGTACATAAAGGTTGTTTACAGAACTTTGACATTTCTGTAGATAAGGAGAAAATCCTTTAAAATAATTTAAATGATAAATCTTTGTATCTTTAGAAGTATTCATGTTGGTCTTAATGTGAAGGCCAAGTGTACCAGTTAGTGTGTTCATTCACTGGGGAACAGTGGTGATTGGTTAGAGAAAGCTCACTTACCCAAGCAGGCATAACCTGCAGCAGAAGAAGCCAGACCTGCTGCAGTGGGGAAGTTGTTCTCAGAGCAGATGTGCACTTTGTGTGATAAGCTCAGCACATCTGTACTGGTATCCCCATCGCTTCGTCTCTTTCTGACCAAGCGCCGGACTGAAAAACAGAGCACAGACCACAGCCTAATGTCGGTCCCACATCACAGTCTGAAGGAAGAGAAAGCTAACACTTGCCATAAGTCACTTGCACTAGATTGAAGAAAACTGTCAGATTTTAGTATGCAGTATGAGTTCTAACTACAATAATAGATACATTTAAAGATTAGAAAGAAACTGTGGAGTTCTGACAAAACACTGTATGCAATAAAATATCATAAAGGTTACATCTGATAATTGTTCTCAAGAGCTTTCCTGCTACCCACTTTCTTTGAGACAAGACTGCAGTCTGGGCTGGTTGATGTTTTCCTCTTTGCCATTGAGCCATATACGATCTTCTTTGAAATGAGCACTGCATGCTACCGTGGTGGTCGACTTCAACTGGAATAGTGACACAATGCAGTCAATGAGGGTCTTATTGTGAAGTTTGGATGCCATTACAATTCTTTTTAAGCATCAAATCAAAACATGCCCACTTTTAGGAATGCCGATCCACACCAAAATGCTATCATAGAGACAGGACTTTGTTCCCCTGGTGGTCTCACCTGGTCCTGATGAAGGGTCACACTCAGAGAGGAATTGACTGGTAAAATTAAGTCATTATCCCTCTTTCCCCCTGAAGGCACATAAAGGAACAAGTAATTCTACGTAAAAGTATTCAGTTTTAGTTCACTGAAAATACACACATTACATGAAGAAAAACTGCCTGAAATGCAGCAAACACTGACTGTACACCTTGCTCTGACAGCCAATTACTCACCTTAGTGTGAAACTTAAATAACATGTACTCACTTCAACTGGAGTTTACAGTGCGTACAAAGTCCTCCAAAAGTCAAACACATTGGAGCTGAACAGCACAGGCAAGTTAACATTTATTACAGCACAAAATTCTTCACAAAGAACTTTTGGTATAAAGCATCCTTCAAGCTGAATCAAGGAATACACTATTCCCATAACGTCACACATCGACGTCATGGCCATCATTCCTCCAAAGGAATGAACAATTAATAGAATAAAGACAGCCAGATTTAAAAATGGTGCCACATATTAGTACTGTATACAAACATTTGGAAAAGTATACCCTGACACTGACAGTAAACAGGAATAAAGAGTTCATCGCAGGAAAGGTCCCTATAATTCAATTAATGGGAGACATTACTTCTGCATGCGTACATATAACACACTGTCCGCCTACCTCTCTCACCACATAATCCCTTTTAAACCAGAGATGGGATTTGAATGCCACGATACTTTTATAACTATGAATGTTGTGCTCGTTTCACTTGATGTGAACAGTTCGACCTGTTGACAAACCGCAGAACGTGCAACAGAAGATCAGAAATTGGCAAATGGTTCCTGCTAGACGGTGCCCGCTACACAATATTCCGCTGTAAGATGCACCTCGCCGATCCACGTTAGTTTCGTAGAATAGGGACCATTTGTACTACTTTACATAGCATACATCGCTCGTACTCACAATACTTTATCACTGCGATGTTGACTGGTGCTGTACATGTCACAAAGGTGATGTCCCGAGCTGTTTTCTCTGGCATCTTATGACCCTTTTCATTCGGCAGAGAACAACAAACCGCACAACTTCGGTCACATTATTCGTTTTAATGCCTCCGAATTCCCGTAGAAACTTGACTACATTCAGTAGCCTCGTGCCCCAGGAACGATTTGACGTCATAATGACACCGTCAGATGTTTCCGCCAATCAAAAATTACAGTGTAATGGCACAATGAAAATTCTCAACCTATCGGAGCTGTCCCTGTGCCACTTGGTAACCGGCGGCCAATGGGAGCAATCAGCCCATTCTCATACGAAAATAGGCTCCGCCTCTCGCGCAGGCTCAGCTCACTGAACAGCCAAGCAGAGGGATGTATTGTATACAGGTCCACATTCGTACACCGGTAACACACAGAAGTGTTATAGCTTAGCTTAATGCTTAGCTTTATAGTTCACGGAAAATTCCAAGTTGGAGGCACATACTCAAAGGGCCACCAGCCATGCTGCGCGACTACAGGAAATATGAACTGAAAATAAAGAATGTCAAAACTTTAAACATTCAATTTTATTTCAAAGTTTTAATTGACAGCAAAACATTTTACTTTGTATGGATTGCTGAGAAATATTAACTTATAAATATTCCCCAAACTATGGATCACAATAGCATTGAACTAGGCATTTGCAGTAACAGCATTTTATCCAAAAGAGTAAAAAAAAAAAAAAAAAAAATTGCAACACAAAAGGTGCCTTATGGTTCATTCAGTCAGTCAGAATCACTCTACTTCATCTGAAAAAAATGTAATCGCTGGACTGTGGGAGGCACCTGAAAGAAACCCACACAAATAGTGAGGAAATATACAAACTAGGCCAGATCCAAAGGAAAAACCAAGAGCTGTGAGGCACCTGCACCACCCTTGCTAACAGTGCTAACCATTTATATTTAGTATAGCAATTTGTTAAGCTAATGTGAGAATATATTTCAAATTTATGTCGTATATATGGTGTTTTTCACATTTCTTTTAGCAAAATTTTTGTCAAACATAAAAAATGCAGGCCAGACCAAGACAATACTTTGTACTGGATCCCAGGTGTACCAGTTAAAAGTACCAGGCTGACATCTGAATCTTTTTAAGGCATTTAATGATGTAAACTGTTGAAAACATCATTTACCAGAAGAAAATATAAATAAATGGAAAAAAAGAATGAATAAAGTAAAGAATCAAATAAATCAAGTGCCTGATTTAAGTAAGCTATGTTGTATGTTTGCTATGAAAATCAAGTAAAGAATTAAAGGTTGGTATGAAACTACTACTCTCAAAAATGCAAGAACTGTGAAACGTTAAACTGTTTTTTTTTTTTTGTTTTTTTTTTAACACTGAGAAAAATAAAATGTCGTCTTTGAATATAGGGGAGGAAAACTATGACATAGGTGAAGACTTTCATTATTCCCAGTGCAGAAAAAAGTGTTCTGTCTTCCAGTAAGTGCTCAACATGCAAAGCCCTCAGAAACCAGATGGCAGCACCAAAACAGCTTGGCCATGGCTGAAGCAGACAGCCACAGGTTTGCCTCTACGATCCTCAGGTCAGGTTAGTCATCATCCTCCTCATCTGAATCCATCACACGCCGTCTATTGAACTGAAGGACAAAAACAGTTCAAATTCATCAGCCAATACAAGCTCCTGGAGTCCAATGCATGCACAACAATAAAAAAACTCAAACTTATAAGCATTATGTCCTTAGGTTTCTATTAATACATGCTGGAATTAAGATATCAATACAGTGAAAGTTATTTTAAGATGAGCAATTTCTTACTTTGACTGTTGTCTTCTTCTCTGTCTGCTGACTAACTTTTTCGAGGATCTCTATCAATCCAGACTCTGAAATCTGTAAGGTAAAAATGTGTCATAATTCCTACCTTTCTATCCCTATATATTATACACAGATTGTACAGGTGTGAGAGACAGAAAGACACAAATGGGAAGTATTTTAATGAAAAAATAAATTCCTTTTGGATGCTTATAATCTATCAAGACAAAACTAGATGAGCCAATTATGCATCTCTTCTGTCCCCACCCCCCAAAAACCCACAGGAACAAATGTAGGAAAGAAAGAAGGGGGCAAAAACTGAAAAATGGCAGAATAAATACAAAAGTATAGCTCTTTCTTTTGATCTGTTAGATGTGTCCTCCTTTTTCTGACCTTTCCCCCAAGCTGACCAAACTGGGCCATCTGAATGAGGTAATTCTCCACAGCCTTGGCCTTCTCTGGCTTCACCAGTGCTAAATTGCTCACTGCAACAGAACACAGCACGTTTAAACAGTGCCACCTAGGGAACATAACAAAGGCAATGTCAAAAGCAAAAGAAGAAACAAATAGGCTACTGGCATGGCAAAAGTTAAGTATCTCAAAGACCTGTGTTGTTGGTGTTAAAACTATACTACAGTATAGTCACTATTTCCTTAGGTTTTCACAGTAACCACAGGCATCAGTGTTAACTGCAAAATTTAAAAATTTGTTATATTTTATTAGTAGGATACATGTAAGTCTAAAACATTTACTCAAATTGAAGCAGCTCTTTATTTGATTTCAAGTATTTAAAAAAAAAAAAAAAAAAACTGTATAGGACCCGTGTTCCCATAAAAACAATGCTGCTACTAATGCATGTCTCAGTATTATTAAGACAGAACTGAAGTACAGGATTTACTAATTAAAACATATACTCACATCTCGCACGAGCAGACTGATCTAAGACTTGAGCCAAAATAGAATTCCTCATGTCATTTTCTCTGCAAAAGAATCACACATTCCATGAAACTGGATGGTAAAACCATATTTTTATGCAATATTCAGCTATTTTTCAGCATTTTGGGGAACAATAAGGAGACAATGCCAATCAACAGGAAAAAAGTGCCATTGCTGGCTGCAAGATATCTATATTGAATTACTTTAGAAAATGTTCACAGGCTAGGTGCAAATTAGTCTCCAAATCACCTGAAACATGTGCTTGGAGTGTGGGGGAGGCCAGAGAACCAAGAGGAAACCAATGCAAACTCCATACAGCCTAAACAGGGATCATACCTATGATTGATCACATAGTCTAGTCACACTACTCACTGCACCCATCTCCAGGTTCATCAGTTTCCCTCTGCAGTCTAAGTGTTCCAGGCACACACACAAACACACAGTGCAAGTGAATGATTGGGTGTGGCTACCCTGCAATGGAGTGGCACCCCCGCAAGCTGTATCCTGTCTCACACTTTGTGCTTCCAGGATAGGCTCTGGACCACTGCCTTAAGATATGCAGCTATTATCAGTGAGTGAGTGTACTTAAGAAAAATACCAAGATATCAAATGCATAAATGTGGGAGGGGAAAAAAAAAAAATCAAGTTTTGAACAGGTATCCCAGTCATCTTAATTTGTAAATCTCTAAACATAATTATGTTTTTAGCGTGTTTAGCATTTGCTTGTAATAAAAAGGTTATCCTTTCAAACTCCACCAACATTAAAAGAAAGCTTTAAAATGTAGTACTCAAGTCCTACCTCTGTTTGGCCTCCTGCTGTCCCTGCTGATCATGTGAAGAATTCTGGGAAAATGGAAAAGAACAAATGTTACATTCCTGTTGTGTGTAATGCAAGCATGGGCCAATGTAACTGTCTCGGTAGGCTGGTCTTTGCACCACCATGGTGGAACATGGTCTCTTGGGAAAAGGGCTGCACATGGTTTGCAGTGCACACAGTACACAGCACACAGCCTTTGGGACAGGAGGAAAACAGCCAGCTTCACACTGACAGCTGCCATCATGCTCCGTTAGTTGGCAGCAAACCTACACACACCTTCACTTTATATAGACTCGACAAAGTATTCTGGCAAACTTATACTCTTTTGATAAAGTTGCCAGCAATCCATATTCAAACAGAAGGAATTATTTTCTTTACTCATTTCTATGCTGAATGTATTTTAGTTCAACACAGTATCACACAGGAAATGACAGCTGCCCCTTTCACTGTGTAAAAATGCCACACAATTCATGAATCTACAATAGCGCTGAAGCCGTTAAATGACAGCAGCAAAATAACTGGCAGCAATATTTGTAACAGTGAACAGAGCTTGAAAAGCCTCTGAAAATGCAGCCATGGCAGTTTGGGGTCGAGATGCACAGCATCACCCCACATGGCTTACCGTGCCCATGGGACTCCACACGACCTAGAGAGGATGGGTTACACTCATTTAGCACATTGAAGAGCTTCTAACCGTTCCTGTTTCTTCCCCTCCATCACAGCAAAACATCTCAAATTCTCTCTTCTCAGTAGCAGTGGCAACAAATGTCACTCTACTTTACAGGTGGGACATGGATTTCTGCTTCACAGTGACATAGCAGTAGTATTTTTCCATTAGCTGATTCCTTTTTCCATTCTGTTTACAATGTGAGAAAACTCAACGTCACAGTTATTTACCTATTCATACAGCAGGGTATAAATCAGGGTAAATGTTTTGGGCAAGAAAACTACAGTAGGAATGGTATTGAAAATGAGTAAATAACTGCAAAGTGAATAATCTAACACTGTAAATCGGTTGGAACAAAGGCATCCATGAAATGAATAGGAGTAGTAATCATTTTATCTGCACTAGTCCACCCCCCACCCTACTCTCTTTAACGAGAAACTCTGAAAGGGGAAGGGGCTTCAAACCATGTTCAGCAATATGATGGCCCACTTCTGCCTGCTAGTTACAGAATACTAGTTATTTACGTGCACAGTAATGCGGTAATTCATCGCCGTCCGTGGTTCAGCACAGAGCGTGGCCTACTGTGTGTGAGGCGAACCGCTGCATCGCGTGCTTCCTAACTGGGAGAGTGCGCGCGGAGTTCGCGACCTCGTGTCGCTACCTCACCCCGTGTTTCTCCTGCAGCTCGGCCAGACGCTGCCGTCTGATGGCCTCCAACTCCTCATCCGCCATTGTCAGCACTCAGCCGGCGACCACTCAAATCAAACCGTCTCTCTCCCAACACGACGACTTCTACCAGGTACAGGAGCAAATCCAAAACGAGAACAGTCGACCTCAGATTCTTTAAACAAGAAGCCAGCCCAGAGCAATCGAGTGCGGAGCGACTGATCGCAGGCGCTAAATGTACCCTGGAGTTTGGAATCAGTTGCAAGTCCGCGGGACGATCGTGCTTCACGGATTTGTCCCAAACTTTCTTGATCACGACTGAGTCCATAGAGTAGCTGCAATTTCAGATGTTCATGAGGTCACCGAGACAGATTAAAGAACCGACACTGTATAAAACAAAATGCGTAGTCCAACGCGGTTTACAGTAATCGAATCAGTTTGATATTTTATAGCTTTGTCCTTGAAATTTTGCTTTCTGAAATTTAACGAAGTGCACTAGCTTCTAAAACAGAACAGACAGACTTCACGCTCAGAAAATTAAGTATATTTTATTGATGCATCTGTCAAAATTTGATTGCAAATGCAAGCAAGCCATTTTCATTTCAACATAAATTTTTGAAAAAAAATTCAATGTTCTTACACCTTTTTCATAATTTAATGAAGTTAATTACATTTAATTACGTCAAATAAAGTAATTTTGTGCTTTGCAGTTTTTTTCCCGACACTGCGTTCTCTTTAGCTCCCTCTGTAGGTGCTGTAGGAGAAGCGACTGAGGAGTAGAGGTATGTGGTACTTCGAGGTAGAGTCAGTTATGGTAAAGACTATCTGTAAGCAAACACAAATTAAGAACAATGGTCAAAAGTAATCCAGACAGCATGACAGATTAGACTGTAAGAACATTAAAAAAAACACTTTTTTAAACATTAATTCTACAGCCATGGACAAAATCATGCACAAAATCATAAAAACAACAAGGACCCTGCAAATCTTGAAGCTATTCAGAAAAATGTAAGACAGACCTCAACGCAGTTGATTTCCTCTCTCACCTCTACATAGGGGTAGAAACAAGTCTGACCCTGCCTTTCCCAGTACTGTCCAGTTTCAAAACGCATCTTATACATCCCAGGAGAGAAAGCCTCCCTGGTGATGAGTCCTGGGCAGCGGCCATCATCATCAGTGGTCCTAGAATGAACAAATCACTGAATTAATGGCTGATACACTGAAAAAGAAATTTTGCCTTGGTCCAGTTGAAAAACTGTAATACTGCACAACACACAGTAGTGCATGACTATATTTATGTCATTTTCAACATGCTAAGTGACTGTTGGTGTAAAACAAATGGGCTCACAGGAACAGATTAATTTCCACACAAATTCTGCTTCTGAGATTCTGGACCACTGTGTTGCTGCATTAAACAAGCAGTTACTAATAATAATAGTTAGCTGGGGCATATGACAAATCATACTAAAAAATGTAATTCTTGGATTTTTGAGAATCTAATTGTATAACATTTATTCAACAGCTCCCCTTCTTCTCAGATATGATTTTAGTGTCCATAGTGACAAGGATCCATTTTCTTTGCATGATCCTACCCTGTGGAAATGAGGCTCCAAACTGCCAGACTGGTGTCCAGGCGGTGCAGACTGAGGGGCATCTGAGACCCTGGGATGCCTTCCGCAGTGTTCAGCACATGGGTGGTGATAGGACTGCCCTGGTGTATGTTCATATCTGACCTCTGCAAGTAGAAGTGGCAGAGATGAAACAACCAATGCTTGATGATGGCTGGTAGTCAGTAGTACACAGTATTGGCACTTCTGTATTTTTCTCTTTGGTGTACTGGAACTTTTTATTGTGTACCGGCACTTGTTGTAATCTCCTGGTATGCTCTTCTGCCCCTGGCTAAGCGGCTGTCCCAGCAAAAGACTGCTGCAATATATGGCTGTTATTCATAACAGTTCTCACTAAATTTCATTACATAGGGTAGACAATGATATGCTGCAGGTTGGCTTGCTTTCCTACTGTTTCTTTGAAATTTGTGTCTCTTTCTATTAAATATATACTGTGAACATCAGCAATATCTCTTGGTGTCTTTTATTCAGTGCAGAATTCAAAATTTACTAATAATTATTTTGCTGAAATCAACTAATATGCACACTAACATGCGATTAAAGGAACTATCGGCACTCATTTTTTTCCACTTAAAGCACAGGGAACAACTAGCAAACAAGCAGGGCAGGCCACAAGGAGGAACCAGGCAGTGGCAAGAGACGGTTTCGCTGAAACTAACCGCAATAGGAGAAATTTGCACAAAAAAACGAACTAATGATATTCTGAACATCAAAAATAGGCAGCACAGTGGTGTTAGTAGAACAAATATGCTTCCATCCACATCTACAGCTGTTTGGCATGAACCCTTTCTTCAGCTCAATCTGTTTGTTGTACTTAAGTTCCCAGTCTCTCTCTAGTTTCTCCCAAACTGTAAAGACCCCTTGATGAAGTAGAAACGCTGATCCCCCTTTAAATTAAGTGTGTGTGTGTGTGTGTGTGTGTGTGTGTGTGTGTGAGAGAGAGAGAGAGAGAGAGAGAAGTGGCACCAGGGTGGGCTTCAGGACCCTCTACACCTTAAATAGGAAATAAAGGCTCCAAAGTATGCTTATGATTTACAGTTTTATAACATTAAACGCACAAAAACAACGCGTTGATATATATATATATATATATATATATATATATATATATATATATATATATATATTAAACTATAATAAACTTAAATATAGCTTTTTTAAAATTAGAAGCGAGGCTAGGAATTTGTGTCAATAGACAAGGAAGTTGTGATCGATTCCTACTGATTTTTTAAAAGGAATCAGTGTGGGACTAAACCCACGTTGTAAACACAAAAACGTTTCAAAACACAAGTAATGTACCAGAGGCCCTGCACTAGCGATGTAAATATTAATGTTAATAGGAATGTTTATTTAAGTTTATTAATGTACGTCCACACTGGGAAAGCGGGGATAAATTGCGGACAATCGTTAGTCCGACATGTTTTTTTTCCGCTTCGGTTTCAGATTTGGAGAAATGTGCTGCACGTCGCTTCTCTTGACATCGCTTTCAAAAGCAATATTATACAATAAAATCAATACGTTTTCCTGGTTACTAAAATAATTGTTATATTCCTATTGGTGTAAAAGTTAATCTTTTCAAGTTTTGTCACGAAGGAGTTCGAGGAGTGGCTGTCAGTCCAGGTGGAAATACTGTACCTGATTTTCCGCCAGAATGTGACCCTTGATGTGTTTCAGCCGTAAGCTGCTCATGCACGCACTTCCCCTGCGGGTAACACACCTGTGAAGGTGAAGCGACAGCTGTGCCAACACACTGTTGCCCCTCACCTTCACCCACAGCTCTTCTCCCAAAGATCTACAGTACTCTGTACACTGTTAAAAACAGCAAAACATCTGTATTTACATCTTATCTTACAATAACTCACAGCCCCACTGAGAAAACAAGATTTTCTTACAAAGCTCCTGTAAGAGGTGGAAGGCCAAATGTGGTGTCCACTGTGTGAGTTCAGTGGCCTGGGGTTCCTCCACACACTGTCAGCTCCCAGTGGTCAGTGGCACTCGGTCTGAAGTACAGGAGCACTTGCTGTGTGCTGTCCTTCCACCTGCAGCTCCATCCCCTCTCAGCTCTAATGAGAGCAACACCCTGTTCCTCTTTAGAACAAGTTTCAGAAACACATGCAGGTTCAGAAGTGAGTAAACGCCTTAAACTGGACCATACAGATCCATATCATTTGACAAACACTGTACTGTCTACGAAGTAAATAGTTAGGTAAACTTTGACCCCATTCCCTCAGAGACGGTGGGATCACCACTAATCTGCAAATGCCTTCAAAATTATTAACCAACTCAAAACTGAGTGTGAAGTTTTATTTCTTTAAAGGGCAACACTTTTGTTTGCTGGCATACAAAATAAACATTTAAAACAACCTCTGAATTTTATCTTTTAAAACAAATCTTTACTGTAGTCACCAGTAAGTAATTTAAAAAAATACAGCACTGTCTGTAATATGCAGGGGGCTGAAAGGCAATGTCAGTCTTTATAAAGATCACTTTCTGTCTGAAAGCCGCTATTTTCCAGACGATGTCTGCAGTGTTTTACATAGATGTTTTGCCTCTGTCTTTGGCAAACCTTTGGCCTTATCCTGATGAAAGGCAAGGGCTACGCACTGGAACATGGAATATTATAAACAGGAACTAATTCTAACAACCGTATCATGTTTTCAATGGACCGACAATGAAATGGGATTGGTTATGCCAAATTACAATTTTAACAATTTTTTAGCATTCATTAAAAATGTTTCTTCTAATTCAAATATGTTATTTTGAAACAAAGTGGAGTTACATTAAAAGCTTGTAAGATTTTCTACATATTTTGCATATATGGAGACATTTTAAATCTGTAAAGAGAAGTAATTGCCTGCTGACTAATTTAATTTTATGGCTGAAAAACTTAATGTATTATAATAATTTGCTTGCTGTCCAAACACTATATTTATATTCATAAATGTAAATTTATAATGGTTTCCCCAAATCCTATGAAAAAGAAAACTGGCACTGCTGCCCTTTAGTGAAATTCTGATATTGTCATATTTTACCTGCAAAAATGTTAATGTAAAATATTATAGAAGATGGTGGTTTCCCTGCATAATACACAGTAAAAGAGAGTTTAAATGTGACTTTATCTTACCATACATTTGTTTACTACATTTAAGAATAAGTAAAAAACTGATTGTAGTCTCTGTTCTTGTGCTTCACGTTTGAGTTTATGAGTGAGCCCAACGGTTTCTCTGGCTGCTCGGCTCAGAGGAGGGGATTATCTGTGGAGATCCAGCCATTTTGGTAGCGAGATTGATCCCAGCAGTTGTGTTAAAGCCATAGTTGTCACAATTTACATGCTTGTATTTTGGAGACCTGTGTATATGTTTGTTACCTTCTTATTCTTTATTCAAAATTCTCACCAGGTATAGGTAAGTACTGCTATATACATAGAAATGGATATTTTCACCTCCCCACCCTCCTTTTTCAAAGTACTGTGCAATATCCAAAAACATAGTGAACAAAAAAGACTCATAGTGTTGTGTAATCAATATGAAAATACTTTTACTACGTTTACAATGTGCTTGTTCTCACTTGTATGAATGCAAACAGAAACATAAACAGGACAAATATTCTACAAAAATGGCACAGGAAATAAACAAAAAGTCATTAAAAAAGAACAGAGAAAACCCAAAACAAGTCTGGGTAAAATCAGGCTGACTTGGTCAAATACAGGAAAGTTTACAGTATTACACAGTTTTGCACACTAACCCTGCCAATTTAGTCAGTCCACAGCAGCGTATACATGAAAGGAGAAACTGGATCACAGCCTCACTTACTAGTACATACTTATTTACATCTGGACAGATGACAGCCTGGAGAACAGGTGTTGCAGATTGGAGAGGGTCAGTCCCACACTTTTAACTACAGAAGCAGCAGCCATGTGGTACACATCATGTATGAAACAGACCCATGTTTAGTGAAATTCACTTACATTATGATCCATGATAAGCACACTTATAAATGTCCATTGCAACAGAGCTCCAACCTCTTTATGAGGCAGGAGCAGTAAAAAAGCACAAATAATGGGTGGAAATCATTGGTAGAGATGCTGGATTTCAGTCAGGACTAATGTCCTAGATTGACCTCAGGGAGAAGACAAAAAGTAGGGTCTAGAGACTTGTGAGGCAAGGATTCATCCTACTGCCAAGGTGCTCATGCTGTCAGGAAATAGTGGCTCTGCCTCCTGCCCTTAATTGTCACCACCCAGATAGAGGCACACGGTCTGACAGAACATACCAGAGGTGATCAGTGGTGTTGTGCAGGATTTTATAAGGTGTCAAAAACCATGGGCCAGAAATAGAAGCTGAAGTACCATTTTGACTGTACTGTTGATGAGATCACTAGAGGGCACCATTTCTCACATCAGCTTGAAACGGAGGTGTACTGACTTCATTTGTGTATGTGAAAGTCTTGGTGACACTGGCATTAAGATCAGAAGCTGTTTGGCACAAAATCATCAGTGACAAACCCAGGAGCCAGGTGATGAGAACCAGTCATGTCTTCCAAGATCACAGCTGGGTTTCCACAAACAGCAGCACAGAACCCGTTTTAGTGGCCTCTATGATCATAACAACCCTACCCTTGGACCCTGCATGTTCAGGACCCCCCTTTTCCAGCAGGTAGTGTGAGGTAACGTTGGGGTGCCAAGGCTCCACCTGCAGCAGCTGGTCATTGTGGATTCCAGGAACCCTAAGCTGATATGCGATTAACTACTGCTCAGTAATGGAGTGTTGACAGCTGCTGTCTTACTGACTGAGGGTTTTCCACTGATGTTCAAATAGGTTTGTGATGCTGATAAAGGAAAAGCTGCATGGGTCCCACAGGATGGTAAGGGCACAAAAGAACCTTTGCTCCTGTTACAATCTCCTGTCAGAGCCAAGGGCTTTACCATGGTCATTTTCTAACTCAACTCCAGCTGCCACTTTTTTAAATGTATGACTCTGGAAACAGAGTGTTTAATATATGTGACCTGGAATAAAATAGATAATACCAGGTTAAAATGATTTCACTTTCCCCTCCTGGAAGATAACTACACTCTGTGGATAAAACCAGTTTCAGTCTGCATCCTGTGTGTTAATCCCAGCAGAGTATCTCAGCAGAAGATACAAACCTTATTTCTCAAGATAAGCTTTAATTGGTGTGTCAGTGAGAGGATTTTTGTGAGTGGGATATAGCAGCAAGCCCAGCTAAAGTAACAAATTAATGAAATTTATGATGATATGTTCAAAGAAGGGAGGATGGTGACCATGCAGCTAGCTGCCCGACGTGCACATTGGGTGACTATTGGGACAAGCATGAGCATTTGAAGAAAACTATATTGTGGGCTTTAGAGATGGACATTAATTCAGTTTGAGTCCTTTGAGTATGGAGGTGGTAGTCCTCAGGATGTGCGTTTCCATGGCAACTGCAGGACCTGTGATGGCCACCCCCCTTCCATGTATAGCTCCATCTCCTTCTAATCCTTCATTGGGCTTCTGTTAAATCTGAGAACACACACACCAGTAGAAATCTGTGTCAGAGAACTAAGTGACTTGTAGTGTCACAAGAGTGGGACACCAATTTAGAAGACAGAATAGTGTACATTTTTTCTGCTTCTAATGGTGTGATCTTTTCTTTCATGTTTCAACAGTGTACCTGGGCTATGGTCTCCTCACATGTCATCATCCAGATCAGAGCTGTGGGGGTTCATCTGTAGAAAAAAACAGGTGTAGTTTACTCAAGTTTACTCACATTGTCTGTGAATCTCTTCGGATGGCCTCACTGAAATACCCATAAACATCTAAAACTCACTTCCAGCATGTTCCTGGAATGTGTGGCTTATTAAAAGGGAATGTCATCTTATTTTGCCTAATCTGTCCTTTAATATATGCAGTTGCATTTGTGCTTGATTCCACACTAATGGCTCTTGCCCAAAAGACACAAACAGATCACAGACATTGAGCAGCAGCAACACCCTTTACTGAAGGGGAGTCCATTATGGGCCATGCAGTTTCCCCCTCTGCTCTTCCACCTGCCCTTTCTCCCTGGGTTGAATTATAGTCCATGTTTGCTTCTCTGATTTCCTTTCCCTTTTCTGACTGCATTCACCAGTGCTGCTATGTATATTCTTGTTTCTGCTGGTTTCCTCTGCTGCCTTCAGGATGACCCCAATTATAGATTTCAATGTGTTCCTCATCCTCTCTGGTTCCCCCCATTTTCCTTTCTCCCTTTGGGTGCTACTGTTGTTTCTGCTCCTGCACTCTGCTGCTCCGTATCCCATGCTTTCTTTCCTGTTGATCACAAACTATAGTCCTTTTTGTAGGTGCTGCCCCTCTCCCATCTCTACTATCAGAAGGGAGTAGAGCAGCCACTCACAGTACTGAAGTAAAAATGCTGTTACTTTAAAGAAAAATGACCCCTGTCACAAAGGGATTGGCACATGGCAAACAGGGAGTTGGTCTCTTGAGAATACAGAAGAATTCTCACAGGCAGCACACAGCTGATGTACAATTAGATGCTGGAGGACCATTAGGGCAGTTACACAGTTGGGGTGATGTGGGATAAACACTTTAGCATATAGAAGAGCAGAACAAGAGGCGAGGAGGTGCCTCTCTGATGAGAAGGTTGGAGACAAAAGGGAGGGAGCAGGAAAGAGCAGGGAAGGACAGATGGGTGACAGGAAGGGTGAGAAAGCCATAATGTCAGTGCATCTGTCTGGGCTCCCACTGCATACCATCCTGGCCTCTGTGTGAGACTTGTCACAAGGATAGTGCAACTCTCTGTTTGCGAAGAAGGGGGGCCACATGGCTCCCCCAAGTTCTGCCAGGTAATTGATGCTTTGCTTTCATAGCAAGGGGCCAGTGATGGCAAGAGAAAGTACTTAATGTGTCACCCAGGTAGGGATGCGCTCCAGGGTAATTGCAGATAATTAGGTCCTTGGGGTTCTGGAGAAAAATAACACTGCACTGTTTAAATCTGCATATACAGCTCAAAAACTGACAGGAAAATGTGTTGGGTGGTTGGTTTATTTGTCCTCTTTTCACTTTTTCTCTGGTCTTTGTTTTCACCAGTACCAGTTAAAGCTAATGCCAGTATGTCTGTGTGTGCTCACTGTATGTTTACGTGTGTCTGTCATTTTGTGTGTGTGTGTGTGTGTGTCAGCATCTGCAGCACACAACCCTTGTTTGTGTAAGATGTGAACATTTTGCATCTCCAGCTCTTGAACCAGATTTATCAGCTGTTGGTGCAATTTCCCGTGCTGCTCTCTGCTTTATTGGGCTTATCTCTGATTCCCCACACAGAGGAGCCATTCCTCAACTCACCCAAATCCACAGAGGCATTAGCCTTGCCTTACTGCCAGATGTAAACAAGGGAAATCACTCACTCAGATGAGTGAAATGGATAAAATATCTGTAGAACAAGTCCATTGAAACAAAACAAGCGGCTTTGAAGTATATTAGTGTGGCAAAAGTGTTTAGATTTGTGTATCAAGAGTGTAAAAGAATGTGTTTTAGTGGAGAGTGGTAGGGGTGAGAGTTTTATGAATGACATTGACTGTGCGGATGGTAGACAGGATTAGTGTGTGTTTGTATGAGTGCGGTAGGCAATGCTGGAAAGAGAAAATGAAATAGATTAGCGGCAGTAACAGTGTCATACACAGCGAATTTCACTTCGCATCGGGACTGTGGTGCATCAGTGCAGTTACCAGTCGGTGGCTGTCGTCATCACTAGCTTCCCCCAGCTCAGGGCTCTCTCTCCGGGTGTGACGCCGGGGGCTGTGGCTGCTGGACGAGCGTTCAGGACTGCTGGCTGGGCCGTGGTATGGGGATGCCGACAGACTGCCATCCCGACTTGGGGGGGACCCTGTAATAAACGCACCATGACAAAACCCTGCAAAGTCAGTTCTTCATTCTCAGAAACACTTTTTGGTGTCCATTACTGTAACATGTCTGTTATAATCACCTACTGTCTACTGCTGTGACACACTGTTACGTTGACAGAGTGTGCATTATTGTGACGCAATGCCCATTGGTGTCCCACATGGCCCACTCTTCAGTAAAAGATGGGTAACAGACAAAGAGGGCCACAAACCAGTTTTTTAACATTGGGCGAGAAAACAGCTGCTGGTTTTACAGAATTAAAGTACCACATTAAAGTTAAATCCTTTCCCACTTGACCTGTGTGTTTGTGAACATAATGGTTCCAATGATAGCATTAATGATCACAGACCAACAGAAGGGGCAACCATAAAGTAAACGGTGTGTTTTTATTTGCAACCAGAGCACTTCAGTTTAGAGACTTTGTATAACCTGGAGGCCTGTGGGATTTTTCAACTGGCAGCTCCATTTGTGGTGCTTCATTCTTAATGGTCCGATTTCTATAGTAAATGGACAAGGCAAGGATAGGTGCATCATTTACAAGTTTTCTCCCACTGTACTTGCAAAGTAAAAGCCTTCTTAAAGTCAAATGCTGAATCTAGTTAAAATAGATTTGAAAGCTAGGAAGCAGCATTATGGTGCTGTACTCTGGTGCAGAAGTCCTTGTGTAGTCAACTAAACCACTGCAGGACTCAGAAATAAGCTGTAAGGATAGTCAAAAGGCACTGATCACCCAGGAACAACATTGGACACAATTGGTCACTCTCATCACTCTCACACCAAGGCACCAGGTATTAGTAAACAGAACAATCCACCTACAGGGAAAATAATGAATGTGAGGATGAAAGAGGTTCTCAATACACACAGAGCAATGCGATGTTTGTTAATCAACAATAAATTTTCAGAAATGGGCATGCGTTGTCATCATGGACAACTGAGGAAAAAGGAATGATCGTTAAATTATTCAACCAGTTCATGCACAGAAGCTCTCACACATAAAAATCCACGTTGAGGAGAAAGACAAGAAACAGAGGATGTCTTTCCCTGGACTGCCACCAGGGGGAGACAGGAGAAAGCAGCTTTCGTGTCCAAGTACCTGTTGGGTCCCGCTGATGCCGGTCCATTCTGTCCAGGCTGTCCAAGAGGTCATCGATTTGCACCTTGATGAGTGTCAGCTCCCGTTTTATGGTCTGAAGCTCTTCCATCTTCACTGCAGATAGACAGTGGATCATACGGGAGGAGATTCAGTGTGTGATCGTAAAAGCCGACGGACAATGAGGCAGCGGCGTTAAAGGAAGAAATGTAGTCTGATAAAAAATAAGGGAAATGAGAGACAGAGATACAGCCAGAAGTAACAGGAAAAAGTAAGAGGAAAGGAAGGGTGACAGTCAGGAGATGGAGAGAGAGGATGAGAGAAATTCTTACTGAAAGGTGGAAAGGGTGGAATGAGAGAACAATAAGTAGGGGAACAATCGGAGAGATAAAGAAGTAAAGCAAAGGAGAGCTAAAGAGGTGAACGGAAGGGAGGGTAGAATAAAGGTGTAATGAAGAAAATGAGAAGAGAAAAAGCATGTTTATATGGAACAAATAAAGTGTATGGAGACAGAATGGAGAGTGATAGGAAATGAAGGTGGGGTCATAGTCCAAAGCCCCAGGTGGGTCCACCTCCCTAGGTCTTGATGGTCACTGGGTCTATGCTAGTTTTCACTTTAATAACCCAACATAGCTCACTTTCACCCAAACAGTAATGTTCAATGACATCTGCTTAGAAAGCCCAGGCCCATCATGAGATCTCATCTTTGAACATATAGTGCATCTCAGCCACCTGCGCCACATTAGCAAGTCAAAGCCGAGCAAAAAGAAAGAGTAAAGAGTTCAAACACACAGCTTTTGACCTCTGAGCTACAAAGGCAAACTCATTTGACTGTGATGTGCTGGCAGTAAAAACTATTAGGAGTTGTAATAAACCAGCATAAACAATTCTTATTTGTTCTGCACTATTAATCTGGTATAACTGCACGCCCTGATAGGCCAGTCCCCATTAGGAGGAGAGGGGCTGCACTGGGGGGGGGGCTTTTAATGAAGGCACCATCTGGTGTCGCTCGCTGTGCCCTGGAGCACAAACCACAGCCGACCCCATAAACTGTAGACACACACAACACACACATACGTACACACACACTCTTAAACACATTTACACACTAAAACAATACATAAAAACACAAAATTTACCTGACACAATTACACAAATTCCTGAAATGCACAAACTCACAAATCCTCTCAAATACACACGCAAACTCACAGATACCTTAAAACATACAAATACACACTTTTGTTTTCCAGTCATCCTGAGGGTTTATATAGACTGTCACTTTAGTTTAATAAATTACTCCATATACAAAGCAATCATAATGATGCTTCAGAATAGAAAAATTGACAAATTGTGTCTGTGATGGCAGATTTAAACTAAACTGACTTTATAAAGAAGTATTTTGTTTTGTGTGGAAGTTGCTACAACATCTGTTTACAAAGGATTACTGTCCTTGCAAAGATATTTTCTTCAAAAATGTCTCATCAGGTCTGGTGGTCACAAAAGCACACATGCACAAACACACACATACACTGAAGTGTGACTTGGTTGGTCTGCAAACAATAGGTCGTTTGTCTGATTCAAAAACACTGACTATCCTCTGCAGGCCCAGTATCACTGACAGTGATTTGTGAAGCTTGGTTCTGCGACTCACACTTGGCCCTGCTGGAACTAGATGAGCTGGGCCGTGACTTGGAAGCCAGTCTGTCCCGACTGCGGTGCCAGCTGGAGGAGGAGCGGTGCCGCTTTGCTGGGCTGGGTCCATGTGGGATTGGGGGCAGTGGGGCTGGCACACGCTGGTAGTCATACACTCTGCAGGGGAAAACACATGGTCAGTGTCATGGTGGTCATATATGCTGGTGATCATACACCCTGTGGAGAAAAACACATGGACACAGCTACATTTGTCACCTGCAACTGTAACTGTTGAACACTTTCTCATCTGTTGATGACTACACTTACAAAGCGTCCTTCAACAACTACATCCTTAAAGTCATATCATAAATGTTTAAAACCAATACTGACGGCTGCAATATTTTAAAAATCCGCAACAGCAATGTCTTTTTGGACTTCTGATTCCACAGCGCCCTCAAATTCACGCTAATACAGTTATGGCCATCCTGGAAAGCCTCTCAGATAAATGAATGCTTCAATGGTCCAATATTGATTTTTATAAAGATGGAATTGTTATGCAGTTGGTGTTTGGAAGGAGACAGTCTGACAGAACAATGAGAGCTACCAGTGCATGACATTGGTATGATGGTACATTAGACATGAGGAGGCCATCCACGGAATAGCTCGACTTGCTACTGAGGTCAAGGTTTGAACTGGACTAAAAGTGTGAAAGGCAGATTTTTAATATATTCACTGACATGAATACAAACAAATAGCAAGCATCCCACTTCAAGCACGACTATTTATTTTTACCACTTTTATAGGCCTATCATCCTTCATGGAACAAAAATGTGCCAATTCTGAAACCTCACGTGCTTAACAAGTCTAATGTATGTACATAGTCATGACTTATTGTTACGGTTTGTCTTACTCAGTGGTCTGCTACGATTTTACTTACAATGACATTTACGTTTCCTCATTGAGCAGACACTCTTCTTCAAAACTTATGATGATTATTAACTAGTATTTTGCTGACACCTTTGTCCAAGGTGATTTACAGTGTTAGATATGCTAAGCTCCCTACGTTTATTCACTGATCAACACTCCAAAGCAATGCAATGCACCCATAGGCACACTACAGGCAGTTTAGAAACACCAATCTAGCCAAAACACATGTCTTTGCTCCAAAAATACAAATACAGTACAAAAATATGAATACAATTTTATGAATCCCACAAGTAAAAGAGATGTGGAACCCATCATGAATGTACACATATCTCTAAAAATCACACTTGCACATAAATCGCACTTTTACATGTGCAAAACACTGACAGCATTCAGTGTATATCCACTGTAGTACACTGAAACATGGAGATTTTTTAAAAATGGCATATGCACAAACTTAACAAGCAAAGACATTGCTCCACGGTAAAACTAAAATACATGGCATTGTGACAGGACTACATATCATAATTAAATCAGGGTCTTGCTTTAAGAACACACTCTGCATCATTATGGAACTGCCAGAATGTTTTAATGTTGGACTCGGGTAATCAGGCCTGTAGAGCAGCTTAGCCTGTCTCTACATATCAGTGCAACTACAGCACTGATCAGAGCGAGGGACGACCCACCCGACCATATCTCATCTTTCCACAGCTCAGCACACCACTGCCTTGCTTCCCTCCCACAGATGGCATCGATAGGTTTTTCTCGGGGTATCAGCACTGCATGAGTGTTGTTCCATCCGTCAGAGTTCCTAAACCAGGGCTCAGTACAAGATGCTGGTGCCCTGCATTGGAATCATCTTTCTTGTTGCCTCCACCTTGAGAAAGCTGTAGGTGACCTCAGCAGTGACTACACTCTGCAGTCTTCCCAGCTCCAATTAATACTGCACTCATGCCTCATCTTGGTTGTATCTCGACACAGGGTTTATACAGCTGACATCACAAATGCAAGTGCAGGAATGCTGAAGGCCCAGTCCAATCTAATGTTTACTAGAGTCTATCTGATATTTACTATTTTTGTCCATTACCTATATGTTTGATGTGTACTATTTTAAATATATTTTACACAATGTTTGTCTCTAGTTTTTTTGGTCACAACCTAAGTAGCTGCTCCAACTGAATTATGTCATCTTTTGTACTTCCAGTTAGTACCGTTGATCACAACTTACCATAAATGGCTCCAGAAAATGTCTCTATTAACCTATTACCTACCTATTAATTACCTGTTAAACTAAAATAAAAATAAATAAAAATAAACTTGTTTCATTTTTATTTTGGGATAAAATGAGTAAATGGGGCTCTGTGCTAGACAGGTGTCTCATTAATGTTAAGCCTGTGGACAGGCATGAAGTGAGGGAATGTGATCAGGTGAAAGACACTATGATTTCAAGTGCAGATATGTCCACCTATAAACTCTGTCCCAGGAGTACTTAAGATTGCCTTCTCACGATCTGTCATGTTTATATACAGCCGGCTATAAGGAGGCTTGCTCTGAGGCACCACAATGGCTGTCCATCTCTTATATGCCAGATATCAACAAACTGGAGATAGATTTACCGCTCAGAGGCAGGGCCAGACATTGTGTAGGACTATAAGAGCCACAGGTGTTGTGGCGGTCAATCACAACAGCTCATCACTAAAGTGTCACTGAGATGAATGCTACTGATGGCAGGTGGCTGAAACAAGTCTGATATCTGACTGGCCTTATGACATTCCATGGTGCTTGGCTCTGCATCAGAATGATCCTGGGACGATTTGGCACCTCGTTTGTCCTCCTGCTTGTGGGAAAGGATGTTATGACTGACAATGGAGTGCTGACCAAACCTTCCTTTATGGAAGGATGATCCTTAAGTGAGATGCTGCATGATTTACCTGAACATGCACGTTTACACTACATGTCTTTTGTTAGCAGTTAAATTTATTCATTTAACTGATGTGTTCCTCCAAAGCAGCTTAGAACATTAAGCTATGTACAATGATTTCGTTTATTTATATGATTTATATAGCTGAGTCATTTTTTACTGTGTCAGTTCAGAGTTAATATTTTGGTAGCTTGCTCAAGGGTATTACACCAGGAGGTGGAAATCAACCCTGAGTGCTTTGGGTCTAAAGGCAGCAGCTCTAACTGGTGCGCTACCTGATGCCCCTTGTGTTTATCCGTAGTGTGCTAAGATGTGCACGAGTGTGTCTCTGTATTTGTGTATGTGATCACATGTGCAACACAGGGATACACCTCCACTTTAGCCCCCAGGGACCATGAGAAAGAGGGAACACATTTAATCAGCAAGATGATGAATGGTGTTGATAATATCCATGTAACCCATAGTGTGGAATGTACCGGAACCAGGACAGAAGATCTTCCCGAAGGTTATGCTAGTATAGACAGCAAGAGGACTCAATGAGGACGCTTAATGACATCCAGTGAAAGTCTCACATCAACAAGGGCAAAAATATAAAGCCCAGGGGGCAGACAGAGGACTATGTTTAGCCAGAGGCCCCACAAGGGATGGCGTTAAAAGCCATAATCCAGTACAGTGGTTAGGACCTGGTCTACATCTTTGTATTAGGGTACAATGTGGGGACTACATCAAGGAGACTGAATTAAATAGCAGTGGGTGTTAAGCTTTTAATCCCCAACTAAGTAGATAAAGGCAAGTAAACAATTACACTCCGGCTCCATCGGTGGCCTGGCTTGTATGGGAGCTAATTTGGGCCTTCTGCTCAGCTGAAGTGCTGTGTTACAGTTACCACTTTCCACACTCCTAGCTGTCCAGGTCACACAATAATTTCAAAACAGCACCTAAAAGAGCTCAGATATACAGATAGATAAACATGCTTTTCCTTAAATGATATAAGCAGTGCTGTTCTCCTGTGATGTGCATCCTGGGTCAAAATTGGTAGTGTAGAACCATGGACCACAGATGCAAATTAAATCAAAAATGACTCTGAATTGTTCCCCCCGGGGATACACAGCCAGAAGCCTACAGCAACAACACCTTGGCAGCATATGGCTGTATGACTATGGGGAGGGGGTTGAATTCGGGTAAAGAGGAGTGGAGGTGAGACATCAGTGGGGAGAGGTTGAAAGAGAAGCAAGGGAGGGGAGAGGCACCCGTGTGCTTATCGCCCATCAGTCCGGAACGGGCTGAATTAGCTCCTCACGCTGATCGGGGCCGGCGATTTGACAGGCTCGTTTTTCATGCTGTCAGCCATTTACACTGCTCCTCTCCTCCTACCCTCCTCTCCCCACACTGCTTTGCTCCCTCACTCTCACACGCTTTCATCCTGATACTGACATGGGGGCCAGTGCACCGAGTTTGTTTTGCTGTGCTTCATTGCAGCATCAATGGGCTCTCTGGTCAGCCGCACCAGATGGCCACGTTCTGCAGTTTGTGATGTTGCTGCTGGCCAGCTGGGGGATCTATAGGTCATGTGAGTGGAGAGGACTGCAGAGGGGAACCCTGATCTAAACAGAGATCAAGACTTTGAGGTCACTCAAGTACATCATCCACACTGTAATATGCACACCTACACACATAGTTATCTGCCATGCTTCATTACTGCAGGGTAGCAAACCTCTCTCTACTAATGTCGACACATAAAGCATCCCAAGGTGGTTGTTCCATTTCAGGGTGACAGAGCTGGCATTCTGCCTGCATCCTTTGCCAACACACTGCAAAGCAGATCCTGGACATGTGTATTGGAAAATAAAAAAGTGTCCCTTACTCAGACCCTGGAGGACAAGAAGTCACAGCCAGGACACAGAAAGGATGCATGAGTTGTATGAGAAGCATAAACTGCCCTGCAGCCACAACACAAAGGCCAGCTTTGTACAACAGAGTGAGAAAAGAAGGGGTCAAAAATTAAAGTACAAATGGAAAAGCCCTCGTGGGCTATTCCTTGAAGAATAGTCTGAAAGAGTGTGTTTGTGCTGCATGCAAAGATTAGCTTGAGAGTTAAAGCTGAATGGAGACTTTTTACATTTTTAGTGTTATTAGTGCTGAAAAAGGATCAGTTTACTTGGAGAGCTGGTGTGTCAGCAGCATGGCGAAGAACAGGTGGTTCCATGTCAAGGTCCACATTTGGTTACTGCTTCAGGCAGGTGGTATCAAACTGATGGTGAACCCTTTGGATATTTCTGTATTAATCAAAGCTAGCACCACTATGGAGTCCTCCAACAAGCCTCCACCAGGATGTATGCATGGCTTTGATATCTGAATGGTTGGCTATTTCAGTCCAGCACTGTAGTTAAATTTCTGCAAAAGGGAGTAAGTGCCACTCCCTTTATTATTTTTCACTACCAGACAGCAGTGGCAGCTGTCTCCGACAAGGTTGTTGTTAATAAAAATTTTGCTGGCTGTACTCCTGACTCTATGAATCAGACAGAGGTCAGAGGGGACCTCTTTGTCTGTTATCATCTTCCTAGCACAAGATGAGTAAAATGACAGGCTTGTCATCATAAACAGTCTCCTACTCCTACACCTCAGGTTCAAAGCACAGATGGTTGCCTTGGTCTGGCTTGTTAGGTTGCCGATTATGTGCCTTTGGATACTCCTCTCATGGGGAAACTGTTGCAAGTAACCCCTGGTAAATCTGCCCCATTGATTAGTGACCTGTATCACCTTTGGCTCACTTTAAGGATAGTTCTTCATGAAAGCAAGCAGAATAGAGGCAGACCACTGTTACTGCCTGCATTAGAGTAGCTTGTAGCTAGCAAACATTTTATCTACAGCCCAGAGTCTCTTACAACATTATGTACCTGATGCTGGAATTACAATGTTATGTCATTTTTTAAATGTTTTCATTTGACAAAATTTCATCTGTAGACACGTAAACTTATTTCTTTATGAAATCTCAAATTTGAATGATATTTTTGTATGCTGATAATTGAACATTGCTGAAAACACAAATTTGGAATTATTTTCGGGACACATGGCCATTTATATGTACAACTCACCCTGCAGAGTGGCATTGCACATTGTTGTGGCTCAACGTGTAAAGCACACAAAAAAGGTCTAGAGGTCCAGTTACTGTTTCAGTGAACATTAGAATAAACAAGACATATGGTTTAAGTGACTTTCAACATAGTTTGATCAGTGATGTCAATTGCATTAGTTTCAGCATTTCAGAAACAGCCAATGTTGTGGAATTTTCGCACACCACAGTTCCACAAACAGTGCCCTTACTTTAATACAGTAGCCTGTACTGTTTCACCTTTCAAGCTATAGAGCATATTTGGGATTAGGTGGAATATGATGTTAAAAAATGAATATGTCACCAAAAAATCTGCAGAAAACACAAAGGTGTCAAACCCCCATAGACTATGGATGGAAGGTGAGAGCTAAACGCAAACTTCAAACAGTGATTCTATGAGGAACTTGTGTGCTACAGGGCCTTAATTGAACCACAGAGTCCAATGGTTACATTGAACAGAAGAAAACATACTTGGAGGGAGGTACAAGAGGTTGCAGGGAGGACAAAAGCTAGCTTAACCCCCAGGATCAAGTACTGCACAAAGCATTGTACAAAGCTACTGTGTACAATGTTGCTGCGTAGACTCTGGAGAATCATTAGTTGAGCTGCAGAAGAAGCACAATTGCACAGCAATGGAGATATGCTGAAGGGGTGGGGATCCCTAAAGAAGCAACATCTAAAAGGATTGAGCAGTTCAGAGTTATGTTTTTGCTCAGAGTATAGGGAAAGCTATTATTCAGCACTGTTGTTCAGCATTTAACATCATACTTTCTTAAGAATGCATATATTGACATGTCTGTGCAGAACAGATGGAGTTCCTAGAAACCCAGGGGGCTTAAAGCATACTTGCGTGGTGACCGGGTTGATTAGATCCTCCTGAGAGCAAGGGAGACTTATTTGTGTTGTGGTTAGAAATCAGAAATGCCAGTGGGTCGGTTCCACACCAGATGGTGGAAATGGTGTTTGAGAGGTACCACATACCAAGTAAAATGAATGACTTCATTCTGGACTACTATAGTGATTTCAGTGTGAGGGTCATATTAAGAGGAATCACATTTGGGTGACACAGGTTGGAGAAGGGGATAATTACAGGCTGTACTGTCATTGTTATATTATTTGTGCTGGCTATAAACATACAAAATTGCGAAGTCAGCAGAGGTTGAATGCATAAGTTCACAGACTGAGTCAGGTGTCAAATAACCCCTGATTATTAGCCTTTATGATCAACTTGACAGTGCAAAGATGCCAAGATGTAGGTAGATTTTGTAGGGTTGGGAGACGTTCATAACATAGGCTAGAATGAATTTTATGCAAGGAAAGTCCAGATTTCTCATGCTAAGGAAGGGAAAGCTAAATAATAAATTCTACTTTAGTATAGGAAGTACACTTATTCCATCCATTATTTGGAGAAGCTAGTGAAGATCTTCAGCAAGTGGCTTGAGGGATTCAACTTCGATTCAGGAAACTTGCAAAAAGCTGGAGGGGTGGCTAGCAGCAGTGAATAAGTCAGAACTTCCAGGTAAGTTTAATGCATGGATGAATAAGTGTTGAATCTTGCCATGAGTCTGCTGGCCACTTCTGGCTTACAAAGACCTAATATCAACAACTGGAGGATTTGAGAGGACGATAAGCAGTTACTTGTGCAGGTGGCTTAAGGTGCCATGAAGCTTAAGCAACACTGCCCTGTATGAGCAGAATGACAAGTTAAAGGAACCCTTTAGGAGCCTAGAAGAGGAGTTTAGGATAGCACAGGCAACCGAAGTGCAGCAATATGGGGACTCAGGTAGTTCAAGGGTTGCTGGAGCAGGCATCAAGGTAAAGACAGGATGGAAGTAGAGTACACTGGCTGCATTTGGACAGGCAGAATTCCACCTTCACCAAATGGTTATGGTGGGCATAGTACTGTCTGGAAGAGCAGGTTTTGGCAGTGTTCCATCATAGCAATTTGACAAGGTCCAGGGGAAGGAGAGGCACAGCTGATACAGCAGGACTTGTGCGCAGTAATAGAGGAACAACGGATGGTTAAGATGATTGAGCTACAGCAGCAGACAGCATGGAGTAGATAGGAACATGCATTTGATCATATCTCTTTTGCAGAGCTCTGTATTGGGTTCTTGACTCAGGCAGTTTACAATATGTTCCCATGTCCATTGAACCTGTATGCTGAGACCATAACTAGGTGCTCAAAACAGTGGTAGGAATAAATGATGGAATAGCACATAGCATGACCTGTGAGCCATCTAATGAGGTCATACTATTTGTCAAAGAAGATGAAAGAGTAAAATTAGTAAAGTTAAGGATTTCTGGTGATGGCACAGGACTGGAAATTTACAATTGACTTTGGTAGCCAGCTCACATTTCTGGCCACTATCACAGAGGCATCTTTTAAAGTAGACATTGGGTTACTATCAGAGTCATCTAATCAGCTCACAGTGCCATGGGAATAGAGGATGAAAGAAGCTTACAAAAAGGATATATGGCAAAGGTATTAGAAGCTCGTGCAGCAAGGTGCTCCTTAATAGGCTGGAGAGCAAGGGTGTGCCCACTGAAGTTGATTGCAGTAGGCTTTACATGGAAGTCCTTGCAGAGGGTCTATGTTATGTTGGGTAACACTGATCGTCAAAGGAGGAAGTCCATGAAAGTTGTTACTGAGGCCAAGGAGACGGCATCTAGATAATTGTGGATCAGTAAAGGGTTTAAGATAGCATTACTTGGATGCAGGCTGGGGCCTGATCAACCCTAGTTGGACCACCTAGACAAGAGTGTTAATGTCGAAAGATGTAAATTACCCAATGCCCTCAGGTTATATCATTTAATGATGAATCCAGGTACACTGCAAGATGTGTGATACATACCCAGCTGTATAAGTAGATAAATCATTGTAAGTAGCATTGAAGAAAAAAAAATCAAAAAAGTAAATGTTGCATTTACATTGAAATTACTGTATTGTATGTGCTTTGTACTGCAGTCAATATATGTAGCTACAGTTGGGATCAAATTTATTGGCAATCATTTATATTATATAACATATGGAAAAAAATTATAAGCTTTCCATCTTTGTATATAAAAATAGGTCTGGAAAAAATTACTGGTATCCAAAAATCAGTAGTTTAACTACGTGGCAGTCATTCGTTTGATCAGCTAGTCATATGTTGACTCTAAATTGCCAATAATGAGTGAATATTTGCATGTGTGGATGCTACTGACTGGTATCCAGTCCAGAGCATACCTGACTTAGCCTTTTGTCCCTTGCTTCCACAATAAGCTTAGGATCAATCTGTGTAGGGCTTTGACTTGCGGTCGAGGAAAGTGAGATAGGCATATGCTTAGAATTGGCTGGGTACCAACAAATTTGACAATTAGCAGTGTAACACTAAAGGATATACTACACCAATAATCAGTTGGGGTGAATGCATCTGCTGAAGAAACCAATAAAAAAAATACAATGCTTTAATGGGATTTGACACTGAAGGAGTGCCCAGTTCAACCAGTGAATACATAGATGTGCAGCACACACTACGTGACACCCGCACTCCTCTGATTAGGGCCTGTTGTGTCTCTTCCAGAGTGCTTCTCTCCTCAAGCCCCTACTGATTCCTCAGTCCAATCACTCCCACTGATTGGCACCTATTCCTGCCACCACATACCCTCCTGAGCACTCTCAGGTGCCAACTGTGGAGGATTCCTTAACGGCTGTCTGCTGTGAAGAAGAACAGAGTGACACCTCCATGTTCCAAGATGTAGCCTCTCAGCTTGGAAGCAGGTGCCACCATTAATGGACTTCTGATGAAAGGCATTTGAGGAGGAGGAAAACAGTACACTGACTGAATTACTGTGATGAGTACAACTACATAGTCACTCTCTCTGTCATTTTTAATCATTACTTACAATGAGTTAGTGGGGCACACGGGGTCATACCAGGTTTGGGGAATGACCAAGCAGGGACTAATGGTTAATGCATTAATAAAAACATTTATTTTTCTTCCCCAGATTTCAGGTTATATAGTGGCAAACAAAGCCCTTATTAAATATATGGAAATGAAACCAAAAATGGCTTCTCAGCCTAATAAATAAGAAAAGGACCAAAACACTTAGAAACAAATGAAATACACAACATAATAACCACTAAACCCAAGCATTCAAACTAAATTTCTGACATCTGGGGGCCTTTAAGCTTGCCTCTATATATATATATATACATACATATATATATACACACATACATATATATATATATATATATATATATATATATATATATATAAATAAATAAAAAAAAATCTCCTCAAATTCTCCAAACCTCCAGCATCTTCTTCCTGTTTCTCACTTGAGTTGCTTACTTGGACACACCTGATGCTCAATTTGCTTTGATGAGTCATCTCCAGGTGTGGCTGCCACTGAGTGAGGAGGATGGATGGCTGTGGCCGGGGCCACCCTTCTACAATAATTACATTTTGCACAAACCATCTTACATTATTATAGTTTTTTACCTAGCTGACGCCAGTATATGATCCATTTATACAGCTGGATTTTTTTTTTTAAAGTATTGGGTGGGATGTTGTCGAAGGAAGAGCAACAAACTACACTTCTCTATCTTCACTTTATTTCATTCACAGCCAGCAGCTTAACATAGTTTACAAAGTATGCAAAGTGCTTCAAAAGTTCCTCTTGGTGTTCGTTTTTGCAGTGCTGAAACGTAACTTCTGAATAGCAAACTACATCAGTAAAAATCAAATGTGAACCATGTAAGGATGAGTAAGAATGTATGGGTGTAAACTTACAGCATGCATCATTCATCTTTCATCTAATATCTGTCTATAATCCCCCCCCCCCCAGAGTTACACTCAAATAGGTGCTGTCTCTCCCACAATGTTAAGAAGAAATGGCCTCAAAATGACAGCTTTCAGGTTAACATTTATAAACACTATGCTACCAGTTGCTAGCTTAATCTCTGCTTGGCCGTCATCTATTCGTGCAAGTCACATTTGTACAGATCATTATTCTACTTAAGTAGTTCACAATAAGGGCTTTGCTCAAGGGTACAGCCGCAGAGCTGCTACAATGACTTGAATAAACAACTTAACATGAGGAAAATTGTGTTTCCTCAACACAGATGTTGTATGACGTAACCCACCAATGGATTCATTCTAAAAGCAGTAGTTACAGCCCCTGTAATGAGCCAAGCTGTCAGGCTGTAGTTAAAGGACACACAGAGAGGGTCTCTTGTGGCTATTCTGCAGACCACATTTGCTTAGCTAATATAATATTCTGTAAATAGTAAACAACACACACAAAAAATTTCTGAGCCATCGGTGAGGGCCAGATGCCCACGGTGCATACTTTGAATAGCAGTAATGATGCCACAGTGCTGCTGCACAGCTCACTGTATTCATTCGAAACACCTGGAAAGGGGCAGTGGAGTCTGTCCTCCATACCAGGAACAACCAAGGGGCACAAGGGAAGGAACCCTGTCTCTTTAATTTCAGGAAGCAAAACAAGAGGATGATTGAGAAGTTGATGTGTGACACACTGTGGGAAGCAGGGATCCCAGTTAATGTATTAAAATATTTATGGGTTTCGTTAAAATCTTCAGGTTTCTTAGAATTCACTATTTTTAATTTTAAAAAAACTACAGCGAAAGAACATTTTAGTTGGAGATTTGTCTAACCTTTATTAAAGAAATATATATTGTGAACAAGAGCAATATTTTCTAGTTTCATTTCTTTCATTCAAAAAAGGGGAGAACCAAGATATTTTTTCACTTCCCGCACTTGGCCATACCTAAGCATATATGGGGCAATAAACCCAAACTGTGAAGACTGGTGGGAAACAGGGAGCATAGTTCTGCTGGCTGCCTGCTATACATTATGGACTTCATTATTTAAATGCTTTTTTATCAATGTGGTGCACAAGGTGCAAAAATCAAACGTAAAAATTAGGAAAGAAATGACGGTACCTGTCATAGAAGTCATGCTGGTAGCAGTCATAATCCAGGTCATAGTCAGATCTATAAGGGAAGCACAAGAGAGCTGTCAGAGGAAAAATGGATTGCAGTGGTGACCACTGTGATAGGTTTGATGATCCAGCAAACAAATACACACACGAACAGAAACTGTCATAATAAAATGATAAACACTTGATTAGAGTGAAAATCAAACTTAGATGTCCACACTAAGTATATTATTACTGTATTTCGCATTTGGCCATTTTATGTGAATCTAAAAGGAAACCCTTGTGCATTGTATTGTATTTGATATAGCAAAGGATATTAACACATTTTGTCATTTTCAAAACTTTTTACACTATTTTAGGGTTTTTTGGAGGGTAATTTAGCTCAGTTTCCGCATGTTTTGTTTATACATACTCTTCATACTATGCTTACATATCACCCTATTTTTAAGGACAGGAAAAACAAATTGTTTTCTCTGTAATTGCACAAATTGTAAAAATGTTAGCTTTTTCAAAGATCAAAACGAACGAACTTATGAAGCATGAACACCTGCACATAGGACATTCATAGGCAAACTTGTATATAGCCACAGTTCTCCCAAATGGAGGATATATTTTATAATTGTATTCGGAAATCTTTGGTCACCTGGAAAAAGTGATTACGTTCTTTGGCATTTAGTCTGCATTTGGACTGCTTCCAAGGTGGAAGGTCTGTGACATTTGTTATGATATTATGCACTGTTGATCAGAGTGCCAAGATGTTTTTCTGCACTATCCATCTGATTTATACTGCTACAGTTATTCCTGTTCCATGTGTACATCTGTCTGTGTGTCCAGTAACATGCATGTATGCACTTCATGTGTACACATGCGTATGTAATGGGCCCAAGTACACAAATAATTTTTCAAGAGAACCTGAGTTTGTGTTTTTCTATTAAAAATATATTTGATTAAGATTTATTAATTGAAGACTTACTAAAAATATATAAAAACTAAACTTAATATCGGAAAATAGAAATATTCAGAACCATATGTAGCACTGACAGTACTGTATTTATAAATGTTTAGGTTGTAGCATATGCAAGCAGTCTACCTCAGTCCTCCCTAATGCAGTATGAATTACCCTGAAAGGTCAGTGAAAAATTAAGCCCAGTGGTAAGTAGCACACACTTCCATGGTTATAACACTGGCTCAAAGCTTTCTGCCAAGCATGTAACCGCAAGCTTGGGTGACGGGTAATGCTTCTGGCAACTTGCCTGGTATGTTGCTCCAGATTAACCGCATGTTAAAAGAAGCCAACCAGTCCTGCAGAGAGCCCTCTGAATGTGACTTTGTGGGAAAATTCAGCAGTCACCTTGTTCCACCCTGCATTTGACCTATCCTCCATACAGCTTTTAAAAAACTTCACTGCTGTACACTTGGGCACATGCAGTGAAAAAGCAGCAATATCAAGGAGAACAGAAGAAACATTAAAAGAAACCTGGACATGCACTTAGGGGTCACCAGGATGGGCTCTGACATGTGTAACAACTAGTTGAGCATACATAACAGTACATTCTATAGACAGGTACACTTGTCCCAGAATAGCAAAAGAAAAGCACGCTCAGCTCTTGAACTGACACTTGGGCTCTGGGCAGGGAGAATTATAATCACATCAGGTCAGCTCCTCTACCTGACAGCTCTGAAGACAAAAAATGTACTGCATAGAATCTCATCTAGGATGGGTTGGATTGAAGTAGGCTTTGACTAGGCTTTGAATAGGCAGACCACTGAAAAATCCAGATGTATATGAGACATAGCAACTCTTCCAGCTTAGAGGTCACAAGCTTAACTGCTGGTATCACTGGTATTGGTTTAGACTATGCACATTCTCCACTCTCCCTTGTATTTTTCATGGTTCTCATATTCCTTCTTTCTGAGGTTTTCAATCAAAATAAGGGTCTAGATATTTTTGCTGATGCACCTTCCAGGGTGTAGTTTCATTGCCTAATGCCAAATGATTTCAGTATAAGCTCCAGTCCGCTGTGACTCCAGTCAGGATAAAGTAGTTACTGATAATCGATGCACAAACAGATATTTTTGGATATATATTGCCGACTGTATGTAACATGCTTACACAAAAGCGTGCTCACAGAGACATACATAGACTAACACACACACAGCTGGAGACTGTAGATCTCTACAGTGCTAATCTGCCAGAGGCTAGGGAAAGGTGATGAGTCTGTAAGCTTGGCAGAAAGCACAGTGGGGCTTCATGCTGAAACCGAATATGAGGTGTTGATGAAGGCAGGGGTCCCAGGGAGTGACTCTTGGCAGGGTGTTTACTTCAGTATGAGAGGAACAGAACAAATGTACCTCCTTCAACTACCTGCACCAAAACATGTGGGAAAGCATTTAGTTCTTTCATCTTGCTTTCTGAAGGATGTCTGTTTCTGCGCTTCAGGGAAGCTCTCTACAAATAATGTACTGTGTTTCACACTGCCAACCCTGCATGACCTTGCCAGCAGTCTTTAAAAATCTTGCCCTTGCTTCAGACAGTTTCAAAACCCTTTCCTGTTTCATATGGAGAATTGAAAACACAGGTATATCCACAATCGGACATCTTGGTTTCAAAGGGCAGAATGGAACACCCAGATCTGTCAAGGATGAGGTGACCCTGGCAGTCGTGAGGTGTTTCCTCCTCTCACACATACACTGAACACATTAAACTTCCTTAGATCATTTTTTCTCAATGCAGTCATGTCCTTTCATCTTTTCATCCACTTCAGCATTGCAATTACCTCTCTGACGCATCAGAGCTGCCCGGAGAGCCAAACTGTCCATTACTGCAGTGCTCTTATTGGACCTCCCCATCACCATGCACTGTGAGCAACTTATGGCGATGCCACTTAGATGGCAGGCTCTGAGTTCCACCAGGGGTTCTGAGTATGTGGAGAGAAAATAGCGATAATCTGTCATTCTTTCTTGGGTGGGAGGGGTGGCTGAGCACAGCTCAGCTTGCTGTGTCAGAGGAAACACTCAGAACTGCAGTCAGCATCCTCACTAACATTGAAAGGGGCAGAGAGAGGACAAAAACATTAAATGCATAAAGTTTCCAAGAGCACAATTAATTACGATTTCTAACTGAGGACAAACAGATTCCTCGAAGCATCCTCTTAGGATTAAGGTGAAAAACAATTTTCATGGCTCACATTTTTCTTTTATTTACAGTACAATGTAATAAAAAGCAGTAAAGCAATTTGGGAGGAATACTTGTATCAATAATACAACAGGAGAGCCTCTTCTGGGACTGGAACTGCCAGGTTTCTCATCAGGAGTCCAAGATCTTAACTGCTTTCAGATCTGCCACACTGCTGATGGTAAAGGGGGTCCCTAGCTGAACATTTGTTCAAAGCTCATAATTACTTGGCATGTGTGGTGTGCAGAAGTGTGACCATGCTCATTGCCAGGATTATTGGCCTCACGTGGCCGATGAGGGTCACGTGTGGTAACTCTGGACGTTGACTGAAGCGATCGCACTACAGAGCTTGTCTTGATGTGAATGTAGATGCTGACTGATCCTCCTTTATTGTTTTGTTTGCTTATTTGTTTGTGAGCACTGTCTTTGAATAAAAACTCCCCATAAGTCCACCCAGTATGCCTCATGCCTGGTTACTCTAAACTGAGTGCCCACACCATGGTTCTGTCTTATCAGCAGTATTATAAATACAGCTCTCCCCCATGTTACAAAGTTAATTTGTTTTAGAAAAATTCATTGAAATGTGAATTTTCATACATGAAAGACATAAATAAGTGACGGAGTGAAAATCGCTGGTGTCTCACACCTGGACAGTGTAGTTAGTCTTGGGTTTGAGGTGTTTCAGGGGAACCGGTGACTCTAAGTTGCCAGTAGTGTGGATATGTAATATATGTATGTGTGTTGCATGATGCTGGTGTACAGAAATGTGAATGAGTGTAGGGAGTGTAGTGTAGCATTTCTCCCTCTGTAATTTACCTTGAATAAAGATATCAGCTAAAACCTACGTACATAATAACCATTTTACATTGCGTTCAAGAAAAGTGTCTGCTAAATGGATAAATGTAAATATAATTGCAATTAGCTTGCATGGTAGAAATTTTTATGCATTCCCAAGTCCCCAAATTGGCACCTGTTTATTCTAAAATGTCATCAAATCCCATTTAAATTGAGATAATTATTTCTTACTTACAATAGTTAACATAAATTACCATAATACAACATAACAAAACAGTTTCCCTTCATTAATTACTCTTGTCTGGCTATCTACCTGTCAGCTCTTTTATAACTAATACCTCCCAACACTTAATAAATGCTTAAAAAACACATCTGCAGTGTATATGATATGCTATGTTTATGTATTAACGCAACTGCTAACGTAAAAATGAACAAAAGCAAACTAAAGGCCGAGGAGATCAATGAGAACAATGCAAATTAATTCACACTCACCAAATAAACCGAGATTATTTGGATAATCCAGGACAGTCAAGGGCCATATTTAGTGGGACTGTAACATGATACTAGCAAAGAATGAGCAATGGAGACCAACAACTTAACACAACATGTGCCAACTATACAACTGTGAAGAGGATGGCATGATGGCTCTGGTCTGGCACCTCTCTGCCGGTAGAAGACACTCAAAGTCTAAATTTGAGGCTCGCAAATGTGGAGAAATGTCTTCTGAGGTAATGCAGGAGTGTTAAATGCAACTCCCCAGGTAGAATTCTTGTAACCTGAGTGGCTGTATCTTGGGGTATGACAGTACTAGTCTTTGTAAATAAAAATGCATTACAGTGGTGACAGGGGTGAACTCATGTCTGGTGCCACTGAGAGGCATCAGGATTCCACAGGGGCTCATCAGGGAGATGTCACTATGGTGGTCTACTTCTGATGCTGAATGACCCCCAAGCATCATACAAAAGGTAAAAGCAGAGCTCATCCAGCAGAACAAGGATGGGCACCACCAGACATTCTCTTAGCCTTGTGGACAAGAGAGTAAGAAGTACACATTGAACATTGGCAAGTGCTGCCAGTTGCAGTTCTATTTATCTTCGGAATGGGTTTGCTGATGGTGGGGATAAAGAGGGATGTGAAGATGAATTGGGAAGAAACAGCAATTCCACCTGCTGCTTCCCCTTCCTAGAACTGAGGGTGAGGGAGACAGGTACGGCCTCTGTTGAACACTGAGGTCACTGAAGGCTAATTAACTTTTTCCCCATAATTTCAATCCAGGCAGGACCATCCATTACATCAGCGTCATTATAAATCATTTCACTCCTACTGGTCTCTGAAATGGGGTGAAGCTGCATGTGGTTCTGATTTCTGTGCAACTGTGTGCTTTTTTGTGTATCTCTATGCATCTCCATTTTTAAAAAAAAAATATATATATATTTATTATTTTTCCTGTGTAACAAAGCAAAGCAATAAACTTAAAAAAGACAGACATTCAAAGAAGGATCTTAGTTCATGAACAGAATAATTTCAAAATAAATTAGTGAACATGTACATCTCAAAAGTAGATAAGGTTTCTCCAGGAGGTAAGTCCTTTCATCACTGTGGTTGTTGCAGGTAAACCATAGACTTTATGCCAAAAAGGATTCCAATACTTTATGAGGAAAGCATCACCATCTTTGGAAAAAGGGGAAGATGTGGACTTCTGCCTCTCTGTTTTTCCATCACTGTGACCCAAAAGAAACATCTGAAACCAGGCACAGAAACATGTCTCTTTCTTCTCTGAGGAATAAATTATTACCGGCCAACAGCAAATGGGAGCCTGAACAAAACTGCAGCTTCAATCTGAAAGAAATCACACAAAGTGGTGTAGATTCATTCATGGGTAACTATATAAGCTGATATGCCAGAATACCCAGTAGAGCGTATTTATGGATGCCACCAGCAGAGGCTGAGGGATTGTGGCTTGTGCCCTGGCTGTTACTGATCACCTGAAGCTCTACATGTATAAAGCTCAGTCTCTGTTTGTCTATCTGTCTTTCTTTATGCACAGCTTTGTTTTTCAAGCCGCAGACTTAAAATTTGCTACACAGGTTCTTCGCACCCTACGTGAAGCTTTTGCATTGTCAAGTTAGTTAAACTGCAAAAAGGCAAAGTTTTGTAAAACTTACTATTCAAAACTTGCTATTTTAAAAAGCCTTGTCCTTGACATTAGCGATGTTACACACAGCACATAGGAACTTCATGTGCAGAACATACATAAAGACTGTGACGCAAAACACACACAAACGCATATGTGCACATGCTGATACTACACTTTTTGACCTACACAGGGCCAGATAAATCAACTAGTTCACTTTAAAAAGGCACTATGTGCTACCATATATAATCCCCAACACAAGGGCCCCTGTGTATAGTTCATACACACATTCAAACACACCAAAAATATACATGAACACCCAGAAAAACACAAAGAAACAGAAACACAAAATCACATACACAGACAACAAATATAGACGCAGCAATGCACAGAATTTTGCACACAGCTACAAACAGCCTCAGCTCAAATGCACTCAAATACATCACCAGTGCTCTGAGACCCAGCTTGGCCCAAAACAACCTCATAGTTTAGTCCTGCCATGAGGCACCATATGCGCAGTGATGCCTAGTGATAGTTGTTAACATTATTGTTGATAGACATGTAAGGAATGTGTGGTTCAAAACCTAGCTCTCCTTTGAATTACTGCTTACAATATATACTCAGAAATGGAGCTATATACTGTATAATTTAGAGAAATTCTGACCATAAAACCCAAACATTCCTGTGTAAATATTGCTAAGGACAAGGTTCTTAGCATAAATACAATATTACAGAACACTGAAACAATCAGTGTATACATTAGCATGGAATTCAATAGTGCTTTTTATTTTTTCACATTACAACATTGAAATTCAATGATTAATGATAATTTATATTCAATGGCACTCACAGACAAAACTAACAGAGCTAATGCATGACCATTATGTTTGTCTGCTGATTCCATTTTGGAAAACAGCACAGCAATATCAATAACACAGAACCCATAAGCACTGGAGGAGAGAAGCAATCAATTACAATGTGCAGGCCCATTGCTGCTATCCCCAGAGTTTGTTTGTTTCATTTTGCTGGGATGGTGCATTTTTCACACGGCTGAACGAAGGGCTGAGAGACCAAGTGGTATAGTTGTTTCTAAAATCTTTACAAACAGCCCCCGAGCCCTGCTTCAAAGTGGGGTCCAAGGTGACTGAATCTGGTGCAGAAGCTGTCGCCTTGAGTTATGTCTCCCATTCCCCAAGTTTCCACAAGACTGAAGACCTCTGATAGGACCCCAACCCTGCCCCCCTCGTTTGAAGCCCCCTCTGAGATCTGGACTGATTTATTCTGAGATAATGTTCACACTCAGAAATGTGCTGCAAAGTAATATGTCAGGCTGGCCACACTCCAGTTAATGAGGTGGAAATTTGATTCCCTGCCACTTCAGCTGTTCAAAAAATCGAAGGGAGTGAGATTAATGTTGAATTACAGCTTCTGACAGCAAGATGAACACCACACACATGCACACACCCACACTCACTCATACACACAACTCTCCACAGGAATTCCATGCTCCCAAAAGGGATAATTTCACTTTGGTTATTCCCATAATGCAGTGGGGTGATGCAGTGAGTACTGCTCCTGCCTAGCAGTGCCTGGGCTGTTTGGGTGTTGGTTTGAATCTGGCTCAGTCTTTATGGAGTTTGCATGTTCTCTCTATGTCTGCATGGGTTTCCTCTCACAGTCCATAGGCAGCCTGTTTGGTCATTCTAAATTGCCTGTAATGTGTGCGCGGCTGAGTGCATGAGTGGCCACCCTGAAAAAGACCGATACCCCATCTAGGGTGTAGTTTCATAGCTTAGTGACCATTTATTCTGGGATAGGCTCCTAACTATTGCAACCATGACCAGGATACAGTGGTTAATGATAATTAATAAATGTGTGGATGGATGGACTATTCCCATGATCAGAAGCAAGTCTTGACACCACTGATATATTCAAAAACACCACCCCTATCTTAAAACAATTTATACATACATTTATACAAGCATAAATTCTTTAAACATCCATGGACACTGTGAAATGATTGTATAAGGAGAATCAAATGTTGCTAAATTTGGCAGTGTCATGTAGAACCAGCAGTATGGGTACTTACACTAGCCACAGTTAAAATAAACTGAGTGAAAGAGAGTAATGTATTCATTCTTCATTTAATGTTTTTGGCAACGCTCACAAATGGTTTCACTGCAACGGTACAGAGATGGGAAAGTTTGATGGATATGTGTCACCTTCCATCACAGTGTCTCACTCCAATGTTTCCCTTCCCAGCTTTTATGCTACTGGCTCTCCTGTCCAGAACAGTCTAGCAACCAACCTCCGTGGCAGCTTGTCTTACATTTTGTGGGAACTGAAGTGTGTGACATTTTGCTGTGGCTGAGCAGATACTGGTCCCAGGCAAACCGTTACAGAAACACACTTATAAAAGGAAACAAGAGAATATTATAGGCCATTAATGATTATGTAATGAGTTTATGTTTTTGTTGCATGATTTTCAATAGGCCTCCTTTCTGGGTGTATTAAATATCTGCTGTTAACTTGGATGAATTTCCAGTAGTATAATGCTGAGATTTCAGTGTTTAGCAATATGCTAAGTGCAGAGGTTACATGCAACATAAACACAAAACCACAAAGCACAATGGGTCATTCTGAGTTAAAGAGTAAAATTTGTTATCTAGGGACTGCAGTTAAGGCAAAAGAAAAATCAAATGAATGGAAAAGAAAATGGACATGTTCCATTTTGTTCTTTTCTCATGTTTGAAATGAAAATCCTTGATATCACTAACACCCTTTACTCACCTGGTAAATTCCCTCGTCCCAAATATAGGGCAACTGCAACAATTTCAACCACAGTTTAAATTTGAGCAATCTCAAACATCACTTACAACCAGAACAGAACTCTCCATGAGTGGAAGACACTGACGTGTAACAAATACAGGGGTCAACACATCTTAGGGAGAGGTTTCATTTTTTAAAATAATTTGTTACACTCTCTCAGAATTACACTTTATTCCACCCTCGCAGCAGTTGGCCCCCAGGCAACACTTGAGCCAGGGAATGAGCACCACTCAGCTGATCACACCTTACTGCTCTTGAGTTCACATTTTGCTTTAAAGTGGGCAGCAAGGCAACACTTCCTGCAAGCTGTGCAGGAAATTTCTGCTTATTTTGCCCGTTACAGTGCGAATGCGGCACATGCCACCAAAACCACCTATTTCTTACGAGCTGCCTTGGACCAGTGGGAATACTACTGTTACACTTCAAAACTGCTTAGCAGTAGCTGAGAGGTTAAACGCTTTAGCACTCAAATATTACAAAACCATTTAAAAGTGAAAAAGAAAATGCTGATTCCTCTGTTCTGGGCATTGTGTGTCCTGGTGGGGCCTGCTTCAGGGCAGGGTGTGATTACAGCATGTACCTGCCCACCAAGCTCCCTGCAGCTCCTTCTCAGAATGAGAAACAGTCCACACATCACACCACACAAAGGATGCTCATGCCACCATGATCATGGGGTACCAGCTCACACACATACAAGTTTCCATAAAAATGCATAACTTATTCATGAAGATCTGTTTGTACTGAGAATTCTTGTAAAAATAACTTTTCATCATACAGTAGTTTATTGAATTGGGAAAAATAATCTGTTGCTGAGCTAAAAAAAAATACAAAATTCCTGTCTGACCTTCTAAGCATGGAGAAAATCCAGTTCAGAAGTTCAGAATATCAGAACTACTCTAGATCTCTTTAAAATTCATTTTAAGACTCACATATTCAAAATTATGTATACATGATACATTTCCATGTTACCTTCCTCTATATGCTTATACTTTTCATTTCCCTTACTGGATTGTAGTGGAGTGGTGTTGTCCTGGCCCCTCACAGCTCTTGTGCTGTGGAATTGGTCCAGCTCATTCTATGCAAAGTCTCTAGTTTCTCCCCATATTTGCATGGGATTCCTCTGGTTGCTATGGGTACAGTCCTACAGTGTATGGTGTTTCAGGTGGTAAAAATTACACTGAGATAAATATAATTTTAGGATAAATGTAAAATAAAATTAAGCAAATGAATACACAGTAGTACAGCTCAGTGCCTCTTGGACAGTAAGAGGTTAGTACCATTGACAGCACAGGACATGCTACAGAGCATATTGGCTGTTAGCTGGAATGCACTCAGGCAGCACTACTTGAAAAAGTGCTTTTTCAAAAGCTTTTTGATTTTAGGGCTCATTATGTATAGATAACTAGCTGAGTTACCTGGCTTTGCCCAGGTCAGAAAGCAAAAAAGGTGGAAAGCTTAAAAGTGACAACAAAATGGAAATCACCCCTCCCTCTCACCTGTCGGTTAGGGCATTGGGGCACTAGGCTTTTTGCATCAAGTACTTGCCCCCCATTACCCCTCACATAGCCAGTTTAGCTCTTTACAGTGTACAATACAAAAACAGTCTGGTGTATATCTCATCTTTGGCACACAGATTAATGCAATAACTGCAGTATCAATGTGACATACGCTGTCGCATTTGCAATAACTAAGTGTGGATTTCTGAGCTGCTTTGGAGATGGCACGAGTATCTGACAACTGATATGCACAGGAGAACTCACGGCTGCTTTCTTTGGATGGTGCTGAACATGTATTTTGAAATGTCTGTTCTCTTATAAATGTGAGTTGATTGCTTATTATGTGAATTGTACAGCCCAGATTACATTTGATTGTAATTCAGAATTCTAATAAAAGATCCTTTGCTATACAATGGAAACCTGTGCACATACATATTTAAACAAACATATCTAAATGCATGTATTGCATACAATGGTGAACGAAATACTATTGCACTAATATAAACACTCACAAAAACGGATAGCCGAGGGCCCATTGAAACAGACTAGGGCAGGACAACATCATGGTTTATATTGGCTTGGAAATCTTCCCTACACTGTCTCTGTCATGCCAGTGACAGAAAACCAGCACAGAGGAGGGCTGGAAGCTCTAACAGTACATCAGAACATACTGAGGATGATGCAGTCAACAAGATCGTCAAACATCCAGTCCTTTGACTCAGCAGCCTTGTCACTGCTGACAGAGATACACTATTTTCATACCAGTTATTCCATCAGCAGCACTGACCCAATTACTCCAGATGGGGCTTAGAACAAGCTCCCTCTCTGAAGTAAAACAACCTATGCTATGCCACTCACTGATCACCTGGAAGTTCTCAGCAGCAGGGGTTAAACAAAGGCCACTTACAGACTCCGTTCACTTCCAGTTTCCTGTTTGAAAGTAGATGAGATGAATGAAACTCCACCAGCAGCTATTATTACATGTCAGCCTAGTCAGGGAGATTGAGATTGCTTCTATTTAGAAAAACCCGAGTAAGTTTTGCTTTAGAGGGAAGTAACACTTCTGAAAGTTGTCTAGTATATTTCCATGCAATGCCCTAGTGTTCTGAATCTTCTGGAAGAGGTACAAGAGAATGTTGGGAGAATGTTATGGAGAGAGGGCAGTGCTATCTGAAAGGGAATACACTCAGCAAGATGACTCAGGCCTTGGTAAATGCTCCTCTCTCCCAGCAGGACCAACCCTGTCCACCACCATGTAAGACATTTTCTGTTTCACCCACCTAGTGACACTCACAAGCGTTTCCCTTCCTATACACAAGCATGTAGTGTGTTTAGAGCTCTTGGCCCCATTGTGGGGCTCTAAAATGTTTCCTTCTGACCTGCAAAACCCTTGTGGTGCTTTTTTTATTAACAGCATCAGTAAGTTGGGGAGAGGGTTGGCCCAAACAAGTGAACAGACTGCGACACAAGGGCCATCTACTGAGACCTGTCCTAAGTTGGTTCTGCCACTGGGCAATGAATTAGCGGGAGACAGAGTCCTGCAAAGTGGTGCATTCTTTGTCTCCGATTACAGAGAGCTGCCAGGAAAGGAGCAGTAGTGATTCATGAATAAGCCACTTCTTATATGCCCTCACTCCTCATGGCCTTGTTTGGGAGCTGGGAACCAGCATCGAATAAACAGACACTGCTGCTCTTCATTTATAGTAACTCTGGCTTCCATGGAGACTGGGAGCCTATTGAACAGCAGTCAGATATTGGAGGATAATGTTCAGAAAGTGGACTGAAAAAAGTAGTATTACTTAATAGCAGTGGAGTTTAATATTTTCCATACTAGACTCCAGGTATTCTCCTCTCCCACTCTGCACCACCAATCCCATTCCCACTATAGGCAGGAAGTTGACTTTGACCGACCATGTTACAGTAACACCTCACAGTGTTCCTTTACCATCACAGTATTTTATTGATGCAATCCATTATCACTTTTAGTAACCCTTCTGAGTACTCCACTAACATGCCATGCATTCTGTTCATGCTTTAAGGTTTATTTAACAAAGCAGAGTGTTTTATTAACACTTGATAGTGTTTCAGTAACAGTTGCAATGTTCCGCTACCACATCTCAGCATTCTGTTAATACCTCTGAATGATCCGGTAACATTGTAACCAATCTCATCAATGTTTCTCAATATTCCACCTATGGAAGAGGACATTTGTTGCTAATAGTTGTTCATTGCATATTGGCTGACTGCTAACCCATTTGGTTACAACACATTTGGCCATGTAGGCTTAATAACCTCATCCTTGCCAACTGCATACATCCTGACTGCTCATACTTAGGGAATTGCACTCAAAGGTCCCAGGTTTTTATCCTACCTCCTGCTGCAGTACCCTTGATCTAGGTATTTACCCTAAATTGTTCCAAGAAAAAATAAGCAACTGTGTAAATTGCTAAAACATTTTAGTAATGTTGTAAGTCACTTTGAGGGAAAGCATCAGCCATACAAATATAAATGTAAATAAAAAGCAGATTCATAGGTAAGCAGTCCAGTCATACAATCTGTGGCACCAATGGCTCAAAGAGCAACCAGAACCAGAGCCACTGCCTCAGATGTTTCCCCAAGACCAGGCAGACATAGCCCTGTCCACCTCACCATGACTGAAATGCAGCTTTAGGAGACTAGATAGAACTGCAGCTGAGCCAATTTCATTTAACAGAGAAGAAAATTTATGGTGGATAAAGGATAAAAAATAGGATCCACCAGTTACAAACAATAAAATAGCTGTACCATATTTTGTCCATATATGATGGCTATATATGATAAATATAAAGTTTAAAATTGCTTTATAAAATGCATGGGTTTACAAGACATATTTGTTGCAGCATTTGGTTTTACAAGCCTTTTTCCATGTGCCAAGTTTTTTGCATTTTGCAACACAATACACTGTTTTTCCAGTTAGCACACATTTTTATTTTGAAATTTGTTAGAGAAAGAGAAAAAACAAAGACCTATTTCATCATTCAGGTAAATATTAGATTTTTAAACTATTATCTAAATCAGTGAATGCTATGATCAAAGCTTTCTGACAGTTTCTATTTTTTACTTTATTTGTCTCAATCGAATTGTTTGGTATTCATTCAATAATTATGATAAGGAAAATTCTCTTGGCACTATCTTCAAGACTTTAATGCTTTAGTGTTATTTAAATTGTTTTTTGATACATCCATCCATTTTCTGAAATTATTTATACTGGTCAATGCAGCAGTACCTTTTATATTTTGTTCAAATTTAAATGACAGTTTGGGGATGGGGAACATATTATAATTCCATCACTTGAATTAATGTAAATTGTTTCCTTGTTTAATTTAAAGCCACTTCAGCAAAACCAATGTAAGATTTGGGATTCACGATTTTCTGGAATGGATTGAATCTGTAAGCCAGTGTATCAGTATATATCCTTTCTGCATTTCTGTGTATAAGGCTCATTTTCAGACACTTTAGAGACACATGGTCTTCAACATTAGACACACAGAATGGTCTTGTCACATAGCACCGGAGTCTCTCATTTGTACAAAGGAAATCCTGAACTTCACCTTCAAGATGCCATGTGATATTAGGTAATAATCTTGTCAACATCCCCTCAAAAACTACTGGAAATCAAGAGTCGGTAAATTGGCCCCCTGGGAAGCTGATCATGACAAGTGAAAGAAGGGATATCACAAGTTACAGCACTAAGTGCTGAGCTCTGTTTTAAATCATTGTATTAGGGTAGCTGGGTTAGTGTCCAGAGTGCATCTGGACTATACTGCTGAGGGATGTTATCCGTATGCCCCTCTTATAGGAGTTGATATTCATCTGAATTACTCCTCCAAGGAGAATGAAGGTGGAGTACATGTGCAAGCAGATATCAAGCTGAAGAAACTTCCCTTTAAAAGATAGGGTTTAGTGCAGCCATTCTCAACACTGGAAAAAAGAACATATAACCAAATATAATTAGATATATTTTCACTGCAGAAGGGCAGCTGGCAATACTCAGTGTACAATGGTGCTGAAGCCAGAATAATGAATGTTCATATGTTTACAGCGAAACCAGAAGATCCTGATCAACCATGACTCACCTTCTGGCAGCTATATGACCATTGTAAAACAAAAAAAACATTTAATGACCTTGCAATAAAACAGTCAAATGCAGCTCTTGACAGCATATTCCAGTCTGCACAAACCATTTCAGCAATAGATCAGGTGGTATAAAATAAAACAGGAGCATTCGACTCCAGTTTCCTTCTACAGTCCAAAGACATGTGTTTCAGGTTCAGGGCTTGTGTGGCCACCCTGCAATGCACTGGCGACCCATCCAGTGGTAGTTTAAAAGCTTAGCACCTACTGCTTCTGAGATAAACTCCAGACTGCTGTGAAGTGGTTAATGAAAATAGATGGATGGAGGAGTTGTGTCTGTGTTTGTGTGCATACAGTGCATACAGAGCTTTGCTTGTGGAGATGTATTGTAAGTGTTTGCAAATGAATTTGACGGGATGTGTCCTTCAAAATTTTGGGGAAAACCGCATCCTGTCCATGAAACACCCTCGCTCTCTCAGCACAAACTCTTCAAGACCACCTAAATGTCAGAGTGCTTGTAATTCACATTAGAAGTGAAATGAGAAAATCTTAAATACCAACCCTTTTCTAATCATATAATTGTAATTTCCTTTCAAGGGCTGGGTTTTCATTTGAAGGCCATGGAATATTCTTATTCTTTGTTCCACAAAGACTTAGAAAAACTCATTTTAGTGTCTAGATCTTGGCTCTGTTCTGAGGAATGATACAAAAGTGGCAAAAGAAGGCATCATACAGGGGTAGCTCTGAGCATGACAGTATTGAGAGGGACAGCTGACTCTTTGTAGTGGCCATTGTAGCAGAGACCGATGATGAAGTGTGTACAAACACAAGTAAAAAAAGTCCTAGTCAGCACTGAATCTCTGCAATGGGGTGTGTCAGTGGTGGTAGGGCAAGACTAACTATCTATAACACACACACACACACACACACACACACACACACACACACACAAGAAGGCCTTAGGCTTTACATTCACTGCCAGTTTCTTCCAATGATCCTTTATTATTTCCCAAACAACCGTTCTGCTAACCACACTGTAAAGTAGTTGATAGTCCACTCTTCATTACATGACATACCCCTTTATCCAAGTCAGCTTGAAAGCCTGCTTCATAATGTAGATTTAGTCAGGATTCTGCCTGCAATAATAGTTTTGAGTAGCCTGTTGCTCAGTTAGTCCAGAAGCTCCAGTCTGCAGGGAATGACCTGGATGAAGCAGTTGAGGCTAATGGATGGATGGATGGAAAACAGTTCTGCGATATCAAGGTTTAGGTTTTGGTTGTTTTTCTTGTTCATTTAATTGATTTTACATAGTATATAGATAAACAAAAACAACTTAGTATTTGGATTTGATGACACTTCAAGCCTGCTTCATTTACAGAAGCAGTTAAGCTCATTGTTTTTTATTACTGTCACAAGAGCAATTTCTCTTTTAGATTTTTGCATGCTGCACTGGTTTTACTCTTCTTCCTTGCATTTTGCCACTTGTCCTTTTTCTACTCATCCACAAGAAGCATACACCATCCACGCCTCATGAAGCCACGTCCCCTTGTCCTCTACTCTTCTGGCTCACCCTGGACACACGATTTAATGACTCACTCCACTTTAGCCACACCACGTGCAGCCACATGCCAGGTTCCATTACAGCAACAACGGAGACAATGAAAGACCTTGTGTTTAATGGACCATTGCAAATATGACAGATTCCCTTCCAAATAAAATCCACTCTGCATGGACGCCTACCATTCAGACTCATTATGAGTCACTTGGAAAAGCATTCTCCTCTAATTCTGCAAGTAAGTATTTCTGTTGTGCAAATTTGCCATTAACACAGCCATCCGTCACACAGTGTTTATGTCCACAATGGTGTGGATTCTCTTTTCAATGATGAGTGCCACTCCAGCAGCTGTATGCACTGGCCATAAAGTGTGATTGTCATGTCACTGCTGCGGAAATGGCTCCCACCAACTGCTTCTGTTGACAAGTCTGAGGAGCCTGGCAGTGGGGAACACTATAACATGAGTGTGAGGGATGACATGACTCACTCTCTACTGCTGCTTGCAGCTACCTGTGGAAACTCACAAGGGCTGCTCTACATGAGTGAGGTCAGCATTAATGCTGTGATCAGCTTCAGTAAAGCTCCTATTCAGCCTGTAAATTCAGGCTCAGTCTGTCTCTGAAAATTAAATGAAACACAGGAAGAATCAAAAAATGGTATGTATGTAAGTCCCAAGAGGTGAAAATGGTCAGCTACATTGAGCACCCTTGAGCATAACAAAAAAGGGCAGAGAAAGATCATAGAAGATCACTGAAAACCTATGGGGGTAAACACTTTGTGTGCTTGTGTTTCAGTGTATCAGTCGAAATCATTACTGAAATACTCAATTACATTGTTTTCTCTAGAAATGTTTCTCTAGAAAAATTAACTTTAACCCCTGAGGACAGTTCCTTGCTTGACCAGCAGGGATCTTCACAAGACTGAAAGCTGTGCACAGTTGCTCCTAATCTGCTCATCAACCCTGCTATATTGCTGACTCACACACACGAAATGCAGACTTTCAACAGTGTTTGCAATTATATGTCTAGAGTTTGGTCTGCTCCTGTTCTACTGCATGCTCCTTCAGTCTCATGTTCATGTATGTTAATTCAGCTTCCTTGTTTGCCAAGTTCTTTATTCTCTACGTCCCTGAGTCTTCAGTCATTGTGTTCCAGGGTCTCCTGTTTGTCTTTGCACCCAAATTCACCATCCTTCCTAGCACCCACTTGTTTCTTTTAGCACTTATTCAACTTATTCAGTCACTAATCACTGGGTGACCATGAATTGACCTTAAATTGACATTGACATTGGCACTGACATTAAATCTGATAGACAGTTAAGAGGAATTCTAGAATTTATTAGATAGTGCTATGTGATCACACTTGTGAAATATAACCTTTTGACCTTTTTTGCTTGTTTTACCCATGTGGGTGTATTTTCAGTTTGTCACTGTACTGTTTCTGGTTCTGTTTTGGCATGCTCCAATACTATTAGTCAGAAATAGAAATTATGTTAAGCCCACATGAGCCTGATACTCCTCTCTAACCTTATGTGTTTTCTTGTCCACATGCCAAGTCGAGTTAGGTTCATTACCCTCCCTGGGTTGAGGTGGTGACCACTGCTGGCATATGAGACAGATATTTAAGGAGTAGAAAGTACCATCTGTTACCTGAATGAAGTCCAGTCCCACAGAAAATGAAGAGTTAAAGCCAATCCAGTCAAGCTTCTTGCCACAAACTTGTCAAGAATGGCAAAACCAAAATTCCTCATCCAATATATTTGTGGAAAAAAACCATGTAGGCACGGCACCTAAAAAGCATTCATTCTGGCCCATGTTTTTATCCACACCGCTCCTTCCTCTTCAGAATGATTGCAGTCAGCTTGGTAACCTTTTCCTGCACCAAATGCCACTGCTAAAGGCGACAGCTCGTTGCGGTTCTGCCTGGGCATTATCCCTGCTGAGGGACTAAATTGGATAAAAGCCTGGCAGCCGGCTCTCCAGCCAAACGCCTCTCACGCAGCAACACAATTACAGTGTTTTGCAACAGAACTGTGGCCAGCTGGAGCAACATACTTCCGTGTAGGTATGAAAAACAAAGAATGTGATGGGTCAGAGCTGAGCAAATGAGGGACGCCTTTTCCTTGCCATTTGTAACAGTTCTTTTCTGTCACTCCCTTCCCAGGGCACTGCGGTAGTACAGTCTTACAGCAAATTTTGAATTTATTATACCTTTGTCTGAGGTTTTTACAGCACCCAATTGACAAATCAACCAAAGAGTATCTGCATTATAAAATTTTTATTGCTTGTGGAGTAGTGGTAGGATTTAAAAGTAAGCTGAGTAATCAACAACCTTCAGATCCAGTTATCTTCATAAGTTGAGGAGCCCCCTGGAAACAGTTTGCTTTCATGGTTAATTGCTGTTCAGAAAAGTTAAGGAACTGGTCCGATGGTTAAGAGATTAAAGGCACACATCTCAAAACACATCAAGAACTGCACTACTGATCACAACTATAAAGCCTTATAATGTGGATAAGGATGGACATCCTCTTTATCCTGGGATGCATCTATAAATGACCTCCCTGGTGTTTTTGGTAAGTGCTGATGTCAGTATATTATCCTTCCACTAGAGGACAGTATGCACCTGACTTGACTTTGTAGTCCATTTTGGTTTTCATTAGGTAGGTAGCCGAGGTAGACATCTCCATTTTGGTGGTAAACTGTTCATTAGAACACCTAATGCAGAAGCAGTCAACACTCATTTCAGACAAGGCCTTCCTATTCTCTTTTCTCTTCCTGCATTCAATATTATTTGTATTGGCTTTCAAATCTCCAGTCTCATTTCATCAATAATTCAGATTTTCCTGCTTTACTGACTTCAGGCACTTCTGTTTTCTGCTTAAAATTGTGCTTCTGGTTTAATTCTGGCTGCCCAGCTGTCTATTTTGAATTCTCTGCCCTGACATTACCTGCATGCAGCCCTTTGCATATGTTTCCAACTGTATGAATTTGCAGCCCTGCTCTGCAGTGACCTACAGCAGAAGCCTGTGATACAGTTGGAAGCTTGAGGACCAAGCAGCAGCGCGATACTGTCACCACAGTCAAAAGACAGCATGGCGGCACAGTGTGTAGCAATATGTCACCGCTCCTGGGCTACAGATTTGGACATGGATTTGAATCTAGCTCAGTCTGTGCAGAGACTGCATGTTCTCATTGTGTTTGCATACATTTCCTCACAAAGACATATTTTACATGGAACACCCATTTTTTTGGCTGGGTAGATAATTGTAAGTAGCTCAGTGTAGTTTCTTTGTATGGGCAAAGACATCAGTAAAATACAAATGCAGTATATTTTAATATCATGACCCAGGGAAGTATTTTCAGGAATTTTTTGCTATAAAAGTTGGCTGCAATATAAAGTGGTTTTTGTTTTATCTGAACTTTTCTTTAAAGAAGTGATTGATTGGATATTCAGTCAGGTCACCTTGTGCTCCTGGTGTACATTAGGTGTATGTATGTACTCTCCAAAGCCTACTGGTCTACAGCTCTTCAAAATTAGGTTTGGCTCCCCGTAAATCAAAGCCATTTAAATCATCCAGTGTAAATAGATCTTATACTGATAAACCGTGTAAGAGATGCAATAATGTACAATTCATTAATTAATTAAAAAAGTGGCTGGTTAAATTCTGCAGTCACCAATATTGCTTTCTTAAGACTTTCTCTGGTTTAGGTTCACAATTTAATCTAGCAAGCTAAAATATAAATTGAATGCTAATGTTAATAAACAAAAAAGTTCAGATATTTTGGTTATGTCAGTTTTTTTCAAAATCATTAAGTCACAAGTATTTAATCCTAACTTACAAGACAGTGCAGTCCACTGACAATAACATTTGTGGTTGACTGCTAGTGTCACAGGGTAGGTGAACAGTTCAGCTCAGCTTAATTATATCTGCTTAAACTGTTGAATGAATAAATTCCATCATTCAAATGATCTTAAAATAATTCTGTAAACTATGAGATTACTATATTTTTTATGTTTAACCAAATTAGTGTTACCCATAGAGTGCCTGCAACCATGAAAGTATTACCAACGATGGTTATTTTCACCTTTGAAAATATTAAATGAATGAAGCAGTTACTCTGCAGTGTTTAATCTTTCATTCTTTAGCCTTTTAACCCTAACTAAAGAACTGACTAATCCATATGAGGTTAAATGCTAATTTATTCTGCTTCCCTTAAGTTTTAGCAATTATTAAATAAATGAAAGGGTGGCATGAAGGTTCAGTGAGTAACACTGCCCCCTCACCGTACCTGGGTTGTTCAAGTGTGGGTGTGACTCTAACTCAGTCTGTGTGGAGTTTGCATGTTTTCTTTGTATCTGCAAGAATTTCGTCTCATAGTCCAAAGACATGTGTTTTAGGTTAATAGGCCACTGTAAATTGGCCATAGTGCATGAGTGTATATGTGTGGCCACCCTGTGATGATTAGCACCCCATCCAAGGGTTGCTTCGCATCACCCTATGATTCCAAAATAGGCTCTGGATAATTGTCACTGTGACCTAGGATAAACCGTAATGATAATGGATGGTTGAACGGATGGATAGAAAAATCAGTGAAATATATTATTATGGGGTAAATTTACCTCTGACATTGTTCTTTTGTCACTGTTTATTTGTATCACGCAACTGAAAAGCAATATTTTGCCCTTTCCTAACTCTTGGTTTAGTATGAATTGAGTTGTGGTTCATTGGATCAATAGATAAATTGACTTTACATTGTGATATTAAAACATTTTTACAACCATTCATGTTAATTATTTTAAATAACATAGACTGTGGTTTGGCAGGAATTTTTTTTCAAGTTGATGAACTGGCATTTTTTTAAATGACCTTGCAACTGTTCTCTCACTGAAACTCACCCCCTCTTGCACCTTATCACTGGACAAGAGGGGGAGCTGTTTGAAGTGCCACCAGGGACATGCTGACATGTTAGACCCTTGCTTTGATTTACACATCTCAGTCCACTGAGTGTAACAGGAGGGGATGGGATAGCCAGATAAAGAACCAATGCCAACCTCAGAGCAATGGTAAATGTGCACAGAAAACTAGGAGAGGAGAACTTCTGTTCACATTATCTTAGCTGTTTGCAGCCAAAGCTTTTTAATAAATGGTCGTAAAGCCAGATAAATCCTCAGCCCAGGTCTAATCAAGGTTTTAGCCACATACAAGATCCTATGGTTGAAGAAGCCATGACTGCCACCTTATAGGTTTCAGTAAACCTGAATCTCATTCATCCATGCACCTCTGGGTCAGAACCACGAGGAAGAAGTACATTTAGGGGAATGATCTCAGAGCAGAAGGAAAGGCAATATGTGCTGATCTCAAGACTTAGGTGGCACATTTGTAAAAAATTGTCCCCCTATCTACAAAATTCCACTAAGTGACACACCTTTTGATCCCTACACCCTGCTGTAACTCATAGATCTCAGGACGACTGTTTCAAAATTGACATACAATTTTTCTCTTGGATATTAATGACTGGAATCAAGATTAAGCTTCAAGTTGCATGTGAGGAAGCACACACTAAATAATTGCCCTTCCAGTTAGAAAATAGACTTAAAAATGTCATCAACGCAGGTGTGACCTCCTGCTATAACCATGGAAGTGGCTGCACTGGAGTCAGCTGCTGACAATGGATTCACTTCATGCAGGATTACTTGTGCAAAACTTTGAATTAGTATCAGTGGTGGGGAGCAGCTTAGTTTGCCAGTATGATGAATGTTTTCCTAGTGCTTATTCTCTGGCTCCATCTAATTGCATCAGGTCAGGCAGATTCCCCAAGCTGGGGCTGGGAACAGGCCTCCCCACATCCTTGAGGGGAGAAAAATGTCCTGACCAGTTCATGCAGGGTCTTAAAGAGGGAACCCACCAGTGACCATAGGACTGTGCACTATTGTAGCACCAGCTTTACAAAAGGAAAAATTGTACAACTGTAAGCTATATAAGAGGCTTTAGACAGAAGATTTTATTCAACAATTAAAATTAACAAAGGAAAAAGAAGGAGGGAACCAGCACTGGATTTTAAGACCTGGAAGAGGAGATCAGGGTGTTGTCCCTATGATAGCTGTCAATTTCTCTTTTAGAGAGATTGCAACCCTGAAAAACTAAGTGCTTAAGAGGAATACCAGGCTGTCAGTTGTGCTAGCCTCACAAGAATCAGCTGTGACTTTGCAGTGTTTGACAGTTGTCTGACATTTACTCAGCCAATCTCTCAAGGTGGCCAAGCATTCCCTGGTGAGGGGCTTTGACCTGGACCTTACTAAGGCCCAGGCTACACAGTAATTTGTTCCTTCCTAAACACACCTTCTTGGTCTCCTGGCTGATAAAACAGGTCAGGAGAGAATGCCTGGCAAGCACATACAGACATAGTACCCAACCACCAACAATCTATTTTGGCAGTACCCTCAAGGCTTGAGATGCCCTTACTGACATTCTAATGCATACAGCTTCACCTTAAGCCAGCCACCTTAAGAAATGTGTCCTTTGGGAGAACAGGGAAAATGCAGTCAGAACCCAAAGTTTAATCACTGGCATTTGATGTCCACGTGTTATTTCATTTATTTGGTTCTTCTGCACAAAAGACATGTCACAAGACACTGTGGCTACAAAATAAAATTGAGAAAAAGAAGCCCTAGAATCGAAATAACTGCCATCAAAGAGAAACAAATCAAGCGAATACCATGGATTAGAGGAGCTAATTCAACAGAGGATGACCATGACAGACCCTCAAGCTTGGTTGTACTTTGTGAGAATGTAAATATATGCAGCTATGTGTGTGTTTACTTGTTTGCACAGGAGAGTATGTGCTGAGGAGTGAGCTGTGCAGGGCTTTAAGGTAGTAAATGATGTTAAATGGAGCATGATGTAACAGAGAGACCTGCATGCATAGGGTGACAGTGGAGCCAAGAGAGGTGTAGACACAGAGGAAGATGCCAAGGTGCTTAGTGGGGCATGTCGAGGAAGGTAGAAGAGGGGTAGCTAGGGATTAATAATGAATGGGTGGTGAAGCATCCGTTTAATGTTCTCCAGCTCTGAGGACCAGAGCCTGACTGACTGCTGTTTGGAAGGACACTGAATTCGTCATCTTTTTTAGAAACAGTTATATGGACCCTTGAGAAAAGGTGGTCATGATAACAATGAGCAGAAACCAGTAACCCGATACACCCACCACCCACACAACAATTACAAAAGCAAGTCGCTGTCATTAAGTTAAAGAGCTGCACTGTGCTATTCAAAGGGGCTTCCTGTCCCTCTCTTAATTTAGGAGGCATTCAGCCAAGGGAATATGCATCATTCACACTGTACACAGTCCTCTGGCAGTGATGGAGGTGTTTCCATTTTCAGCCTTCCACGGGGTCTACCCTCACTTGTTACCAAGTGGTTCTACTCTGACTATATATTCCTATTCATTCTTGGAGTTCCTATACAGCATGGCACAGCTTCAGTAAACAGACATTTTCTAAATGAGATTTGAGGAAATTGCTTCCCTGCTTTGCCTGAAAAATCTTCCTCAGTGTAAAAATTCCAGCTGTCATGACCTACATGATTATAAGGATGTTGAAGCCTGCCTTTTTATCTTCCTGAGACTTTCCCCTGGTTTGGCAGAAACAGACATTGATGGCGCAGTTCATTTTGCATGTGGATAACCTAAAGTTTAACTTCAGCCTAAAATCAAACTTAGAAGAATTTTTGGTCGGTACTTCTTTTTTTATAATTTTAAACCAATAACATGTTTAGTCATTTGCAGTATTATGACAAAGTGGTTTCAAAGGATTTCCATGCAGCAGCATGTGGAATCCTGCTGCTCTATCACTGGCAGGTGGGAAACCACAGAAAGCATCCAGATTTGACTCATCATATTTACATCTGTCATTCATGTTCTTATGTGCTATTTTGGCCATTTGCTCTGGGTGTACATTCATTGGAAGAACCTGTAGAAAAAAAATGGGCAGGCTGTCACTTTCTACTTCTCTATCTGGATACGTAGCAGCATGTGGAATCCTGCTGCTCTATCACTGGCAGGTGGAAAACCACAGAAGGCATCCAGATTTGACTCATCATATTTACATTTGTCATTCATGTTCTTATGTGCTATTTTGGCCATTTGCTCTGGCTGTACATTCATTGGAAGAACCAGTAGAATAAAAATGGGCAGTTGCTTTCTACTTCTCTATCTGGACATGTAACAGTATTGACCAGCATTTCCAGAGCTCACAATAAGACATTTAAGACAGATTGAATGTGAAGCAAGCTGCCAGGCCCTCTAGAAGTGGAATATTATACCCAAGAGACTGACAGAATACATCTTTCACTATTTTTCTCTTTATGTCCTGACCTGTCACAAGATAAAGAATTCTGCATGGTTTTGAGTGTCTGTGTGTACGTGCGTGCATGCGTGTGTGTGCACGAATGTGCGACAGTGGGGTGCTGTGGATGATGGATGCATGGCCCACAGGGCACCCGGTGGGGACCACCCGGCCCATTTCCACCAAGTTCATTTGATAAGTCTCCCTGTCAGATTCCCCAAACACCACTATATTTCTGATAAGGTCCGCTGCCGGTTTTCCTGACCTGTGGCAGTGAGATCCATTTCAGATGCATTGGGAATGCCCAGAAGGCGAGGAGCACAAGATCAATTCAAGATGGACGTGAGTTGGCTTTCTTGTCTCTGTATTGCTAACAAAGGGATGGGGCCCAAAACCTCACTGATAAACAAGTGGCAAGGGACTAAAAATAATGGGGGTTAGTTATAACCACTCTGAATACATTGCATGTGCTAGCCTATGATCTTCAATCACAGTTGATGTTTACTAATAACACCGTCAGTTGTATCACATTATAACTAAACAGCAAGATTGTAACCAATAAAAATTTGGAGGCAATGGGCAACAGGTAGAGCCTTCAGATCTTGGGGTCAGAGGTTCAAATCCCACCTCCAGCTATAATGCTGTTATGCAAGGTTCTTACCCTTGCTGCAGTAAAAATGACTTAGCTGTACACATATGTCTATCCTTATAAGTTGCTTAGAAAATAAGTTTAATGCTGTATAAATGTTTTTAAAAAAGCACAGCAATTCTTGGGTGTTTGGATCCAGGTCCGAAAGGTTCACTATGTCCTTCCCTGGTATTTTTACCATGAAAGTGCTTTCTCAGTCACTGGGAGGCTTTATGGCATGGCTGGCACCAAGTGTCAGAAGTTAAGTACAAACTGGGTACAATGCAAAATATTGTGTTTTTTTGTAAAACAGACTCACCTTAGACTCAGCAAAAAAAAGTGGAGCAAGAGCTATATGTACTTGCTATCGTGCCACATACATCACAATTGGGCTAGTAGGTTTGGAAAGTGCCCCTAGGCCTGTTAATCTGAAAGTGTGTCCAACCTTGATAAGCCACCAGAATTCCCTGCTCTTCCTTGCCTTGCACTTCATAGAACAACATTTAGCTACTCTGATTGAGTCAAATATAAATATACTTACATTCACAACCCTTGGTGTAACAGCAATGCTAAAAAAAACACAGGGTCAAACCTATTATAGTGCATACATTTTTTATCTACCTACTTGTCCTTTTGTGTTTATGTCAAATGGAGAATCCCAGGTTTTCCAACTGCATTTGCTGACCTTCAAGCTCCAGCAAAAAGATATTTGAGGAGGCAGTTATTTGTGCATTTATGCTGCCAATGCACACTTTCACCTCTGTGACCCAGCTTTGAGGTACAGGCTGACGGAAAAAGTGCCGGCCCACCGCACCTGGGGCTGCAGCTCATGCTTTTTGCCTGTCTGCTGGACTGTGGCTAAAGATGAGGTATCTGATCAGTAAGCACAGCTGTGGTTACTGTTGGGACTTTCAAGTCCCTCTGGTGTCAATATTCATTTGCTCCCATTGGCCAAAAGATCTCTACCTCAGTGTCTTACAAACAGACATATATTTCTCTTTCAGAAATTCTGGGAAAGTTTTCCAGAATTTTCAGTGGGATTATATACCTTGGCAACTGGCTATGTGGGCACCATTCTGAGATTTTTCTACAATGAGATGTCACAAAATGTGTAGAACAAGCTAACATGTCCATCGTCTTCCTTTGGTTTATCACACAGAAACATGTATACCGGCATCTTTCCTGAGTTCGGAAAACAGAGGAATTGCTCTGTAGGGCTGTGAAGAACAGCCAGCCAGAAGCCTGTTCTAGTATATATGCAGCATTAAGATGCTGCCTGGTAGAAATGTATTGCAATTTAGTCACAATATACAGTACAAGCAGTGTTAATAGTAATACTAACAAAGACACATATATAGATCATTACTGCTCCAGCATGCACGAGACTTACACAATCATACATATACAACCACACACGTTAACAAATGCACATGGATAGTCAGTCAGATACAATTAGACAAATCTGATGTGTTCTTCTTCAGCTCAATCGCTCCTCCTAATGAAAGCACTGGGACCAGTTTTTAAGTTTCTTCCAAGCTGTTTTTTTTTAGAAACTGATCACGATGAAGGACCCTGAAACCTCTAAACTGATAAAAGCAACAAAGGCAAGCCAAACTGTTCCTCTCATTCATTTCTCTGAAGTGTATGAGGGATACACTTAGCAGAATAGAGGAATGAAACCTCTGATAAGGGAAAAACAAGTTTCACATATATGTAAGCTGCATAGAATACATGAGTTTCAGAGGAGTGACAAACTCTCACTTGGTGAGGGTGGGTGAAGTTGTAGCTGACAGCAGTTAGGCATACACTGATAACATCCACTTGATCTACTGTCAGAATGCAATCATGTAACTTTCTTGTGTTTCATCATTTTTCCTTTGAAGGAATGAGGGGTTGGACTCACCCATGCACCATGCTGCTGGTCCTCTTGGGTCCAGCTTTTGGGCGGCTTGACTTCAGCTCTCCGGTCATGCTAATATCTGCGACAGAGCAAGGAGCACTCAGACAAGAGCTTGCCGTTAACAGCAGATACCTCCTACAGCTGTAAGGACACTGTCGGTATAGGGTCAGGCATTTTTCTTTCTTAGTACAGAGAATTACGTTTCCATATTGGTTTATACAAATGATCTTGGAGTTGGTTGGCACTGATTGATTTGTTCGCGGAATTAATTGTATGATTCAAACCATGTTAAAACCTAAATTTATTCATTGAGGATGTCAACAATGCTGCCTGGGGCCTCAGTATGGTGAAAGATGTACCATTGAGCAACTGCCATGTGACACATAAAGTGAAAAGCATTGGCGTTTGATGGCTCTTTGCCAGAAGGGAGACATGATAGAGAGAAGAGACAAGAGTGCAATAGGAGATGACTACATGGCAATGAACACAGTGGTGAACATGTCTGTAAATACATCACACAGCTGACTCAGACAGAGCTGCTGCAGAACAAAGACCAGATAAAATTTTTAATAATAAAAACATTGTTTTTCCATTCCTTCCTTGAAAGATTGACAGGTAATGTCTTGAATGTTATATATAAGCCATCATACTATACCCATAACCAGCTATGACCAAGCAGCAATTGTGCCATTACACATTGTGAATTTACAAGGGTTCTATTTTCTGATGCAAACGTGTGACAGAAACAGTGGAGCATGCCTTGGCAGTGAAGTGGTGATCCCTGGTCTACTGGGCCAAGCTCACAGCAAGAGTAGAGTGGTCATTATTATGCACATGGGCAATGGGAGCCAGGTGGATCCTACCTACACACCTCTCCAGTATCAATGACACACACACACACACACACACACACACACACACACACACACTCTCTCTCTCGCTCTCTACTTCTCTCAAACATCAGCTGATGATGCAACCTGCAGCCAACACACAGCTCAGGCGTCCCACCCACCTCTCAGAGGCCCTGACATGCTTATTGCCCCGGACCCCACCCAGACTGAGGAAGATGGACAGGCCATGTGCCACAAAGCTGGAGGTTGCCTGACCCTCTTGATAAACCCTGGGGTCCAACAGTGATGACATGACCAGATAAATGAAGTGGTTTACACACTAATTGCCCTCCATCTGCCACTGTGAAATTAATTGGTTCTCCTGCCCATTTCAGGCCTTCAAATGGCCAGTCTCTGTTGACAACATCCCCCCCCCCTTGTGACGCCAGCTCCACCTGTGCCCTGGGCTCAAACTGGATTCCTCATAATAAACACACACACAGAGACACACACAAAGCTGTCAGATTGAGTAAACCTGGCCTAGCTGCACTGTGAATACCTGTGACCCCTATTATCCTCATCTGAATTCTGCCCCCTCCAAAAGTTCACTACATTACTCACCTCTCTCAGTTTTCATTAGATTCCAAGTCAGGTGAAAATTAGAACACTGCTCCATGGCCCCCAGTGTATGCCAGTGACAGCAGAACTTCCATGTAATCAGCCCTGACAAAGCAGCAGAAGTGCAGGCAGGACACAAACATGCAGGGACAGCAGCCATACATTCGGTTTCCTGCCCTTCAGCAGTGCTCCATCCAGTTCAGTTTCAGTTTTATCTTGTTGATGGCATTGCCACCAGTTGCTGTCATCTTGGAGAGCATTTGAGATGACACACAGAACAGAACCTTGTCTCCTCACCAAACACATTGGATCTTTCCTGGTTCAGCATGTGCTAAGATGGTCCTTCGAACCACATAAGCCTTAGTGCCCAGCATTTCTTCTCTGCTGTCACCTCACTGTCCTCCCTATGCACAGAGGTTGGTGGTGGAGTCTGCATGCCTGTGACCGGGCCTAATGGCTCCATGAAGTAATTTCAATGCGTAGCAACTGGTCAGCTGGGTAGCATTTGGCAGTATTTGACAGAAAAGGTTGAAGGAGTGGGATGAGCTGACCTTTGCTGCATCATGAGCACCAGGATTGTGAGCAAAGGAGCACAGCAGACAGACCAAACCCTAGTTGGCACAGTGAAGGAGGTATTGATTTCTTTGTGAGAGCAGGCAAAGGGGAGGATTGATCCACTGTGACTGTGTTGTCACACAGAAGAGAACTTTATCACCTACACACAAAAAATAAACAGGAAGGGAAAAACATCCTCATGGCTGTAGTGAGTGAATTGAGTCCATGTTTTTTCCTAGGAAGATGATCTTAGGGTAGCGTAGCAAGATAGCAAGTCAGCAAGACCTGTAGTCTCTGACATGTGGGATGATAAAAGTCGTAAAGAGACAGTTCAACTCACACATATTTTCACCAGCAGGGTAATAGGGTTTTGTCATCAATGATATGCAAATCAGAATCACGCACAATCAAATGGGTCACTAATAGAGGTTCTCTGCTTCACCTCTCCCTTCACCTCATCTTAATATCCTTGTGTCCCCAACACAAGCACAAGCGCTAATCTCAAATGCTGCTCTTGGCTTATTCATTTAATATGGGTGCACAGAGGCTTAGCCCTGGGGGGTCGCTTTCTGTGTCATTTCAGCTACTCACCCCCCTCCCTCCTTCAGATTGTACAAATCCGAGGTATTATAAGGGAAATGAATGCTGTGAATATTTTTCTTCAATAAAAGCAGCAGCACACACTGCGCATTCAAATTGGAGGGTGTTAGCTATATAACAATAGAGCTGCAAGCTTGACTAGCCGTGAGGTCTGTGGAATATGTTAAATGTGTTGAGCTAATCTACTACACTATGAAGTCATTACCAAAAACTGCAGCAGAATGCTGCAATCCTGTAACAACTGGAGGTAAAGCCTCTGAGAGGGCAATTTTTGATTTCTGGTAAACACAAAGCAATTCAATACAATTAGCATTTGCATGGTAATCTCTATGCAAAACATTCCAGGGTGCCTTAGATAACAAACTCAAATAATGAAGAAGCCATTGGTTTTTAATATGCGTTTAACGTAAAATAATAACAGTGATACATTTTACAAATAATGCCCTGCTTCCACTTTCAGAATTTCAAATGAATTGATGTTCAGTGTCATTCAAAGTGTCAAGGATAATAAGCAGTTTTTTAACACTTCAACTGGAAAGTGTTGACATGCCCACCCCCCCTTGCTGGATAACAAGGAGGTACAGAATATTCCTGAGCTCCAAACGCACTGGCTCACACAACCAAATTGCTGTGAATAAGTGAGACAGACACAAGGAGCCAGTTTGGTGTTCACAGTATGGTTCCCACACAGTACTTTCTGCCCACCTTCCTGTCATCCACCTGTCAACTCCATTGCCTGCTTGCTGGGTAACAAGCAGAGTGGCCTTTTAATGCATCTCTAAAAGGCACAATGAAGCAGATACCCCACATACACCCCATCACACCAGATTTGCTCCAACTTGCCCCACACAACAGCCTTCAGAATCACAAAGTATCAGCTGGTGCTCAGTGGATGGAGTGGCAGGTAAGAAACATGTGCCCAGGTTGCTTGAAGGTGATGCCATCTTCCTTATACTATTCAAATTGAGTAAGGGCTGTGGCAGAATTAGTTGGTGCATCATGGGCACATGCACCCCTTCCAAAAAGCATCACTGGAGAATTCGAACTGTACAGCAATACAACTAGCTGGATTTCAAGCCCATGGTTCAATGGCCCTTCACAGCAGTGGCCTGAACAAGGATGTGCGCTTGACGGTTTTTCAGTGCAATTACTGCTTCCACACATCATCTTTACAGCACCCAAGAGTGCCCAAACTCTGCCAGTTACTTGTTTATTCTCCGCATCCTAGCATCTCACATAGTGGAGGCACCTAACTGATGGATTTGGGTTTGATTCGGACAGGATGAATGAAAGAGGGTTTTGTCAAATGTCCTGAAATGCACATCACAACGTATCAGCAAAGTCCTGCTCGGTCACTGATGTAGGAAACAAAAACACAGCAACAGTGATGTTTGCCCGTAACTGCATCTGCCCCAGTTGAAGAATAAAAACCCAAATCTTCTCTTAATCACATTCAGGGTGGCTTCAGTACCCATCCAATTACCTTGCTATGTGCTCCAGTAGTCTCATCCTAGTGGACTTATTTTGTCTAGAGTGACAGACAGGCTTTAAACTAAGATATTCTTACTCAAACACATCTAGAATGGAAACTATACTTTTGTAAAGCATGTTCCGGTACTCCTGAAAAGTAAAAAGGTTACTTGAAGGTTCCTGTTCGGTCATGGAAAAGGTCCTGGAAGTACTCTTTGGTTTGGCAATGCTGCACAGAAAACAATAAAGCAAGGCTGACAGCCTGCCCCAGGGAACAGTGGGGGGTGTCTTCATAAGGCAAGCCTAGAAAGCAAATTCTTATAAAAATGTGAGTGTGTTAGTATTTTATGTATTTATTTATTTGTTTGATTGTTTGTTTGTTTACTAATTTATTGAAAAAATTAAAACCTATCATATGTTCCCTGTGTGCCTGCTTTTTAATCTCCCGTGCTCAGAGATCAATACTGTTGTCAGGTCACAAGAATGCTGAAGGTTGAGTTACATGATAATTATGCACCATTGTCAGGGTAATTGCATCTGACTTGCTTAAACTGCCTTGTAATATCTAGCTGAAAAACACATTTTATGCCACGAAGGGGGCTAGGTGAGCAATTATTGTCACTCCTTTCATCATAGCATTTATGTTAAGATGAATATTCATGTACCTTTACTTCAATTTTCTTTTCCTGGCCAGACCTGCGTTAAACTTTGGGAACTGTCGGTATGTTTGACCCTCATTTCTACTCCCCAGTCAGACCCACACATTTCACCTGAAGAGCTTATATTGCTAAGACGTCTGTTTCAATTTCACAAATGTGATCAGTGTCATTCGTTTGGTTGTTTGGGCCCATGTTCTACTGTGCTCAACTGCATGTTCTTCTGAACCCTGAGAGGTCTCCATTTGCTGGATGCCCACACATCTTGTGTCATGCCTTATGGATAATGGCACCCACCCTAAAGTTAGAGGTTCCAATCCAAGACGTTCAGGGCCACGACTGTCCTTTGTGCAGCATTGTGTCCTTACTGTGATCGTAAACCATCTCATCCAGTGAAACAGTTTTCAGCGGTTTACTCATTGCAAGACACACCACTGCTTCAAAACCCAGTATGAAACCAATAACATTACTAGTTGGGTTACACAGGACACACCAATGACTCTAGTACCTTAAAGATTGGACTGGCTTAACATCCACAGTTAACTGGGGGGTGTTTTCGGTATCTTCCAAGTGCGTTTTGTTTTCTCAGGAAACAAGAAAACACCCACTATTCCAGTGCAGTTTACATATTCTCTATGAATGATGGACAAAGCACAGTCTGTGTGGAGTTTGCAAAGAAATGCATTTTAGGTTAACTGGTCGTGCTAAATTTCCTGTAGTGTGTGCATGTGTGTGAATGGGTGTGTTGATGGACACGCTGTGATGGGCTGGAGTCCCGTCCAGGCGCAATTTTATAGCCTATCACCTACTGCTTCAGAGATATCATCAGGACCACCACAGTCCTGCTCAGGATATACAGCTGACGAAAATCGAAAGGATGGATGATGGAAAAAATGCCTAAAATACATGACATCTCAGTATTTATACATGTTACATGAGACTTTTTGCTAAATTAGTGTGAGAATGTTTTAAAGCAGCTCTGAATCCGAAATAAGATGAAATACACTACTGAACAAAAAATGCCACAATCTTAAGATGAGATGCCAGGGAGCAAGTAAATGTCATATGACAGCAATGAATAATGGCTGAGGCATTCAAAGCATTCTTTGGTGTCATACATTGAAGAGGTCACCTAAAAAAGGTTCCATTAGTCTTTGGGGAGCTACCTGCACTAGCTAGACAAACAAATTCATGCACTGCAGTTTTTTTTTTTTTTAACTTTTCTCAACACATGGGGCACATCCTATTTGCTTTAAGACCAAGAGTGCCCCTTGGCAACCTTTTCTCTCCAAATGGACTGCCAACTCCCCAACCTCTGTCTCTGAAGAGAGACTCACTCCTGGCACAGAGCAGCAGACCCTTTTTCTCCAAGTTTATTCTGGTACTTCCCTTTCAGTATTAATTCAGACTCTTCTCACACTGTGTTGTGTTATATGTATGTAGCTGGAGATTCATGGAATTTTCTTTGGGATTAAAAAAGTTCTATTATCAATCAACCTATCTATCTATCTATCTATCTATCTAGCTTCAAACAGTCATTATTATTCAAGTGTTTGCTGTAGTAACGGTACTGAGTATGGATAAAGCAAGAAGCAAAGCAGACACGGGTGCAGAACTGCATGCCATAACCTGCTCCACTTTGTTTGGATAACGTCAACTTTCTTTTGTGTATTTTGATGACTGTGTAACTTTCAGTGAATAAGGATAATACTTTTCCAGTGGACATGTGTTTGCCCAGTATATCTGTGCTGACTGGCCAAATTGAGGGAAGGCTGAGCTTGCTGGCCAGCTGCTCCATCCCCTCAAGGCTGCACATTCGGCAAAGTTTGACCCTGCATCCTTCTTCTCTGGTGGCTATCCATATCTGAGTGGTGATCATGGAATACATAGGCCTGAGCCTCAACATCACATTGACTCTAACCTCTCCAGAACCTCTCAAACTGCTAACTGTTTGAGATCACACATCCTCCTTCTATCTTCAAGCCACCAACATCACACACACTCCTACGCATGAACACCAAAACAAACACACCCCCGCTTATGTGTCCTTGTTGCAAGTGTGTGTGCCTAGTTCCTGATCGGAGTAAATGTCTGAGCTACTGTCACCTTTTGCCGTGCTCTTCCTGCCACTCTCCCCCGTGTTCCCCCAGCAGCAGCCAGCAAGGCACCGCTAAGTCCTGAGGCCGCGGGCTGTCTGCCACTGCCATGCTGCTCAGATCCACAAAGACAAAGACAGTACAAAGAGGGAGACGAGGAAGGGGGGAGAGGGAGGAGGTGCTCCGGCAGTACTCACGTCTGGTGCGGTGCTCACTTTTAAAAAGGGTCATAGCAGGGCCAGGAAGTGGAGGAGGGTGGATGCAGCAGGACTTGAACCAGACACTGACTGGAGTCTTACTGTCTTCTTCCCTCCCTCCCTCTCTCTCGCTCTCTCTCTCTCTCTCGCTTTCTGTCTCGCTCTCTCTCTCTCTCTCTCTCTCTCTCTGTTTTTGCTGCAACCGCCCCTGAAAGCTGCCTGCTCTGCTACAACAGACTCAATGACAACGCTCCAAGAACTGTACTGGTGGGCTGTACCACCTCTCACACTGCAGCAGGGGGAGAAGTGGTGAAATTGGGCCAACTCACTGTACAGTGGATAAGCAGGGGTGAGACTGGAGGTAGCAAATGATGCACCAGGTTTTCTTTCAGCACAACTTTTGCAGCCATGGAGTTTGCTCTGGAGAAATGTTGGGAAGGGTGTGACATCCTAAACAGCTGGGAGTGTGAGTGGAGCAGGAGAGAAAGCCAATGCCATCTGTCATGATCTAGGAGGGGTGGAGGCCGAACCCCAAGCTCAACTTCACATCGCCTTATTCCGCCCCAGCCAGAATACAATAAAATAATATATTTCAATAAATCTCAATTTGAAGGAGACATGCATATGTCCCATAAAATAATGTGACCAATGTTTTATTACTTTTACAAACAGCAGTATAAAGGCACTGAGAAACTGGAATATGCATGTACACATAAAGAAAAGGACTGGGGGTAGAACCTAGTTTTTCTTCCTTCACTGTAAAACTACTTTGTAAAAGGGATGGAGGAAATAGGTGAACAAATACATCAGACTACTATTCTTCTGAAGCTTAATTCCAGAGACAAACACATCAGCTTTAATCTGCATGAGGAGCGTGAGCCTGAATGGAGAGAAAATAAGCCTCCCCTTTTGTTGGAGAGGAACATTAATTAAGGCTTATCTTCTGCTGAGAGGTGCTCTGCAGAGTCCCTAGTGAGAGCGGAAGAGGAGAAGCGCCTTCATCCAACCCCTAGTCATGCCATTCACTTCTCTGTGCAACCGTCTTGAGCCCTACCCCCTCCAGAATCAAAGCCCCTCCGTGGCTTGTACTCATAGTGGAAATTGGATGTGGCCAGAGGGACAGTAAAGAAGGTAAAGGGACTGGAGATTGAGAGGAGAGAATTACAGCAGACTGGGAACACACAGATTTTTGTTTTCCAAAGAAATAGCCAGAAGGTCTCTTTCTCAGGTTTAATTTCTACCGTTGAAGTTTTGCTCAAAAAAATCCCTGCAAAGTTAGCAGCAGCGTTCACTCACACTCACTCACTCATACTAGCACGCACACGCACACGCACACGCACACACACACACACACACACACACCCAGAGCGCACAGTCACTGTCGAGTAATTACAGGAGATAAAGAGATTACTGACAGGTAGGCTACAGCTCAGTCGAGTTTACCAAGGTTAATTAGCTCCACATTTACAATTGTTCAAATTAAATGTCTACAAAACAGAGGCAAAGCTAGAAAGCAATGTACCAACAAGTCGAGAAATTGGTCTAAAGCCCTCTATATAAGAGAATTAATTGTATTTTTAAAAATAATGATATACCTCTTGCAACTGCTAAATATAACTACTAAATGTCCTTAAAAATCCACAGCGTTTTTCCGAGGCTAATTAAAAACTGCACATTACCATTAAGTCTGAAATATGCAACGTTCCCCATGCCCTATAGAGCACAGCTCGTAAAATCTGGCCCTTCAGGGTTATAATTGACTAATTAAAACTGATTACATAATTAAGACTTCAATAGCGCAGAAACCCTGCACCTTCTAGCCTTGTGGTTTCAAACTACAGGCTGAAGGCAAAATAAACAGTCGGTAATTGCTACTGTACTGGGGCACTAAAATGAGTGCACGTTGTGTGAGGGATATGACTAAGTTTAATGAATAAGTGGACACTGTGTGAAGTACCTGTTCAGTTCACCCTATACCTCTCTGTCTCACCTCTTGTCCTCTCTGGAGGTTGTTTCACACCAAGTGGCTATGAAGCCAACAGGAAATCAATGAGGAAAAGGTTATTAATGAGCTCTATCTTCAACTATGAAAGCATCGTCATGCTTCTCATAATTATCCTACAGTGCTTGAAACTGTTCTCTAAAAATAGTGCCCAGAACAAAGAAAGAATACCTGGTATCAAGACAATATGACAATTACATCCAAATTACACTTCTTTTAAAGTTTTTTTAAGGGTTTCATTATAAAGAACATTTAATGACAAATGACATGCTAATATATATGTATGTATGTGTGTGTGTGTGTGTGTGTGGGAATACTAATAATATAAAGAGTTGTACCAAGCCGTCTGAAGTTCTTGTTGGGGGCCACCTACGATGTACTTCTGACGCCACAGAATCTTGGACAGTGGGCAGGTGAGGATTTGCGTTGTAAGTTGTGCGCAGGGAACGGGACGCTGAAACATATTTTGTCATCTTGTAAGGTTAGTTTAGCGCAAGGGCGGTACACATGAAGATATAATCAGGCGCTGCGTTCTTTGGCGGCAGTGATTGAGAGGAAGCAGCTAGAAGTTAACTCTATGCCGGCTGCGGGTAGGATGAAGAAAATTGCGTTTGTTCGCGAGGGCCAGCGGAAGTGCAAAAGGCAGCGAAGGGTTGAAGTAGCTAGTTGGTTAGGAGCGAGGGATTGGAAGCTAGAGGTAGACGTGGGGAGGAAATTGCAGGTTCCGCGCTGTGTTGCAGTGACTGCATTAAGACTCGATATGGTGTTGTACTCGGAGGCTAGGCAAATAGTGTATTTCATAGAGTTGATGGTGCCATTTGAGGATGACGTGGAGGTAGCATATGAGAGGAAGCGATTGAGGTACGACGAACTAGTGGCTGAGGCTCGTGGCCGAGGGTGGCAGGCATATGTTAAACCGGTAGAGGTAGGTGCCAGAGGCTTTGTGGCAAGAACTGTTACTGCGCTGTTGAGCGAGTTGGGAATTAGAGGACGTAGGTTAAGGGAAGTGGTAAAGGAATTGTCACAGGTAGCTGAAAGGGGTAGTCAGTGGCTATGGTTGAGGAGAGCGCAACTAGAATGGGGGAAGGTGTGATAGCATAGTTAGGTGGGGACCTTTCACCTAGTAAGCTTGGAGGGGGGTGGGTCTGGGACGCCAGGCCGCACTACTGAGCCATCCGGAGGTGTCGTGGGCCTAAGTCAGCGAAACCCCAATGAAGGATGGTGCCTACCTCATGACCCCGGTGAAGAGCTTACAAGGTGGTGTATTAGGGGAGGAGGGTGGTAGATAGGTAGGGCGTTAGATGGGTATGGTAGGGCTCTATGCTACATCCTAGGCTGCAGGATATCTGTCAATTTATCCTGTATATTTGTAATTAAAAAATAAAAAATGTATATATAAAATGTTTTAATAATAATTTAGAACATTTTAGATTTAAAATTTTTTTTTAAATCCTTTTTCACCTAGTTTTCTCCTGAAGATCATAACTTTTCTGACTTGGGCCTCCTACCAGAGGTCTGGGAGTTTAAGGGTATGGTGTATATTTTAACATTTCTCCCTCTATATATATTTCTCTGTTTTACACATTTCTATTTGTTTTTTTTTTATCTCTTTGAAGGTTGTTTCTTGAAAAATAAATTTAAAGAAACTTGTGAATCTTCTTCCTAAGACTGCCATCTCCTATTTAGTAATTGTGATATAAAACTGATTTGATAATAGAAAAGTTTGTTTTTATTGTGGTACCTTTTTGAGGAGCCTCAATCTGTTGGTTTGAAATTCGTATTCTACTGGGTCGCATGGGTGTCTCAACTGCCCAGCACAGAGGATCTACCTCTCCTCTTCTTTCAAATGATAAGCACACAGTGAAAACGTTCCTTGGAGACAGTTCTTGAGCAGCAGCGCAAAGAAGCCCCTCTTCGCTGCAGCGCAATCAGGCCCCTGTTAGCACGACGCTGAGCTCCGCACACGGAAGAAGAAGAAGCCCAATCAATAAACAAGTGGTCTAATTATTGCACCTTTTTGGCTGCATCAGACACAACAGCATCTGACAGCCATCATGTCAGCACTCCGCTCAGCGATGACAATTATCGCTAAAGACGTTGCAAGAATTCATACATAATGTTCATAATGCTCGGGACAAAATGCTTCCGCAGATTCGGCAACTTCTGACCATGAGTCTGACGCATCTGACAGCAGAATTAAACGGAATCAAGACTGTTTAAGTGGAACATTTCTCATAAAGCTACAAAATCCTGACTGTCCTCTTAAACTGTAGAACACAGAATTTTGCATCAACATAAAAATATACGATTCTTATGGAATCGGACCCACTTATTTTTTTGTACGTAAAGTTTTTGTGTCATCCATAAAGGTAGTGACACTGGAAGTGTCCCTCTTGCTGTGATTGCTGTTAGGCTGAAAATTACTGAAAAAACATACATAAGTAATGGTCACTAAACGCTAGTAGTAATGCCAGCAGACTACTGCTGCAATATCATTAACAAAGTCTCAGAATCCACAGAAGGTTTTTATACGTTAGTAATACTACGTAAGCAGTTTTCAAACTGTAATCATGTTTAAAATATATTTTACGTGAGCACATTTAACTTCATTTATATATTGTGCATCTTTGAATCAATAGAAAGACGTGTTTAAATGTTTTCACTATTGCTAGACAATGTAAAAGTTTTTTTAAAATAAAAAAATTTTTAAAGTTTAAAATTTTCATCCCTTAAAAGATGGTAGGTAATACAATATTTTGGATTTCTTTTCTGAATTCAGGGCATATGATTTAGTAAAAAAATTAACTTTTTCTTCTGTAGCAAGAAAAAAGAACTTTAAATTTGTTGATCACTGCTACTGGAGACAGGGTGGGGATTCAGAGGAGGAACACAAGGGAGAAAATGCGAGAGCAGCAACGTACTGTCCAGCTGGGTCTAGTGACATCCATTCTCATCAGCCAGGAATTCAACTCCAGCCTGGATATTTGACTGTGAGGACACTGCCAAACAATATAATATAAACAGGCCTTCTCCAGGACATGCACACATATACATGCATAGATATTTACAAATGAACAGACAGCCACATGTAGGCACCTACATACATATCAACAAATATACACCAGCATAGACTAACAGGCCGTGGCACTTCAAAACATGCATGTGCCCTTTCAAACAGCTGAACACATATACATACATCAAGTGTTTGCTGAAGTATTACTTTATGTTGACATATTAATCTTCTGTTTAAATGCACTGCTGCATTTCACTATTTCACACAGTTTGATAGAGACCGAGAACTCATACATTATCATTGCCACGCCTTTCCTCCTCATTCAGACCCTGTGCTTTCTCTGAACTTTTTTTGCTGGCTCCTGCCTTCGGCAGAGGACACCAATTATATACAGACATTCACACAAATTCAAGTGGACACAGTTTGATGTGGGGAACGAGCCATCAAGGCCATCTGTCAGTCCTGGCTGCTAAGTGGCAGAAATGCCAGTGCTCAGATGGAAATGTGTTCCTAGTACCTGGCCATTTGCTTGCCAGAGAGAGACAAACTGAGCCAGATGATTACAGACTAAAGCTAGGCCTGGTCAATGAGCAAAGCTGTCTTTTGATGCTGCCAATAGCCCTGTGTAGTACTCAACAGCAGCAACTCCATGAGTTGTTATTTTACTAAATCTGACTTGGATCTCATGTTATGGTTGCTCTCTGGCATATAACCCTGTGAAAAGTCCACAACAACAAATAATTTTACATTGGATGGCAGAGCGGCAATGCAATAAGCAATGCTTTAGAAAAGGAAAAAGCCTTTGAATCTAAGGGTTTATTGTTCGGTCACAGTAGGGGCTCTTTCTGGTTTACATATACATACATATAACAAGATACTTCACCCCTAAATTGTCACAAAAAAACGTTTAACAAAAGAACCATTAAGCAAGAGCATTATTTTTTGAGAATGTTACATATGTTTTCAGTGTGCAAGTGACAGACTTTCCAGAGTCTGAATAAGGTGACACACAATGGAATTCCCCCTTAACACTCTTCATCTCATATTGCAATAAAGCAGTTAGAGTTAGTAATGGTATGAAATACAAAGAAAATACAATGTCCTTGAGTTTGTTTTTGTCATTATTAGTTGAAAACTACTGTATGCAATAATGCAGTAAAAGGAGATTCAAGATAAGCTCTGAGACACCTTAAATGACCTCCTGTCCTAATAATGACTTCAATAGGTCAGCTGCAATTGTTTAGTCCTCAGACATTTCTTAACTATTGTCAGCCAAAGACTAAAATGAACTAAAGTGTATATAGAATATAATTTTAAAAAGTCAGTTAAATTCAAATACATCTTTCATTCAGTCAAAGCCTCACATTTATACCATGAGGGCTACTGCAATTAAGTACTTTTGTAGGAGTGCAGGAGATACAGACTTATTGCATGATTTTTGGATAATGCTGACAAAAGCCTCTATGTGACACTGAAGCATGGAGGCTATAATTTTATCTGCGCTTAGGTTTCAAAGAGAAAAAAAAAGTTTTCATTCTTCACAGCAGTTGCGATTATCTGATCTAAAGAAGTGGATGCAAATTAACACAGAGGAACTAATGTAGTAAATGGGGACATGTTTTTTTAAATGTGAGGAAGACATCGCAAACATACAGTTTTCCCTGCTGTGACTTCCTTTCCAAAAATACATTAAGAAGTGCGTCTGTACAAAAATACAGTTTTAAACTAAAACATCAGTTCACAATGAAACAAGCCTGGACACAATACTCACACGAGCACAAACCTCCACACACAAGTCTCTGTTTGGATCCAAAAACAAGGGATTTTACATTTTTATCAACCACATCCTCACAAGCCCTCCTAAGTAGCAGACTTTTTTCAGTCAACACAAATATTAAAAGATCTTTGTCTTGGTCCTTGACTATGCCAGGAAGTTTTATACACACAGCCAAGTATAGAGAAAACAATACCTATACACCAGTAGTTACAGGACATGATAAAGAACTTTTATTTATTCAGCTAAGAAACACTTTTCTCTAAAGCAGCTTAGAATGATTTAAATAGCAGAGTCATTTTTACTGGAGCAATTGAGGCAAAGTCAATAAGGGAATTGTAGCTGGAGGCAGGATTTGGACCATGGCCCTTGAAGTACAGTCAAGTACAACCACTATGTTACCTGTTATCTACATAGAATATCAGTCACTATTCACTGTGCTCTTGCTGCAGATTTCACCAAGCAGCAGTAAGCGTAGGATGCTGGAATTAATGGCTCTGTTGCAAAGATAAACTTTTTTGGAGTAATGTGCCATGCTGAATGGCTGCTTAAAAGTCACTTTTATGGTACTGTTATGTGGAGCCTTGCCAGCTCCCCAATTTCATAGAACACACTTATTGTACAGCCCTCATTGTCACAAGGCACCGATGGACAGTTGAGTCCCTCTCTGCTGGAGGCCAGGAGAACTCAAGGTTGGCCAATTAGAGCACAAAGCACCTGGGTCCAACCAGGGTGGAAAAGTTCAATGGAGGACATGATGGTGGGTGGTTTCTGGGTTGGAGCTGGGTTGTCTACACCATACCCTCATGCCTCTGTGTTTATCAAAGCTTATCAAATGAGATTGCAGCAGTGACCTACAATGTTTTTGAGGAGCAGGAGAGAAGATGTGTGATATAGTTCTCATTCAGTGCAACACAAATCCCTGTCTAATCTGTCCCAAATCCTGTCCCAATAGTCTTGTTTGGTATAGATTGATTTTTGCTAACTGTTCTGAAACACTTTGCCCAGGCATAGGGGTGAGATGGCGTGGATGTTGAGGCTGCTACTTCGTCATGCCCATGTTTTCCTGCCTCTCCCCAGCCACATCCGAATTCCCTACACTCTGTGGGGCCTTCAGACACAGGTCCTCAGCGTTACAAAAAAATCAATAGCACGCAGGGCACTTCTGGGTGATAAATACGATAGCAAGGCTTGCAAAATAACCACAACAAACTGAGTGCGCTCTAAAGAAATGACTGTAATTTAAGTGAAGAGCGTCTCGCTGTAAGATCCAATCCCATGTGGTTATGAGTATTTGATTAGGGAGCAAGATGCTTTGAGAGAAAGGCCACTACCTATTGACAGCCTGCACGAATGTGATCAAGACAGAGGAACAAGCGTTACAATATGATGCACTTGTTAGCGCTTGTTTTCTGCAGTTATTGCAAGGATATTTTAAAGACTGATCCTTATAAGTTGCGCTACAGCACAAGTGGCTGATGGGAGTATGATATGATGTAATATAGAATGAAAACACTTTCTCCATAGAAACTGATGAATGTTAAAGGTTGTGTGCTTCTGAATAACATAAATACTCCAGATTATTCAAATAATGTAAAAGTTATGTGCTTGATCAAAGAAGTGTTATCCACTGGTAAAGGTAGAGAAAAGCTCTGGGGTAGTGGTCATCTTAGGTCATCTTAATTTATGTAGTACAGAAAACCTAGTGGCCGGTTACAGTTTAGATTAAGGTTCCCTTCTGTCATATCTTCAGAAGCTATAAATCATACCTTTGTCAGTACAGTCTATGTCATCAAACAGCAGACGTAAGAAGACACCATCCATGATGACTATATCCCTCATTACACTGCCTTTGATAACACTATGATGGTACATAAGATTTTCATAAGACTTTCATGACCAAAGCATCATACTTTAAAGAGCAGAATATAAATCTCATAAATATGCATACTGTTATCAGCATCTTACAATAATACAGTTACAGCAATGTACCCTACTGTACCCTGAACTTACCCTGTGTTTGTAACTTTTTTGGACTTTATTATAACTTTATTATTAGACTAGACCTTACTGTAGCTATACTGCCCCTCTGCTCTTTACTGTACACCGCCTTTTGAAATGATGCTAACACTGCTACTCCTACCTTACAGCTTAACATAACTCAAATTCACATCAAATAAGCCTTTCAGATAAAACAACACTTCAATCATGAATATAATCATTGCAGTGTTTCAGTATATCATTGTCTGCAGGGTATATTTTTTGTTTTTTTTAAACCTGCAGATTTAAATCAAGATTTAAATTTAATTATAACATTTTTCATATTTTTCATAAATTGGTTGGTAGTTTGCTTGAAATATAACTGTAAGGGAAAGGTGACTCTGGGTAGTGCTGTGAGTAAGGAGGAGGTGTCACTACAACAGGGAACCTTCCTACAAGACAAATCATGGTCTTTGCTAATATTGTGGACATTTACTTAGGAAATAGGCTATTTAAGGATTAAAGATTCATAGTGACAGACTGAAATGTGTGTCTGTGGGGCCTCGGGTGCTGGGCTCAGAATACATTAACCATAATGCCCTATGACTGTTCTGTAGGAGCTATCTCGAGCTGCATGGCAGTAACAGCTCCATGGCAACTCCTCTCATCACCTGACACCTGCTCAATGACAATTTATTGCAAGTCCTTTGTCACATCCACTGTGGGACATGGATGGTCAGTTGCTGGGATGAGGGTATTCAAATGTAGGTCTGCTGCAGTATCATCTAGTGCCGCTTACTACCACTCAAACGCTACATCTGGTCCACACAAACGTGAGGAAAAAAACAGTACAATCACATACAGTATGTTCCCCAGCTCATTCCATCTCTTTACACACACAGTGAAGTGAAGCTTTCCTAACCATCATTTTCATTAGCCTTTAGGTTCCTGGGAGGTCTACTGCCTACCCACTTCTTTACCCCTGTCTCTTCAGATCTTGCCTCTTGAGAATGGTCTAAAGTCTGCCAAAAGCAGACAGGCTTCTTCACCCGCACCCCACTCACCCTCCTTACTTGCTGTTGCATTGCACCTCTCTTTGAAGTTAATGAGACAAACTATCAGCCTCGGCTTTAATTAGGGAAAACGTACAAAACAATTACATTTTAATTAAAGCTGCCTTTTTCAATTAAGATACCATGTCCTTGAGAGAACCTTGAACGCCCACCACCTCCCACTGCTCTATCCCCCACATCGGTTTGTTTGTTGAATTTGTCCCAACTTTCTGTCTATCCATACTATATGTGTTGTTGAAAGCACAGTGACAAAAGTGGCCAGGAGGTTCTCCGTGAATAGAAGTTCAACTATTCCCATGTGTCTCCCCTCTTTCTCTCTCTTCTCATCCGTTCTCAGATTAATATGCATATAGACTGTATGTGGTTTAGAGTATCACTCCAGAGCCTTCACTCAGCCTGCAGTGCTACACCGTAAAACCGACACATTTCACTGCAGGAAATTAAAATAACATCACAAGTGTGAAATGCATTTCCTAAAATTGAGGATTAAATTGTTGTTTTTTTTTCAAAATATACAGAACACAACAAATGGGTGTCACCCTGAATTAGCTTGTCTGTTAACCAAATGAATTCATGATAAATCTGTCAGTCCTTCTACTCTCAGCCAGTGGCTGTGGCTCAGCCATCCTCACCACCCCCATTTTTCACAGCAGCTAATTCCAAATGGTTCTAGCACAAGAACAGCTGTCTTGACAGAGATTTAGCAGTTGGGGAAGGGTAGTAATAGCCAAGCGGAGCACAGCCTAACTGAGAGGGCTAGAGAGTAAGGCTTCCTTCTGCCTTGGCTAGTTAAGCAGCCACATGATGCTCCTGAATTCAGGAGAACCAAGGTAGCTTGATTTGTGTGCCTAGTGTTGTTGGAGGCTGGTGGTCTTGACTGTGCCACACAAAAGCTTGCAGTCAAATGACATGTGTATCATAATACAATAAAACATAAAATATACCTTAGTTCTATATGGAACTCCAACCTTTGAAGACTGAGCATTCTCTCAAGGTCACACAAGACAATGCAATCAAAGAAACAATTACATAGAATGCAAACACCCATAAGACACTACATATATTTAAGCAATCAGTACAACTAAAATAATATGATTCAAAACAAACAAATAGATAAGTGATTAAATTATTTCATAAATACAAAATATAATAAAGTCATTAACAATGTCCTTTAAGACAAAGAAGTGGGCAGCCAAGAACAGAAGAGAAGAAATCAAAATCTCCAGATTGATGTGGGACCATTATCTAGCAGCACAAATTGGGATCACCTGGGCCACCTAACTGCTCACTCCTCCAACCATTGGCCTACTAGATCATTTTAGAATAAGTAATTTCCAGGGCTGGTTCCGTCATCTCTAAATGTGTCACTGGAGTGTCCAAAAGCTCACTGCATCTCTTTCTGGAACATTCTAGAAATCTAGGTTGGTGGTGGCTGCAACTATCAGCACATGGTGCTGAATCAAAGTCAAATAATAAAGAATTGGGTAAATACAACAAACATGATAACTAAGGCAGGATTATTATGGGCAGCAGTGTAACAGCAGACCTGCACCCAAAAACTGCAGTGCAACAAAAGATACATCAGTCATTAAAATATTTGGGAGTAAACTGATTTTTATGTAGAACTGCACAACTCCAGTAACAATGACCCATGGTTCACCAACAGAAAACAGCTGAACAAAATGGAGACAACTAATAAACAGGATCCCTACCAGCTAGAACTGTGCCTGCATCCCCAAAGGGGAAATTTGTTTCTTTGTTTAGCCACAGTTTAGCCATAGTGCCAGTAGTGATATCAGCTCAGCATGTCCTCCTCATTAAGTCCAGCATAGTCTTGTGTCTATACAGAATACACATGGGTGAGCGATGGGAAGCAAGGATACTGGAAGATGGCAGAAACAAATTGGTGTAAAGTTTTAATGGAACTCCAGCACACATATTCATTCAAAGGTACTCATAGACACACATCTAGAATTCATTCTAAAACCAAGTGACTGACCCAGGCTGAGAGAAGTAGAGTGCTTGCAGTTCATAGCAAATTCTGAGGCTCCTCCAGTTCCATGGTAGACATATATCACCAGCTGAGAAGCACTGGGCAGTGCTGCCTCCATCTGTCTGTGAGGGAGCTTTTATTCTTTCTTTCTATAGAGTAGAGCTAACTGTGTCCGTTTATATCAAGAACTACTTCTCTGTTGTATAAGACAAAAATGAGAAGTTGCAAAAAAAATGAAACATTTATATGAGTTTTTAGCTGATAATTTTTAGCTCCAGCAGCCCTTTGCTTTGAGACAGAACAGCATAGGATAATTTTTGTTGCAAACCTATAACTTCAAGTTTCAATTCTGGTCCCTTAACATTGTAGCACACCAAATATATTCTTTTCAAGGTGACATCAGTTCAAGTTAACTACCTGGTATGGTGGAGGTTACAGTGGCAGACTCAATTGCTGTATAAATTGCTTTCATATTCTGTTCTGAGATGAGACATTTTTCAAAAGTCATGTTCTTGTAGGTCTCTGTGGAGAGAGAAACTGCGGTTAAAAAAAACAAAGACTTAGCAGTGATAATTACAGGTCTTGAGAGAAGATGGTACAGCAAAAATATTTGTCAGAATCCTCCTGGCTGAAGAATAAACCAGGCTGATAGTATGATCTCCTGGGCTAGGCATGGAGAGGGGGTGAGATTCCTGATCGTTGCAACTGTGCACTCACTGAAAATCACTCCGACTTTTTTTCTCTCTCTTTTTTTAACACAGTAAGCCTTTTACGTGGCTGTTTGAGGCTGTTAAATCCTTAAGAGCAAAAGAAAAAAGCAAACATGTTATTTAGAGCAACCACCTGCATTAAAAGCAAAACACTGGGATCGCTCCCTCTTCTCATGTCATTGGTATAAGTCTCTCTTTGTGTTTAACCTCCCCTGCTAAATCCCTCAGGTCCACGTCCCGTCCCCGCAGTACCTGCTAGTTCCTTACTGAGGCGCTCCTTCTTCCCTGTACACCGCAGCGTAGGTCCTTATTATCATTAAACTGTCAAACAGGCTAACTGAGTGCTGACTGCAGCGATGATGTGCGCTGCCTTGAGACTCCCATACACAAAAGGAGTACCTGCAGAATAAATGAACCATCACAAGTGGAACAGAAGACTTGCAGAAACACGAGGTTATCTTCTCATGCTTGTGCAATTTCCTCTAATGCTGCAGTCTATCATCCATGTAGCTTTTACAAGGCAACCTATATCTTCGCGTCTGCTGTTTTAGTAATTAGAATTCTTTTCATCTTTTTCCTGTTATAAAGACATTGCACACAACTTGAATTTTAGAAGTTAAATATCTTTTTGACCCAATATGCAGTCTTGCTAAATATTCAGTGAATGCCAAAAGAGTTTTTTTTTTCAGTTATCTTGATTCTGTCTCAAACTACAAGCTTGACAGCAGCATTTAATCGTGACAATCCAGATCACAGAAACTGTACTAAGATCAGAATAGTCTTTATTACATTACATTTTTTCAGGCCAAGACATTTTGAGAGAGAGCCAGTATGAAATCAGATATAAATTCAATGAAGGAACAAAAACAGTCTAAATTTCACTGTCTTTGCCATGTTGAGCCTTCTATCCCTGAAGACTGTACACGGTAGCTCTCAGAGAAATTAAGCTATTTTCACGGCATTTGTACCTAAGCATGGTTTTGAGGTGACCAAAAATGCTGTCTGCCATGCATCTGTAAACAAGACACGGCCAGGTAGAGGTCAGGTGCACTGTGTGCCTGCGTGTGTCAGTGCACGTGTGTGTGCTACAGCGCACTGACATGCAGGTTAAGTATCTCCACCAGGTCACACAGTGGCAGACTTCTTCCAAACCGCGTGTTGCTAACGCCTTAATTGGTTCACGGCCCCCCCAGTCTCTCCTGAATGGAAAGTCATTTAGAGGCGTTCATTTTCAAAGAGGATTGTAATTGTCATCCCCTTTCCAGCTGCCGCCAGCTGAGAAATTGCTTTCCTGTTTGCCACACAATGCAGCGTCCGTGTCCAACTCCATTAGCATTAGCATGACAATGGCAGCTAATTCCGCCACCACTGCCTCCAGCCCCCTCCGCTTTAAATCCTCCTTTTACAATCGTCTTATCAGGAGGCGCCGTAGGACCAGAAGGCAGCCTTCATGACTTTCGCAGTGCCCTAACTGACACAGACAGAGAAGCAAGCAAACAGACAGGCCCGGTACACATAAAATGCACTCACACAGGGTCATGCATATATGCGTAAAGGTACACATATATGCAGACATGAACTCACCCTTCTCCCTCTGGCTGTGTGGTTTCTCTTTTCTGTCAACTATCTTGACTCAACTGTTCCTATCAAACGAAATGAAGTCAGGAAGGGACCTCTGCAAGCAGAGCAGGATGGTGACATGTTACTAATACATGGGGTCACACATCAACATACTTGATTCCCCTTCACCACACACACCTGAGGAAAAACACTCCTCTCGGTCTTACCAACAACAGTGAATAACTGCACAGACCTGTGTCTGATGAACCTGAAGCCCCAGGCCAAAGTTCTAAGATTTTGTTTAGACACAAAAGCATGCAGAAATTTACTGCTGCATTTTGTTTATGCTACTGCCCACGATGCATTACCTGCATGTTTTAGCAGTGAAGGAATTATTTTGATCAATGCTATCTGTGGGGTTAAGCTTTTAGTAGCATTAAGCTGCAGGAATATAATACCAGTATACATTCTTATTGTGTATAGAGTAGCTGGCCTACAAACATTGTTGTCTTTCCCGAAGGCTTCTCTTCTTTATCTGAAAAAATTTAAGTAAATTTATCCATGTTATGTGGTCTTTATTCATTTTTGAAAACAGAATCAATACCGGAAAAGCAGCTAATAATATTATTTATTTAGTTATTTCTTACAGAGAAAAATTGCAATTTATTGCAAGCCGATCCCAAATTCACCCCAAAATCACCCTAAATAACCTATAAATAATGTAATATTTATAACCCATTAAAGTAGAATTACTAACAAGTAACATTATGTAAATAAAATTATTTTTTAAAGTTATGATTTCATAAAGTAAACTTACTATGTCTTTGTGAATGGACTGGCTTAAGGAAGAAAAATGCTATATATCCCACTTAAATAAATGAATAAGTAGAAAAATAAGGCAAAATAGCATAAAACATAGTAAACAGGTGACTAGGCAAGTGAGACTGTAGTGTGCCAGATAGCTATAGAGGGTGGGCACCCTTTTCTCATAATGCAGTACATCTTACAGTGCCTTTCACATAACTGCTTGGTGCAGCTTTCAAATGCAGTGTTAGTTTACTGCGTTGGATCAAATGTTGTGGTCCCAGGCTGGATGTTGCAGACCAGCTACATGAAGATCATGACTCATTAATGATAAGTGGTATCAATAATTACAGACTAGACAAGTGAAATTAATATTGATTAGATATTGATAGATCAAATAACAGAATGAGTGTATTTCAGTGACTTCTAGACAGAACGTGTAGCGGCAAGTGGCTAGCATCACTAGTTGAAGGCCTGGAGCAAAACCTCCATGGAGCTTTAGGATTTAAGTGGGCAGCTAGAGAAAGACAACAGTGTGACTGGCTGTTGTTGCCATGGATGCAAGCCAGGCTCCCACCTGGAACAGACTGCACACCCCCACATTCTCAGCCATCAGCCATGTAGGTCAGTTTCATGCACTTGTTGGAGGACACTGCTGCTCCATAGAAATTATTTTATGTCTGAGGGCAGAAATGTATAATGTATAGTTATGGGGCAGGAAAGGTACATAGAGCAGAAATGTGTAGTATTGTCTTAGTACGGAGTGGGACAGATGTAAGTTTGCTTATCTGGCCCTTCCTCCAAGACCTGCTCCACCAGTGCTCACAGTAAGTTTTGTTGCCTGGGACATTCCCATTCAGCAGTTAACATTTCCCTCACTGAGGAACCCCTTCCTTTTCCAGCTTATCAGAGCTATCATGGCAGCAACATTAAGTGCCAAAAATAATAGTACAGGATTAGAAGTACCTTTTTTATTACAGGACCAAGGACAGGAAAAATATATACAGAGAAGCAAGTAGCAGAGAGGTCAAGGACACAGACTTTTGTGTCTGCGAGGGAAGTGCTTCACTAGGATTGATTCCGCAAATATTCCATTGTTGAAATGCTTCAAGGCTTTAAGGTTGAAATGGTTCGGCTTTAAGGCTGAAGTGTGTCTGCAAACTACCTTTTGTAATAAAGTCCAATGCATTCTAAAGAATGGGAAATGTATATTGTGTTATATTGGTTAGAAAAATTAACTTTCTGGTGGTTTACTATGTGCCTTACGTGCACAAGACATTTGGCCTATGACGTGAAACGTGCAACGGCTGAGTGAGTTCTGGCCAGTATCACGCATATATGAGTGGTTTTTTTGACATCTAGGTCTTTGCCATTGCAATGAATAGCACTTACACAGCCGTCCTGCTAAGCGATGGTAGTAATTACCTCTAGGGTAAGAATAACCGGTGTGGCTGAAAGCCGTTTACTATCTGGCATTACAGTGGTTAGCTCAACTTCTCAGCAATTCAACTTTTTAACTGCCCAAGAAAGAATTCATGGAAAATTTGTTGGTTGCTGTCAGAGCACCTTTGTGTTGAGTCAACTAAGAATCAATTAATCACTCGAAGAGTAGCAGCACTTAGGAAAGAATTGCTTGAAGGCACCCACTCCACCTCACCCCCTCGCCCCCATGCAGACATACACACGATGCACACCAAGCTCCCTTTGGAAAGTACTTAAAACTACATTTTCTGAAAAGCCAGATAAATGTGTACCCTTTTATGAGGTGCAGGCTGCATGTTTATCGGCTCGCTTTGAATAAATTGTTTGTGCAGTAACAATCGACTTAATTCAGCAGAAGAAGCTGGGGAGGGTTGCCGAAAGAGTGGGATAGGAAGGTGGCTGTTGAACTTGAAGATTCGAGGAACTAGGTGCTCTCGCTTGCCAAACATTACCTCAGACAATACAGGCAGTGGGCCAATGCAAAGTAAGTGTAGCTGGAGTACAATCTGCAGTCATTTGTTATTTTCTAACTGGAAAAGTGCCTCAAAGAGGAAGATAAGGGTTTATCATGGGAGTGGAAATGAGAAGGAAAGAGAGGGTAAAAGATTACTGAAGTAAAAAGTGTAATTGATTTTGGGTGAGGGAGCAAAATCATCGGAATTTTGCTGTTTCCCATTACTGGATGCTTTCAGCGACTTGAAGAAAAAGCACCAAAATTTCCTCAGCTATTTGAATGCTCCATTTTTCTTTCCAATCATAGTGAAAATCCTCAGAACCCTCCTCTGGGCTGATCCCGGACTCACTCACACACACACACACACACACACACACACACACACACACACACACACACACACACACGTGCTAGATTGAAGAAACTGGCCAAGCTGGAATCCAGCACAGCCACAGGATTGGCACAAATGTTAACCTGCACTCACACACACTCACACCTAGTAGAATTCTACTGTTTCACAACTTAGGAAATAGTGGACAGGGCTATGTGTCACATTAGACTGTGGTGTACCACCCTGTGTAATGCATGTCACACTGTCACCTTACATCTCTACTCATCTGCCTTCACCTGTCCTACACATCCCATGACAACACAGCACTCAGACTACATCCTTCTACACCATCTCAGTGGCATATTAGAAGTCTGCAGGTGCCTTCAGACACACATGCATACACATGTACACAAATTATAATAAATAAGACAAACAACATCCAACAGGTTTATTTCAAATTATTGAAATACATCTTATAATGTTCAACTCATTATTAACAACACTGAACAGTGAGTTTATCTAATACAGAAGTGAAATCTAACTATCTTAAATGTACCTATATAAAATGTGCTATATCTTTCCACAGAACTCTACACACTATGGCTGCAATGTAATGCAGAATACTGACTAGGGGTATTAGAGGTCACTGCCTCCATCCTCTGGGTTCTTGCACACAGCTTTGTGGCATCACAGAGTGAGACTACTTGACTTCTAAATGATCACCTGATGTGGAAAACCAAACAGAGAGGGCAATCTTCTCTAATAGGGATATTGCTGGGGCTGTTAAAGAAGGAACCTTTTTGTGAAGCCCAGCACCAACTTGCTCTTCGCAAGGCATTGGATAGAGCACTACAGATGCCAGCAAACACACTGGAGCCCCTCATGAGGGGGTGCTAGGGATGTCTTCAATGCCAGACTGTTGAGGGGCTGTAGAAAAGCTCCTCTCTCCTAATTCCACCATTGCACTGAGGGAAACAGACAGGCTTAAACCCCACCTTGGTGTCTCTGGATGAATGCTGCTCATTGCCAGCAAGTTCATCAGCTTTACTCATGGGGCTGTGGGTTGTGGGCATGATTCAGCATGGATGGGTAGCAGCTGTGAAGGAGACCAGATGCCACAGCTGTAGTTACTGAAGATGAGGAGGGTAAGGAATGAGGAAGGTAGCAGGTGTTGTATACTGTCTAGGAAAAAAAGTAAAATTGATGTGCAGTGGAACTATATTCCAGAAAGTTTGTTTGGTGGACAGAAGGTTTGGAAATACTCTTGAACAGTTGGTAGTAGGAGATCCTGAGGCGAGATGCGGGGCCCTATTCCACCATGGGGCTTCTGACTGAGACTGTGCAAGGAGGTGACTCAGTGTCTCTCAAGAAAGAGGCTGGGAACAAGAGACAAGAAGCAGATAAATGGAGAACATGTGGGTGCCACATTCAGCCAGCAGAGGGCACGGTCCAGCACTGTCCACCACTCAGTCCCCAGCAGACATGGTTGCTATGGTAACACAAGTTAATAGACTACAGTGCACTCTGGGTCCTGATTGGACAGCAGCGTATGATGTAATCAGTGCGACCACATAATAGAGAACCAAAACTGTTCTTCAGCTCCAACTGTTCTTCAGTTCTTCTTTCATGTTCATCGGCCCGCATCCCACAGAGCAATGTGCTTTGGCCCTGAGAATAGACAATAAATGAAAACTTCAAATAGATGCAGACAAATGATGACTTAATGACAAGGAGACTTTACAGTTATGTGAAAAAGAAAGTACACCCAATTTCAAGTCTGAGCACCTCTATCAAAGCAGAACTTCTGGAAATTTGGTATGAAAGTATGACATTCATGAAAGGGTAGCCAGGAGAATGCTCCTCCTCTCCAAAACAACATCCTAAGGCATAAAGGTGTATCTGAACAACATCCAAACCACAACCCCACTGAGATACAGTGACTGGACCTTAAGTTAGCTGTGCATAAATGAATGACCTCAAATAGCAATGAACTGAAGAAATGTTACAAAGAAGGGTGGGTGAAAATTTCTCTAAATCAATGTGAGAAACTGTTAAACTCGTACAGAAAATAATTGCTGCATCTAAAGGTGGTTTTACAAGCTACTGAAGAAAGGGGTGGTGCACTTATTTTTCAACACATGGCTTCTGTATGTTGGCTTATTTTTTGTTAAGTATTTACTTAATGAAATGGTAGAATCAGTTACATGTTTCTAACCTTACATTAGATTGATCTAATTTTTGGACTTTGCAAGGATCAGATGATTTTTTTGTACTGTCCTTATACACACACCAGCCACTTTATTAGGAACACCTGCACACCTACTTCTTCACGCAATTAATCAGCCAATCATGTGGCAGGAGTAAAGTGCATACAGTCACATAGACACAGGTCATGAGCTTCAGTGAACGTTCACATCAAACTTCAGAATGGGAAAAAAATGTGATCTAAATGATGTGGTTGTTAGTGCCAGATGGGGTAGTTGGAGTACTACAGAAACTGCTGCTCTAGTAAAACTAATTCCCATGCACAACAGTCTCCACAGTTGACACAGAACGGTGTGAAAAACAAAAAACATCCAGTGAGCAACAGTTCTGTGGGTGCAAACGCCATGCTGATGAGAGAGATCAGAGAATGGCCAGACTGGTTCCAGCTGACAGGAAGGCTACAGTAACTCAAAAAACCACTCTTTACAACAGCGGTGGGCAGAAAAGCATTTCTGAATGCACAATATACCGAATTTTGAGTCGGATGTAGTACAACAGTAAACGACCACATCAGGTTCCACTCCTGTCAGCCAAGAACAGCCAAGAAGCTGAAGATACAGTTGGCATTGGGCAGCTGAAGATTGAAAAAAAGTCACCTGGTTTGATGAATCTTGATTTCTCTTATGACATGCAGATGGTAAGGTCAGAATTTGGCATAAACAGCATGAAGCCATGGATCCAACCTGTCTTCTGTTAACAGTTCCGGTTGGGTGGTGGTGGTGTAATATGGTGGGGAATGTTTTTTGGCACACATTGCATGGCCCCCAATAAAAATCTACCATCATCTGAAAGCCACGCCCACAAATTGGCCACAATTTACAGTCACAATTTAGTCATCTCAAACTGGTTTCATGAACATGACAATGAGTTCAGTGAACTTCATTGGCCTCCCCAATGATCCGATCTGAATCCAATAGAGCACCTATGGGATGTAATAGAACGGTAGAGTGGCAGCATGAATATGCGGCTGATAAATCTGCAGCAATTACATGATGCACTCATTTTAACATGGACCAGAATTTCTAAGGAATGTTTCCAACATCTTGAATTCAAAGAATTCAGGCTGTTCTGACTGCAAAGGGAGGGGGGGTCCTCCCCAGTATTAGAATGGTGTAAAGTAGCTGAAGAGTATATATAAAACCACAGAACTGAAAGAGGGTGTACTTTCTTTTTCCCGAGATTGTAGGTTCATTGCTGCCTCACAGCGCCTGGATTGTCCAGACATGGGTTTGAATCTAGCTCATTCAGTAGAAATTGCAAGTTCTCCCCAAGGGTTTCCTCCCACACTCTAAAGACATGTTTCAGGTGAATTGGTGACTCTAAGTTGCTCAAAGTGCAAGTGTGTACCGCACTGATCTGCTGTACAGATGGGTGACTGTAGAGAGTTTAATGCAGTGCATCTAAAGTGAAAGTCACCTTGGACAAAGGTACCTGCTAAATATTACACACAAATTATTGTACATTGCTTTGGAGAAAATAGAAATTAATATATGTAACTATATATGATACATCACACACAAATACATTAAAAAAAGAACAGACACCATTCCACCTATCCCTTCATATTATCTCACACTCATGTCCACACAGCAACAACCCAGTCCTCTTCACAGCAACAAACACATGCCATCCATACATTTACTCTCAAAAATAAGCTATGAGTTTTGTATTTGTGCTTTTTTGTCTCATCATTTCATTTCCACTTAAGAAACTGGATGCCGAGCGTAATTAGATGCAGAGAAAGAGACAATTAATTGCATTCAGATCCATTTATACAGCAATTTGTTCCTCCAGCGAGTTGTATTTTTTAAAAGCTTGCATACAATTGTGCACGTGAGCAGATTGCCAGTGAAAACAGACAACTTCCAGCCTGGGGTAGCGAAATCTGGTTTTATTATCAGCGTCCCACAGTAGAAATAAATTGCTTTCTGTCACCATGTTGTGAACGATTTACAGTTTTTAAACAACAAACTGTTAACATGTCACCCGGCAGCACTGCTTACATTAAGGTGCTCTCAGTGATCAATACACGTCAGGCCTGTCAAGATTACAAACCACGGCATCACAAATACTCCCTTTTTTCATCTGGCCACACAATGGATAGGTTTTTACAGGGGTATATTTAAATATGAGTTGTCATACAGAGGACGTGATGGGTATTGATTGAAAAAACCACTTTATAGCAGGTATTGGTGATTATATATCAAGATTGCTAGGCTTCTCAGAGTTCGTTTCAAAGTTTAAAGAGTGCCTATGAAGTTTTCTTTTTGCAAAAAAAATGATGCCATAAAATCACATTAGCAAATTACTACTGTATGTTTCACTTCATACGTCCTCACTGACTTTGCATGCAGATTTGTGCAGCACTGGACAGTATAATCTAACAGCAAAATGTTTCCATTTTGCCATTTTCTGTCAAATTTCATCTATTTCTATTGCTCTTTACTATCTACTATTTCTTTGGCAGTTGTTTTATTGCATTTAACATATCTTTGTATTTGAGGCTTTACAGGCCACGTTGTTAATGACACACTGAAGACAGACTTGCTCTTCAATGAAACAAAATGGCTTTTTGAACCATGCAGATAAATTGAAGCATTTATCATTCATATACATAAATACTGTAAAACAAGTGTTTGCCAGATTGTTTTCCTAGCTGTCTTTTAATTTAGCTAAAGCTCTGCAGTCAGTCTCTATAACTCAAAGTACTCAGTTTCAAATAAAAGATGAGTCGCTCTAGTTTTGTTGCATATTAATTTGGCCCTTACATTAATTATGAAGATTACATTCAAAACGAAGGCACAGAGGCACTATTTACAGAACTAAATGAGTAAGACTGAGATATTTTTACACTCAAAATAAGATCAACAGCCTTGGTGCAGTTATTGTACAGCTGGTCGGCATCAATCAGATAAAGCAGCTCAGGAGTTTTTGTGCCCAGTAGTCTGATGTGTGATATATAAAGATACGGGTGGTTAAGATAAAAGGTTAAAGGCTGGGGAGGATAAGAGAGGCAAAATCTGGGGAGCATAAAATAGCAGTGAAAGCTGAGGAGGATAAAAGAAAGGCAAAAGTTGGGGTGGGTGAGAGAAAGTTTGCTGTCTCACAGCCCAGTGGTGTAGTGGTAGTTGCTGGGATGTTGCTCACCGAATTGGCAAATGTATCTGTTGCGTGTTTTGCACCGCTGATCATTCCAGTTGAAGGCACTGGCAGCCTGCAGCTCTACACAGTTACCAAAGCTGTATACATAGAGTGCAAGAGAGTCACCAAGTGGTCAGACAGAGGAACAACAGTATCACACACAGTGAGTGGCAGTGAAAACTGGGGACAACAGGTCAGGAGGTGTTTTAGAAACTAGACTCGCTATCAAAAGGTTGCAGGGTGCTGAACTGCTTTAAAAAATCTATGTGAACAAATCAGCCTATAAATGTATTCCATGTATAATAGTACATGCAAGGACATAATGGGAAATGCACAATGTTAATAAAGCCCACAATTAAGGGGCTATACCTCACCCTTGGTTATCCGGTTGTCCAAATGCAAAGCTAGTGAAAGTGGGCTGCTCTCCTGAGTCCCAGCGGAACGAATCCTTCGATGTCTTATAAGTCAGACCTGCACGTGATACATAACATGAGACATTATCCACTAAAAGCAGCGGAGGTAAAACATTACCTGTCGATGAAAACAGTGTCCAGACTACTAAGCAATATTCTTTTGAGGTTTGTTCTAACCATCCAGTCAGATTAAGGGAGGTGGGACAAAACTACACACTGGATGGGGCACAAGGGGTAAGCAAAGGGTGTTCTCACCAATCCAGAAGTTACATGTCTCAAAGTCTGGGTCTGTGACCTCATTGGTGGTCTCCAGCTGGCTAAGGTAGAAAGCCAAGATGTCCTGGACCTTTTGGTTGTGAATCTGAGCCAGAACACCTCCTTTTCCCTGTAACAAAAGCCGAGGTACAGATAATCACTTACGGATAATCCTTATATACAGGTTTTAAAGGCTGCTGGTTCCTATGTTTGCTATGTCTTGACAGTAACCTTAGTCACTATCACACCACCTCATCCCCACAGTTGAGTGCCTCACCTGGCACCGGAGCTTGGCACCATAGTAAGTGTCCGCTTCTGAGGAGACCATGAAGCAGTCGCCATCAATGTGCACACTACAGCTGTGAAGAGGGAACTGCAGCTTCTCTGCGCAGGACAAGAGCACCAGACAGTGACCCAGGTGTCACTCCTCTGTGACAGAAACACTGCAGCCAGCTGTCATGTGATGGGGCTGACAGTCATCTCCCTGGCAACGGGACACAAGTCCCTGTAGTGTGAGACAACTGCCAGTGAGAGGAGTCTTTCCTGTGAATCTATTCCTCCTCTGCTTCCCTACTGCACGGATGGATGGGTACACAGGCTCATGGTTGTGGCACTGACACGCTTCCTGTTCTCACCTGCACATTCTGCTCCTCCATAGCCTACATCGCAAAGGCAGGAGCACTCTTCCTCCTTGTAGCGTCCATGTACACACTGCACACTGCACCGCACTGAAAAAATAGACATAGTGGCACAGAAACAGTATCATACAGTGCAGGACAATCACAATCACACTGAGCCTTGGAGTAAAATAACGTAGATTGCAGTACTGCAGTACAGAACACAGACAGGAAGCATTAGTAATTGAGTAATTGTGTTTCTTTCTCTCATTCTCTCTCTCTTTCTCACACACACACACACACACCATACCCTGGCAGAAGCGCCCTGTAAAGCCGGGGGCACAGCGGCACTGGCATGTGGACACGTTCAGCTGTCCATGCTGCCCACAGCTCATCCGGCATGGGTTCTGAGGTGTCTCTGGAACGCAGCAGTCATTAACAGCTGACCCATTTATACAATAACAAATGATCCCACTAAGAAGTCCACATTTCATTTTTTATTGCCATTTTAAACAAAAAGTTTTTAATGCTATTACTTATATAGTAGCTCTTCTGCTGCTTTGTGTAGTTAGTTTGAAAGTACTAGTCCCATTACAATAAATCATTATTTTACTCTTATTTGTATTTCTAAATTAAAAGAACAAAGTTCTGCTCTGAAATTAATGGCAGTGTCATGTTGAATAATAGAGCTGCTACTGGAGAGCAATTAAGCACCTAAGCGGAATTTATGAAAACACTGGGTCCTGGCGTTGGAATCATTTGATTTACAAATTTTGTTCGAAATTGCCAACAAATCAAGTTACAAACAGGTTTCCAGTCCCAATTGTGTTCCAAGCTGAGGAGATCAGCGGTAGAAGCAACTGGTTGCTGGGGACCGGACAGAAGGATTCTCACCACACAGGCCTCCTACGTGGTCCCAAAGTCGAAAGCAGCCAGACTTGGCAGAGGTGCAGAGAGAACAGTAGACTCCTGCTTTGTAAGGTACCACCATAAGGCCGTTGGCCTCCCAGTTTCCTCTGCAGAGAGACACAGCAAAGACAAATGAGAGAGGAAGGCATCACTCAACCGAATCCCTAAGCTTAACACTGTAGTAAATTAAAATTGAGTTTTAAGACATACAGTACTGAATGGCATATTGTCCTATATAGAATACAACGTGGTACCACTGAGAGGGAGATGTGTAGCCTCACCATAAGACTAACTAGGTCACCAGTCTCAAAATACTTAACATAATATGACATATCATACTGCAAACGCATGACTTTTAAAAATATACATAAAACATAAAACCATCATTGTAGAATGAATCATTAGGTAAAGAAATAATTCAATCGAGAAAAGTGTTATGGGAGAACTTTTTGCTGCTGAACACCTCATAATGAGATTTGTCCCTCACCCAGGAAAGTACACGCAGACAAACAGGTCCCACTGCATAGCCCCTCTCTGGCATGCTTTCCATGCACAGCCCAACCGACTGGAGGTTGCCCACACCAGCTATAACACAGGGAAGCAGCATGATGGAAGAGGAGGAGTGAATACTGACATCTTAACACATCTCATCTGATTACACTGTACACTGTAATGCTATAGTTCTATAGTGAAAGGATCTCTTCAAATGCTGTAATGCAATAAGGTTTCAGTAAGTTTGCATCTTTCACAATAGGCTAAATATCAAAGCAAACTCTTGCGAGTATCAGCCCAGCAATTTTGCCTGTAGAGGTATCTGTAGTGCATATGCCCACAGCATGGCCACCTGTGTATAGTGCAGGCAGGTGCGGTTGTCTCCACATTGCCCATGCAGGTAGTTGTAGTTCCGCCCCTCTTGGAACCAGGAGTCAATGATCTCGGTGAAAGAAATGGAGCCTGGTGCAGAGTGGTGGGTGTTCCATCCCAAGTGATCGAAGTGCAACTCCCTCGGGGTGGGATCAATAGGGCAGGTCGACACCCTCTCCTGGGCAAGCAGAGCCAGCTTGTCACTCCACTCCTGAAGGAATGGGACAATGCAGCAGAGGGGAAGAAGTACATGTGTACAGTATTGGAGTGAGAGGAGAAGGGGCATCATCTCCTCATGTAGATCATCCTATATGTCAGAAGCCACAACTATACACCCAAGAAGGACTTAATGTTTAATGTTCCTTTCCCAGCTCACAACCATGGTCAATTCATATATTCCAGTACATTAATAACTGGAATAAGAATATACTTCTGTTGCCATTTGGGCCACATCATGCCCCATGCCTCATGAATAAAACCCCATTCCATATCCTGCATCTGATGGCAAGTTAAATGTGCTAAAAATGGTTTAAGTAGAAAATGGGTGATGTATGCTCCTCCAAATCATGTTGCAAGCCATTAGGAAACTAACCGCATGCCAGAGCACAGATAGGTGAACCAACATCACCTACTCAGCTTACTCAGAGCACATTGGTACAGTAGCCATACTCCCTCATTAATAACATTAACAACTTAGTTGACCGTTGCAGGTTTCCTGGACCTATAGTGTCTTCTCTGACAAGGGTACAAGGGTAGTTCATTCAAAAAAAACCCTTTGTTGGAAAAATTCTCATAGTTCAAAAAAATTATCAACATTATCTTCAGTGAAAAAATTTGGTATGCATTCCTGTATCCCAAAACTGTCAACCATTTATGCTAAAATTTCACCAAATGACATTAAAATGGACACAATTACTGCCTGTCTCATGACCTCCCTCAACTCTCAGTCTTCAATTGCTCATACAATGATACTGCCTTTTCTTATAAAAAAAAACACATGCCAAGTATACAACTGCAGAGAATACCATATGACCCTGGATTTGCATTACTCAACTTTCTAGAGATGTGAAAGATTCATGTTCGGTTCTCCTAAATGCAAAGATATCAAATGAAGCTCCTTGTAAACTCAAATTTTTGTAACCCCCATGGGTATAATTGAGAGTATGACTGTATTGGCAGATTGCAACATGAATTATAGCTGTAATCACAAACCTACACACCAGAAGAGTCTAGTTGGCCAAGTTACCAAGCCAGGCCTGGAACACTGCATTCAGAGGAAAGCAGGTGCAGCCTGCTAAGCTCCCCAGTCCCTTGGCATGCAGAAGAGTTGTGTCCTGTTAACCCTGATATGATCAGCATTCGGAAGCCCAAGGAGAAACTCTGTGTGCCTCACTGTGTCCTGTTACCTTAATTTGGCTTCTGGTGTCAGAGCGGAAGACAGGGCTGATAGTCCAGCAGGGGGCTGGAGGAGTCTCAGAATGGTGGGAATCCTCCTGCCCTGGCTGGAGAGGAAAGATACGCAGCCCCACGCCACCCAGTGGCAACTGCTCTCAGTGACAGAAAGCCGATGGTCATGGCATGTCATGGCGGAGGGGGAGGGGACATACTTTAATTATCTCCAGGGCGAAGAGAAGCGACAACCACCAAAACGCTGGGATCAGATTAGAAGAACCATTAACATTCCCTCCTACGGTGACAGACTTTGGGCCTCGTAATACACTGAAAGCTCTCTAAATCAAACCGCTAAGTGATGCATTACTGAGTCTTGTCTGTGACAGGCCAAAACAATGGAAAGTCTGTTCAACAGAGCCCTGTTTTCGCCTTCTGACAAGAGAAACACCCCCGTTGGCACACAAAGTGCTCACATTTACGGAACTGTAAATTGAGCAGTCTGCAAAGAAAAAAACATATTTCGTTCTCCCTGTCCCCTCCAAGACATGGGCATAAAATTCTTTAAGGTGATGCAGAATTCCATGGTGCTCATGGGACCTGAGCCATAGTTCAGGTTGAGCAAGAACAATGGAAGATCTTAAGAGGACAAGCCTACTGAACATCTCTTCCAGCATTACTATCTTAAGGCTGCATCAAGAGAAGTCCATCTGTTTTTGAAGCAAGTGCTGGGGTGACAGTGAGTATGGGGGTATGAGGCCCAGGAGCTTTTGTTAACTGAGTAAGGCGAGTCTTGATGAGCAATGACAAGACAAACTGAAGCGAGAGATCACTGCAGGGCTCCAGGGGTATGAAACATAATGCTCCACTTCCAAAACTAGCCCAACTGAACATTTTTTTATAGATGATCTAATTCAACGAATTTAATAAGATACTGTGCACAACAGTAAACATGTCTAACAAAAAAGGTTATCAAAATATCAATACATATGTCAAAGTGGGAAATGTTGTGCAGGGTCAAGTGATAAAATGAGCACCTTTTTTGCCAGATGACCTGAACCACCAGCAATGGCAAAGGTATCCCTGGACACCAAGCATATTGCAGGCAGCATGTGGGACAAACAGGACAGGGATCTTGCTGACATCTCTCTGCACTAGGCATGTGAAAAGGGGGCCTCTCCTTGTCTGGTGAGTGTTGAGTGGCATCAAAGCCTCCCACACAAGTTGTAAGAGGGCCACTTTACCATTTCTTGTTGCTACGGCAATGCCTGTCACCAGCCCTGAATGCACCATGAAAGCCTAGTGAATGTTGCTTCAGATACAGTTTCAGGCAAGCACCCACCCCCATGCCCCCAAACGCTCCCTCTCCCTTTAGCCTGAAATACAGGCATGGCTGGGGGGAGATGGATACTGGCTGGAATTCCCAAAATGTCACGCAAACTATCTGATTCCATTTGCTACAAAGAAATTTGAAAACTGGGTGAACCATCAGGCCCCCTCTCACAGGAGACCCTCCTCCCTCATCACTTGTCTGCCCTGGCTTTTTCTAGCAATATCTGCTTCAAACATGCTCCAACGCAGCACCTACCACTCCTCTGCCACTTCCTCGCTGTCACCCTACTATTTGTGTGTCACAGGCTGGTGTGACCTGGCACACTGTGTTCTTCACAACTCACAGAAGCTCATGTGCAATGTCTTTTCTGGTCTAAAAAAGGACTGGACTCTTTTTTTGCCAAACAATTTTTTTTCACTGGTGGTTGAAAAATGGGTCCCCCTTCATTGTTAACCGAATGTGTGGTGGAGTACCTCTCTGACACACAAACATTTGGCCCACAGTGGCATGATGTATGTAGTCTGGCCATCCGCATTAACTGTGTGTACCTAGATAACTCACAGTATGAATATAATACTATTATAATACTAGAATACTGAATATAATACTGGCATGTTACAAATATGTTCCAAGATGCATATAAGACTGCTCTGCAGAGGAGAAACAGAAAATGACGCAACTAAAACTCAAAAAATGGGTTCCTCACTCTCTCAGAAGACTTGCTGAAAGCAAGTTATAAGCACTGTTCATCCAGTTTATCTATGTACTTCTTCTAATATTCATTAAAATTAATTGTTATTCTGATGTACGTTACTATAAATACTTTTCAGTATGTCTACAAAAACCTGGGATGACAGGTCATGTTCATGCAACTTTTTACTGAATTATTTTTAGTTTGAAACACAATTGTAAAGAGTAATCCAAGCCAAAACCACAGGGATACTAACTGGTCCAAACTGCCCAGTCTTGGAGGATTGACTGAAATATGATTATAAGTATCTGCACATTACTACTTAATACATAACAGCTGAAAGGCCACACTAAGCTCCCCTGAAACACAGTAAAAATCACATAAACTTGGCAAAGATGAAAAATGTCTCAGTTCATAAGGGCTGTGCACAAGTAAAGTCACATTTGTAAAATGTGCTTATCTACAAACCGAATGGTGCCCTTTTTTACATGGCAGAATTGTTGTGTTGCCAAAGAAAACTAAAGAGCACCTCTGGTATTCTCCTCTCATGGTACACAGGTCAAATGTAAATCCTGCCCACAGCCTGTGTACTGTAATGCCAAGACAGGGCCAGGTGGCCACAATCCACACAAGCACTGAGTATGAATATCCAAATGAATTTCATAAATCTTTTTACTCGTTTCTGCAGAGGAATACATATAATGAAACAATTCTCAGTACAAAAGTATAAGAGCAAGATATCTCTTGGGAGTTTCAGTCATAACTAAAGCTCACTAACCAGTTTTCCCTCTACTGACCTTGTGCAGCATCGCACCTTCCGATGTACACAGTGTCTTAGCAATGATGATGCAGATTAATTTCTTGGTAGTGTCCTTTGAAAACCTTAGCAGTCCAGATATGAACCCTGTGTTTCTTTACAGCACAGTAAAATCTCACAGTTAATCATGTCACTATAAGATGAATTCAAATATAACGCAATTCGCTTCCCTCCTCCTTTCTAATCACCAGCATCTACTGACTGCGATGACTGTACTGGGTTTCCTCACAGTGATAAATGTTTGGGTAAAAGTCACTATTAGTATTACAGTATTGTAGTGGTGGCAAGGGGAGCCATGGCTCTCCCATTGTGCACTGCTGCATGTCTGTAAATAGTTGTGTCTGTCTATGGGGAGTTTCAAGGGGATTGTTGCCCTTATTGTGATCACATGAGCTTTGCAGAAGCCGTTTTGTTGCATTCTGTGAGTGCCACATCCAGTCTCCCAAGCCGTCCTATTAATCCTGCAAAACACCACAGTCGAAATAGGTCCTTACAGTATTATTTCATTAGTAATAATGTACATGTTTGGCATAAGTACATTTTGTTTTTAATAATCAGTCTATTAAAAACAAGTATAATGCATAGTATTTTGTTTCGTTTTCCTTTCACACAGTAGTTAGAAGATTAACTAAAAAACGGTTTTTCGGTAACTTTGAAATAAGGTGATCGATCATTTTATGCAATACAATTTTCTGTACCCCATTTATCACATTACGACAGAGTTTTACCGTATATGCTGCTGTTCCAACAGCTTTTACTATACAAGTGAACTGTTAACACACTACCATTTCAAATCGTGCTGCACTTGCTGACATATGTATTGCACATTGCTTAGGATATAAAAGATGTCCTATGCTGAATTCACACCCTGCAAAGTCACAGATCCAGGTTAAGTCCAGACTCACGCTGCTGTTCAATAAAACACATTCACAAATAGAGTATGCACTCATGCTTGGCTTTGTGGGGGTATGAAAAGACCTTCTGTGCTTTATATCCCACCGCCCAGCGCTTCAGAAGGGCCGACCTGCTTTCCCTCAGTGTTTGAAGTCCGATTAAGTACCACAGTTTCAAAGAACACATCTACCCCTACCCTCCAAGCACATGACAAGTCAAAATCTTGCAAAAGATGGCCATTTTCTACTGAATTATATCATTTTCATCTCTGCCTGTAAAGAGAGCGACAGCAAGCACTCTGTGATATTCTTAATCATCTTACAGTACAGGGACAATTGTAGCACCCTTATTTCAGCACACACTTTTCAGTACATCATCAAAAGCTGCCCTAAACCAAAACAGAGCTTTTTAAAATGTACTGAACACTTCGACACCCAGTTCCATCTTGCCAAGAATTACTCTAAACTACCAGTTCAAATGCATTCTAGAAGATAACATTACCGCCAATTACAGGACTTCAACTCCTGCAGACTTTGAAAATATAGACTAGATTATATATAACAACAGCAATTTCATTTTCAGAAGTTAAATTGTTTGTGGGAACGTATACAAACCAAAGAAGCATTCTGTTGTAGATAACTGGGCAGACCTGCAGACATATACGTTGAAAATTTAGACTGATCAACATAGCAAAACAAAAGGCATTAAGCAAGACTGCTCCCTTAGAGCAATCGAAGACATGAGACCCTTCAAAAGTCTGTCATTCTGGTAGACAGTGTAAGTGCTTGAATTAAGCTGACAAGCCTCCCTGAGTGGTCATGTACAGCAAGGACTATCGACTGTTACTCCCATATGACTTGCAGGGATATTGGAGGAAACCTCAGATAAAGCAACATGTGGGGTTAGGGGAATATTTTCAGGTGAATTCATCACCCAGCCACAAGACCATGAAAAGCCCATATTTCACTGGAGACTAAAGCCCACCTGCCAGCTCATTTACTGTAATCTAGCCATTAATATTTATCTGCTTTTCTAAAAGCTGCATTCTGCTCAGTATGGAGGGCTTATCTCACACCGGTTAGCAAAAACATGAAATGTCATTCACCACATTGCTGCAGGACAGCACAACTGTGTCTTCATTCAACTAAACGTAAATTTGTTGGCAAAGTACTAAGCGGGACATCTATATAAGGGTTTCAGGACATGCACTCATTCACTAAAACTCTTTGGATGCTTCAGGTTGAAGGTGAAACACAAAGCACTGGTTAACATTGAATGGCCCACCCACATCTTAGAAAGCCACAAATCTGCTGGATTTAGAGAATGAATCCAAATAGGCACCATTTATATAACTGGCTTAGTTCCACTGTTTCAGAATGAGACTGAGGACAAATCCAGTGTTCTTATTTCAACTCTGAAGAAAAAATTATAATTACTCAAATTACTGAGAGACACACAAAAGCATTGAACATCTGAAAGCAATAAGGTGTCACCTGCCTGTGAGGACACCAAAATGAAAATTTTTCTTTGCAGGCATTGCAGTCATACTTCAGATCAAGTCTTAAAACCACAACATGTGAAGAAATATGACATGTAATTATGGTTATGATAATGGCAGACATGAAGCCTTTAATTCATAAAATTTAAGCAATAAGCTTATGGTTTATAGCTGGACATCTAACTTTGCAGTCTAAATACAACACATACAAAGTGCAAAAATAATGAATTTATTGGTCTTACACAACTTTAAAAGCATCTTTGTAATGTTTCTATTTTACTGGAGGCAAAAAAGAAAAACAAAAAAGAAAAAGAACATGCTGTGCCTGGGCACTGTGAGGCAGCAGAGCCAAAGTGTTACAACAACAACAACAACAATAATATGTTTATTTACTTGCTTAATTTGATCATGAATAAGCTCAGCATTAACTCACTAACCCCTTATTCTTGCTTTCAAGACACTGCCCATGTAAGGGGGGTTTGGTAACTAAAAAATAAATTGATTAGATGTAAAAATGGATGCAGAATAGTTGTATCTAGAGACATTCAACAACCAGTATTGACACCCCAAAGTTAAGACATTGAACAAAAAATTCTAAGACCTACATATATGAGAACAAATAGCATGAACAGCAGCAGTGTGTGTGCAGCCAGGGAACCAGATGGTGAAATAGTTAAGGAATAGGAAATGTAACTAAGGCAGTTTAAAACCCAGAGATTAACATGCTTTTGTATCCTTCAGCAGTATTACTTACCCTGAATTTATCTAAATAAATCAGTGAACAACAAACAACAAAAATATGAGCTATATGAATTTAATATGAATATTAAACTTAGAAAAAATAGATTACATTACCCTATAATTCCCAATCCAGTTTCATAAATTTTAATAAAACCCATTGAATGAATGGTACAAAATCCAAGCGTCCTATATTAGTTTTAGAGCTGTCTTTCAATTGCCAATTGATTTGTACTTGTACCTATAACAATGATTTTAATGCAAATGTTTTTTTTTTTGATTAAACAACAGCTACATAGAACACAATCCAGGATAACTTGGAATCCTGGAGAACTGCACCTCCTTATTCCTGTGTAAAATGCTTAAGCTTGACTGAGCACAAATTGGACACTGGTTTAGACTTAACGTCTATTAATGCTTACAACCCGCAGTGCCTTAGCAGAAAATGCCTTCATTCAAAGAAAAAAATGAAAAGAGGCCTGTCAGTTTAATTTCTGTGTAGCCAACATCACTAAAGTGCCACAATGTATGGTATTCTTTGTTCTGAATAAACTTTTTAGTGCTTAATTTTTTACTGAAACAGTTAATGGCAGCAAGGTGGTGCAGTGAGTAGCGATGTAGCTTCACAGTGTCTGGGCTATGATGGACTAGCATCCCATCCAGGTAGTTTCATAGCCAAATGCCAAATGATTCAGAGGCTCTGGACCACTGTGACCCTGACCAGCATAAAATGGTTAATGTTAATGCGTGGAGGATAGTTATTTGGACAGATAGCCACCTAACCTATTGTTTCTACATTTGCTGTAAATTTGGGACTACACTGATGTACTCTCAAAGAGCTATTATATTGTAGAACTTACTTATTTCAGTTTTAAGAATTTGAAATCATATTAAATCATTGCACTATATGAAAAATTTGAGATTCAGTTTGCTAGGTGTTAAAAACGGTCATAAATAATCATTAACCAAATAATAAAAGTATTTCTAAAAAATCTGTTTACGCATCTCTGAAATACGAATAATTCAAGCACATCAATATATGCTGTATTTAAGTTTTATGGGCAACATTTAAGTTTCACTGCTAAAACATAGCAAGAGAAACAGCGATAAAGTATTCAGCAAGAATAGAAAGTAGCAGGTTCAAAATCCAAGTTGAAAAATGCCTTGAATTGTTGGTTTTGTTTATTTTGTGGAAATACTAAGCTATACTAATTCTAGTTCTGACTAAAGTAAATATCAGAGTTCAGTCTTTTATTGTTTTATGGATATGGCTGAGGAGACAAAAAGAACGTGAAACTGTCCCGACAGATGAATAGTGAGTCCATTAACCTGTCATCCTTGCGAGCAAATGATAAATGAAAGTATAATGTCAGTGTAGCTTAGGTCTTGCATTAGAAAATACCTACAGTTTCATGGTTAATCATAACTTATTTCTGGTTACTCTTTCTGTTAGTAACCACAGTTCTTGTTTGTATTTTGGATTTAAGAGTTGCAAAAATGTGTCACCCACCTTTAGCATAAGGAGTCATTCACTCTTGGCCCAGTTATGTCAACTAGCACATATCTGGTCGAAATTTTTACTGAGCAACTTAAACATAAGTGAAGCAACAAGTGTGGACGAACCATCTTCTGCATGTTTGCCGCCATGGGGGTGACCCGTGTCCTCAGCCGGTTGTGCTGTGCGACAATGCTGTACTGGTCCCTCACCCCTAACCCTGGAAATAAAGGAGGCACACAGTTAATTCAGCGCGACAACACATCACCATGGCAACGGAATGTCCGAGGTTACGCTTTTTTGTTTTTGTTTTTTTTTTGTTTTGGGGGGGGTTGCAATTATGTATTTCACAAAGTAATCCAAAACCTACTTTACTACTACCAGGGTACCATTTTGAGCCCAAATCTGATGAACATGTTAGGATTTTGCCAATTAAGAGCAATACGTTTTTTTAATTGTAAGATGGTCTGTTTAAGGCTAGATAGATAAAGCCGGAATGCAATTCTTCTTTAGATCATTCTAACAGGAATGAAATGTACATGATGAAAACTTAATAAAGCTATACTTCATAATAAGTTATCATAGCATAAAAAGTTAACGGAAATAGCGTATGACAAGCACACGGAGCTGTAGTGTGCGGTCAGGGTGTGTTGAGGCTCCATAGCCGAGCAACGGTTGGCTTCTTCCTTACCTTCCGGAGGTGCGACCGCGGCGGCCCGTCTCCCGATCACGGCCCCTGTCCCACGAGAGCAGGACCGAGGAAGAGCCGCAGTGAGGATGATGAGGAAGAAACACCCGGGCTGCCGGTGAAGTGCCATCAGTGTAGTGGACAGGAGTGGACGGTGCCACGGCTCGGCCGATCGTGGACTGACAGCCCCCCGCAGCCCGCCTGTCCCGCAGTCTGTACAAGAACCCCCACCCAGCCACCACCCCTCAGGCACCGCACGGCTGTGACCCAGCCCGCCCCGTTACCCACAGCCCGGAGGTGGACCGACACATGTTCGTCAGCCCCCCGAAATAGGAAATAGGAACCATTCAAGTCATTCTTTATTATAGACAAAATCAGGCTGTGCGGACATTTCTTACTTTGCACCAAAGACTATTAGTGAAACACCTTTATAAAAATATAACTTTACAATATCATGTTACTGCATGTGCTTTTCTGTAGCTATAAATACATACTTCTGCATATCCATCCATTCATCGACTCTGCTCAGGATTAAAAGCTCAATGATGATAGATGGATGGAATAAAAAAACAATAAACATAAACTGCCTCCATGTCTCAAATGAAACAATGAATACACCAACATGTAACCTGCATAAATACATACAGACAAAAACTTTAATCTACTGTTATAATATACTTAACCATTAGATAAAACAAAGTTCTGTGGAATGAAAAAAACACTATTATAGCTGATGTATACACATTTTTCATGCAACCCCATATAACAGTATTCTAGCCAGTTAGGCTCTGAAACATATTTTGTTGTATACAACAGCTTGCATCAGGTGCTTGAACCAGAGGTTCAGTTGTCTCACCCCCAAAAGTTTGTGTCCTCCATTCGTGTCAGTCTGGTTATTTTCTACTGAATTCACTGTATTCAATGTATTAACAGCCAGAGTCTCATGGGGGAAAATCAGCACTAGAGGAATTGAAGAATAGGCATAATGGGGTGTAGGGGACAGGGGTAATATGTCGGCCTCAAATGACCTATTAATCCTAATAGGTGTTTGCCAAAGGTCAATATCAACTTAATGGCACTGAAAAAAAAACATACAAGCTGTTACATCATCTGTTCTTCACGTCCATGTCTGAACTATGTAGATGATGAACAAAAATGAATTGAAACGCTCCTCTAGAAATTCTTAACCTGACATTTTCCAGATCAGTCCAAAAGTCAGACATCATCAAAAATGAAACACAGTTGTCTCAATGTGGTATAGAGCATAAATATTTCTCCTTCACTAAAGCCAGTGCCTAAATAAATATCTGTCTGAACATCTGTCTGACACAAATAGTGGAACATTTTCCATAAAAAAAGATATGCAAAGAAATTGCCCTTGAAACACTATGCCAATGGCATCATGAGCAAAATTACTAGGATTATTTGGAGGAGAAGGACCTAAACTGGCTCTACTTTACCCCTTGGATGATTAAATACAATGATTATGGGGAAAACCTTGACAGCTGTAACCTATGAATGTCCCCAGACTGATATAATAGCAGTTTCAACTTATTCTTTGGAGAGGAATTTGCTTTAAATGCACAAGACTAAAAAGTTATTCTTATGATCATCAGGAACAGCTCAGAATTTTAATTTATGTTAACCTTCTATTTTTATCTTTTTTTTAAACAATCACCTTAGAGCTTGAGCGTTTGAATTTAGACAGCACTTTAAACAGGCTGTGGATTAACTCCTGGGGGAAATCAAAAAATCACGCTGCCATCAAGCTTGACCTTCTGTGGCTGCTTTAAGCTCTGGGAGATGCTTTCCAGACATCATCCGTGACTACAGTGCATAGACCACAGGCTGCCAAAAGACTCTACAAGCAACACATTCTGAATATTTAAGTTTACCCTTTAGCAAATAATGAATGTAAATATAATCCACAATGACAGTCTTCACTGAAGCCTTCAAACTGCCAGTGTGTTCAGAAGCTTTGATTTTGTTTCAAAGTAGAATCTATGAAGTTTCACATCTTAAACAGGACCAGGTTCGCACTGAATACTCCAAGGGCATGGAAACCAAGCATGTTGCTAGTTGCAGTTTTATGATTCCAGTTAAGGTAGATCTTGTAAGATTTAAACTTATCAAATTCCTGTGTTGAATGTTCAAAGGCGTAATACTGCCATGATTTAGAATGATATGAACATTGTCATTTACATTAGAAATGTCTACCAGTGGTGGTCAAACCTATCTTTCCTGGAACATGGCAACTTATCGAAGTCCAAGCATAAATATGGACAGAATAACTGCAGTTTACAGATGTCCAACTGTAAATATAGAATCTCATTTTCATGACAAAGACGATGACATCACCATGTTAGTGGTTGTGTTGGCACATTGCTTGTTTTTGTATCAGACCTAAGCATTTTTTGTAGCTCAATTCCCTATTAGATATACTGTACAACCAAAACAAATATATAGCCTAGCAGTCAAAACATTTATTTACTATATGCATTTATACCCAGAGAAATTGTATAATGTACATTTTTTTAATTGCAAAACACATGGATATTAGGGTATGCCGTCCAGTTGCATAGATATGCAGCCTACATACAGTAGACATAAGGAACATTGATGTGTTTGGGACAATCGGAAAGTATCCCCTGTGCTTAGAGACTCTGTGCTGCTTTGCATTTGGTGTATTTCTTCAGGAGTGTTATATGGGGGACCAACAAATAACAGCGGCAGTACTCAGTCGAGTTATACATAAATACTAGGGGGAATTAAGGTTTAACTGAAGGAAGCTGTCATCCTCCGCTTGGACATGCAGAATGCCTAAAAAAGAACTTTGGAATGATCACCCCTGTAGAGGGCAGAACCTTTCCATGTGCTGAGATTTGGAAGCCTGTATTCGGCACTGTTTACTGTCTCTGTTAGCTGTGGCACATTTTTAAATACTATGTTAATGTGGAAAAAACAAGTGAAAAATCGACGACTACGACGATTATTATTATTATTATTATTATTATTATTATTTAAATTTTAAATGGTGTGGATAATGAATTCATGAAGCAAAATCGTTTAAAAGTATGTTTAATCAGCTTCACGCTTTATTCGCGGCAGTGAAATAAGAGCGTCAGAAGCGAACAAAGAAGTTTCCGTGGCGCTGAAGCTTTGCTCACGTCGCTGGAGGCCGCCACTGACCCCCCGCGAGCACTGCTCCCTGGTTCACAGCTACCTTACAGGCCCGCCGGACCACTTCGGACCTGCGTCCCGCTGCGCGTGGGCGGCGCTTTCCGCCCACTGGAACTTCACTTTCTGTTTTCTTTCTTCCACTGAGTTATAAATAAGTAGGGAATTCTGGCACGTGTTTCCCAGAAAGTGGAGGAAGAAAATAATCCGTTCTTCTCCAACATATCCTTTTAGTCGTATGATGTAAAACTTCAGCAAAACGCCCACAAACGGAAGTATATTTATACTCTTACTGGATACGAAATATCTTGTATTTTCAAAACACCTTTATAAGTTGCTTAAATGCGCGCCGGCCGACGGGAGGACAGCGGTCACTGAAGACGCAGCTATGAAGATGATGTGGATCTACGTCGCCATGGTGATCGTGTATCAGTATGTGATCGACACGTGCGGACAGGTGAGCGGCTCTGCACATCTTTACCGCGTTCTTCTGTATGAGCTGGACCGGCTATTCGCCAGTACAGTCTCTGGTTATATTAACTGTAGTTGCCCAGTATCGCAGACATGGGTAACAGCTGAAATGAAATGACGTTAAACCACGGCTGTTTTTATATGCCCAAGAGCAGATCTTGGGGTTGGTCACCAATATTATTCCAAAAGTCCTACCCTGACCAGTTGAATCAAATAACAATTTACACGTGGAACATCTGCTTTGACATTGTTTGTATTTTTCATGTTTAAAAGAATAAAGCACATTCATAAAGAAAGTTTAAAATGGATAGACCGAAAGCAAAAGAACACAAACTTGTGAAACTGTTGTACATACTATATGTAAACAAACTGAGAGAGCACTGATGGGGGTCCTGACGTTTACAGTAGTGAAAAAAATCTGGTGAAAGTGTAATGTCTTAAATTCCATTGGTTTTGTCAACAAATTACTTTTGGATTAGTATGTTTATGATATTTTCAGTAACAGACACCTGTTTAGTCTTTGGTCACCTTGTGAACAATTTTTGTATTTGATATTAAACTGGTTGACAGTTTTGGTAGGGTTTATTCCATTAGGTAGCCTTCCGTACTTCACTTGTCTTCCGTTACAGCGTACATCAACTGGACAAAGCAACTGAACTACAGCTGAGGAAGTTTAAATAAGTCACTGTCCGTATGTTTAGTAGGTGACCCGGGTTGAGTGTATATAGTGTCTAGATTACCAGTCCAGCTTAAAACGGAAACAAATTTTAACTGTATCAAATATAGCTTGGTGGCATATTTCTTTGCATAAAAGCTGCCTCCAAGGGTCTATAGGGGCCAAAGGAGAGCTCTAGTGAAAATCCCTCAAAGTGGCAGCCAAAAAATAGAACAGAGAAAATTAGTGTCAAATTTAACCACAGCATTTCAGTTTGGCACAGTGCTGAGAGCAAGCTGCGGTCACTGAGGCCCATGATGCTTCAAGGGAAAATCTGCTTTTGGAGGAAACCAAGGGATAATCTCCCAGCTCTGAGAGGGACTGTTTGCATTGGAGGGGGGGTCTTATCATGATGACATGCTGCTGTTGTAGCAAAATAACTAAACACAGACAAGACTTGGTCCTGAGGATGAACACACTCACTTGTGCCATTTCTAGAGCCGATGCTGTTTTGCTTGTACCCTTTTCCAGCTGCTCCATAAGAAGAGTTGCAGTCACACTGTCAGCAGCAGACTCACCCAATTTGAGCATTAACTCTGGTAATTCAACCTGTATCATTATTCCTTAACATATTCTTTACATTAATCATGCAGTTTAAATCACCGATTTATTAGTTTACACTGACATTAACTAAAAAGAAAAGCATATAAAATGCATTGATTTTGAATAGGGCCATATTCTCAAAAGTATCTTTAGCCATTTTAATGGCCTAGACAAGTCTTTTCAGGTCTTGTAACAAAGTAATTCTGAGATGCCTACAGAAACCCAGTATGATTACATAATCATACATTTTTGTTTGGTCTAAAAAGCTTTCTTTAAACTATGCGGTTTATTTTATTCATTTACCAGCTGAGTTAGTCAACATTTGCCCAGGTCAGAAAGTTAGATGGAAAGGTGAGAAGTAATAACAAAATATATATCAACAAACTGTGTTAACCTTACATCAATAATGTGTATAGGACATGTGTTTATCATGTCTGATGTGTTTTTCATTTTTACATTTTCATTTTGTGCAGATTCTACAATTGCTTTATTTGCACACATATTACAGCAGCTGGCTCCTGTTGCTGTTCAGCATCATGATGACAATGATGGTGTTTTTCTATTGCAAAAGTATCCCCCCACCACCAGTTCCTCTCACTGGCCCCGAATCCTCCAATCACAGCCCTTTCTGTTCAGGCACAGAAAGCAAAAAACTGTCTCATGTATATGTTGTTTGGCAAATAGATGCTCACATATAACAGCTATTGGCTTTTCCAGCTGGCTGCCCATTGCATATATTTTAGGCAGCACATCCTTAAACTGGTTACTTTTACTGCATGAGATACACTGGAGGAAGAAAGGTGAACATGCGGATGCTGTAAAGATTGACATGCTGGTCATAGTGACAAACAGAGAGTAATCACGAATTGCATATCACCCAATCTTATTACTGTTAAAAAACTTGTTGCATTTAGTACATAAGCATTGATAGTACTGTATATTGTTGCACCTCAGCAGCCAAACTTTTACGTTTGTCTTCCTCATAGGCCAGAACTGTATGATGGCACATGTCACAAATGTGCGTAGTGCTGTGTGCATGTGTGTGAGTGAGAGCGAGGGGAAAAGAGAGAAGGAGTGTCCAAGTCATACATGATGCAACAACATTCTGCATGAAACGAAACTATGAATGCATTTCCAAGCCTTATTTCAAAGACCGAATTTGAAATTTTCAAGATGCACTACGTGGCCAAAAGTATGTGAACACCCCTTCTAACTAATGGGTTTGACTACTTCAGCCATACCCATTACTAACAAACAAACATAAAATCAAGCATACAGTCATACAGTCTCCTTAGTCAAACATCTGCAGTAGAATGGCTCACACTGAAGAGCTCAGTGACTTTCAACATGACACTGTCATACGATGCCACCTTTCCAAAAAATCAGTTTGTCAAATGTCTGCCCTGCGAGACCTGCCCAAGTCAATTGTTAGTTTTGTTATTGTGATGTGAAAACACTGGGGAGCATCAAGTGCTCTACCTTGAAGCAATTGGTCACAGAACCTTATGATGCTCACAGAACAGAACCACCAATTCCTGAAGCTCATTGCACATAAAAATTGTCTCACTACCAAGTTCCCAGTTGCCTCTGGAAGCATCATCAACATAAGAACTGGGTTTTCTATGGCCAAGCACCTGCACACAAGCCTAAGATCACCGTGTGCAATGCCAAGCATAGACTGGAGTGGTGTAAAGCAGAGTGCCATTGGATTCTGGAGAGTGGAAACACGTTCTCTGGAGTGATGCCTCAAACTTTACCATTTGGCATCTGATGGATGAATCCAGGTTTGGAGGATGCCAGGAGAGCACTACCTCCCTGTATGCATAGTGCCAATTTCTGAAGTTTGGTGGTTGAGGCATAATGGTCTGGGGCTATTTTTCATGGTTTGGGCCCCTTAATTCCAGTGAAGTAATCTTAATGCTACAGCGTACAATGTCATTCTAGAGAACCGTGCCCTTCCAACTTTGCGGCTACAGTTTGGGGAAGGAGGCCCCTTTTCTGTTTCAGGATGACAGTACCCCTGTGCATGAGGCAAGGTCCATAAAGAAATGGTTCCCTGAGTCTTGAGTAGAAGAACTTGACAGGTCTGCACAGAGCCCAAACCTGAATCCCATCAAACACCTTTAGGATGAAGTGAAATGCCGATTGCAAATCAGTCCCCATCATTCAGCGTCAGTGCCTGATGCTCTTTTCTGAATGGGAGCAAATCCCCGCAGCCATGTTCTAAAATCTGCTTTCCTAGAAGAGTGGAGACTATTATAGCAGCAAAAGGGAGGACCAACCCAATATCAGTGCCCAAGGTTTTTAGATGATGAGAGAGACTGTTCTCTCTAGAGAACTAGAGAAATGTTCAACAAACACCTATGGGTGTGGTGCTCTTGTGCCCACATACTTTTTGCCATGTGGTGTATAAGTAGCCTTTTTTAGCCTTTAATGACCTCACTATGCAAAAACCTCAATGTGAAAAGTCACATTGTGTCATATTGCAAGTCTGTGGCTTGATAAAGCTGTGCATAAAGAAAACAGATTGGGCTTTATAGATATAGTTGACATTGATAGATAGATATCTCAAAAGCATGTTTTATTGATTTATGCATTTATATAGCTCTGTGAATCTTCATTCATTCATTCATTCATTATCATGGTAATGGGACAATCACATTCATGTTTAGTCACAAGTGCACATATTAAGGGCAATTTAGAGACGGTATTTTACATAAACGTCTTTGGACTGTAGGAGAACACTGGAGCACCTCAAGTAAACACACAGGAATACAGGGAGAATATTCAGACACCACACAGACAGAGCTGGAGCCTATCCCTGCATACCCAGCCCAGACACTGTTAAGCAATTGTACTACCCACCACAGGGGTGTGGATTGTTCTTACTATAGCAATTCAGGGTAAATACCTTTCTCAAAGGTACTATAGCAGGAGCAGGAATTTGAACCCAGGTCTTTTTAATCATTACACTACCTGCTAGGAACCAAAGGAATAGTCTTCATGTTGAGGGTAAGTCGTGTGTCTCTCACTACTAATATTGACTGCAGGTCTGTAGAGGTCTTTGTGGCTGTCTGTCAAGGCACACTGGATGACGTAAACTATCCGTTTCCCTACAATCTCAGTTACAGTTGACTGATGACAGAGCTCCCACTAAAACTCAGCTTACTAGCAGGAGCAGGGCCTCACCGTTCAGAAGCTTTATTACTGGCCATGTGAATGCTCAACATGAGTATCAGACTGACATTCAGATTTCATCAGAGTTCTTTGAAAGAGTCATTCAAAATGTTTTGCTGAACAGTTTCGTTGAACAGAAAAAGACATTATAACTGAACATAACTTTGTTACCACTGAAATCTCCCATATTTTTAATATCAATTAAGCAGTCATTTTTGCAAGTGGAAAAAATGTTTACTAGTGTAAGTTCCACTGGAAGAGTACACATACTGGTTTTGTAAGACATGGCACAGATATGTAGTGGATGGGAATCCAAGAACATCCAGCCTCTTCTGTAGATTTTGCAACCGAGTTGGACAGAAGAGCTGGTCTTCTGTTGACATGAATGATATTACAGTATCAGTGAAGCAGATATCCACGATGGACCTCAGTTGCAGGCATGACAGGCACTTTAGAAATGCACTTGTCACTAGAATATAAAAAGCTATAATTACAGACTGATTTTCTCTAAAGAATTTTAATATAGGCTTTATAAGCCATGCAGCGTAATATGAAAAACAGAATCTCACTTTCTGAACTAAAGGATCCCATCAATCAGAACTTAATCAACTAAAAATAAGATAAAGATGTATTCAAATGATGGGCTTAAATACATGGTGAAATGAAACTGAGATTTCAGTGTAATAATAAAAGCTGCAAAGGTTAAGGACAGAAATACCTCAGTGGTTAACTGTATATACTTGCAACATATAGGTTGCTAGTTTGCATCCCTATGGGAGGCCCTTCTGTTTTTCATTTGTGGAAGGAACCTAACTTCAATTCCAAATGTAAAAAAAAAATTAGCTTAAAAATGGAGTAAAAATATATAATTACTTATTTAATTACTAATTTATAATAAAATAATGAGTATAACCAGAAACAAAGGATTTTCATACATTTGTTCAATAAGAAGGGGTTTGGATTTGGTTTGTGAGGTTTCCTCCTGCCATCAGGAACTTTGGTTCTGTGCCTGTGGCTCACTGTGTGTTCAGAAAGCCCTCACAGCTGAATGCCCTCCCTGTGTTGCAGTGCAGGTGGAATGCTGACCACAGCTTCCTGCTCTTTTTACCTCTTAGATTTCTTTGCATCTCTGAAAATTTGAGTTAGGAATGGAGTTGGTAGAACAATGGTTAACTTTGTCATACATAGAAAAGTTTTGAAGCTGCTAGTTAATCATGACAGAATGTACAAAGGATGCTGTACAAACCTACTGGAAAGACCATTTATGTACAGTACTGTGCAAAAGTCTTAGGCACCTGTGGGAACAATGCTATAAAGCGAGGATGTTCCAGAAATAATGCCATTAATACTTATTAATCAATAAACCTCCTAAAAAGTGCAGTAGACAAAAAAACCTCAATCTGATCAATATTTGGTGGGACCACCCTTTGCCTTTAAAACAGCATCAATTTTCTTATGCAAACTTGCATGCAGTTTAAGGTAGAGGTTGGTAGGTTCTTCCAAACATTTTGAGGAACTGGCCACAGTTCTTCTGCAGACTTTGACTGTCTCTGCATGTCCTCCTAGACTCACTTGATCGTGTTGAGATCAGGGCCCTGTGGGGACCATATCATCTGTTGTAGGATTCCTTCTTTTTGCTGAACATAGTTCTGTATGACTGAGATTGGGTGTTTGAGGTCATTCTCAGGCTGCAGAATGAATTTGGGACCAATGAGAAACCTCCCTGATGGTAGATAAGAATCTACCTGTACTTCTCAACAGACTGTATATGTGGTACAAAATGTTTGATTGTATTAATTATGTAAACCTGAACAAAGTAGGTGTTTGTACATAACAACAACCTGGACATTTTGCCCAGTGACCTGATCCAGCATAGGTCAGTAATCGTATTGGAGCTGTGGATGCTGCTCCTCTATTCTTGCATGATGCAAGAGATAGTCCATCTTCTCAATAAAATCTCAAAAGCAAGAAACATATAATAAATAATTTACCTGCACTGGTTTTAAGTGCACGCTGTGCTCCTGCCGTGATAACTAGATGTCTTTGAAACCACTGGGTTTCCTGGCCTGTCCCAAGGAATAAAAGTGTTACATACTCTATTTCTGACCCGTTTCACTTTGAACCCACTTGTAGGCAGTATTGTCTATATGGACAATAACAAATTTAGAGTGAAAGTGCTTCAGTTCAATGGTTGCATCACCAGTACATCTATAAATGATTAAGAAACCAGTTGTCTCCATAACACCATGTTCAAAATTTTAATTTTGGTAGTGACTAAGCAGGAGAGCCACCATCTTTCAGTGCATTTACTATGACACCAGTCAGAGTGACATACCTTCACAGAAGTCAAATCTGATTTGCATTCCAAAGATATGCAGCAAAGACGCTGAAAGGAATTTTAAACATGAGTGACCAAGAGTTGAGAGGGATCTCCATCCCACCCCACCCAGGCAGAAGTGGACAACAGGCCTTCGGTCAACTCAAAGGGTTGCTCTAGTATGCAGGAGTTGCAGGATGCCCTGCGCCAAGTCCACAAACTGCTGTCAGCCCACGAAGCCTCGTACTTGGAAGGCCTGCGTTCCCTGAGGAAGAAGCTAACACTCTTGCAGAAAGCAGCATCACGTCAGGCAGACAAGCTCCCAGAAGGTAAGCCTCACAGACGAGCATCATGGCTCATGATCCTGCAAAGCTGCCGAAGAATAGCAGAATAAATGATAAAGAGCAAAAATTATGTTGGAATAATTGTACGAAAAGGAATTACCTGTGTGCTTTATGCATATTGATCATTTAACAGACAATAACTTGAGTGAGAGTACTGAAACCAGCATACTTTTTTCGAATGTGAGGCAGGTTCAGGTTTATTTTGAGATGTTAGAGCAAGTGATGAAAAGTCTCTTAATATTCAACATGAATATACAGCTTAACAACCTCAATAGTCAGCGTTGCTTGAAAATCCTGAGGCAGATAATTGTAGTTTGGTGACCTATATTAATACTTTCCCATAAATCATACTGGGATTTATATATTTTTTATCCATTGTCGAGTTCTTATTTATCCATTTTATGATTACATCAGTATGTGCAATATTAGCTTTTTGCAGTGTTTCACTCCCATGTAATATCAGTTACTAAGATCATATAAGACTGGAAGAGTGCTTGTCCAGGTGCCAGGGGAGGCCATAAGGACTGTATTTATTGCCTGGGCTCACCCTGCCTTCTGCCCTCCTCCCTCCAGGGACCTGCCCACTACTGCAGGCACCTCCCAATGGCAGGAAGCTCGGCCAGGCCAGAGGGGCAGGCCACGAGGTCCACTTTGTGTGTGAGCCGGGGTACGAACTTGTGGGTTCACAGACCAGGGTGTGCCTGCAGTCACTGAGTTGGAGCGGCCAGCAGCCCCGGTGCCAAAGTGAGTAGTGCAACTGTCAGAGCACCCCTCCCCCTCCTGGAGGTCCACGCCCTTCTCCTTCACCACAGTTCCCCGTATTTCTGCCAGCTTTTCAGCGCTTTTATGTCGCTACTGTCATGTCTTTATCAGCTCCCTCATCTCTCTGCGCATGCTGTCACTGACCCTCTTTGTGGTTCCCTGCCCCAGTTTTTACAGCTCATACAGATCCATTACACAAAGATAACAAGTTTGCATTTTAATGCCTTTCATGATTGAATTCCCCGCTGTCTCCTGCTGCCCAAAGAGAATAATGATTTATAAGGGTGTATACAGTTTTACAGTCTGCTCCCTTTTGATACGGATTGTCAGATTTTCATTCTGCTTTGCTGACTTTCAGTCCAGGAAAAAAGAATAGGTTTCAGGGCTTTGACGGCAACATTCCCTAACACATAACAGATAATCTCTGTTTATCGTACCAGTTGTTTTCTTGAATTTTTAAAATAGCTTTTTATTTTTGATTGTGTTCCTTTAGACGTAGATGAATGTGCTTCTGTGCCCTGTCTTAATGGAGGAACATGTGTGGAGAGAGCGAACAAGTTCATTTGCTTGTGTCCCAAAAGCTGGACGGGTTCCACATGCCAGATGCCTGTCCTGACCTGTAGGTGCAGTGAACATCACCTTCAGTGAAAGTCATCCTTAGTGAACGGCTCAGAATCTCAGTAGGTTGGACTACATGATTTGCAAAATCTCAGAAACCTCACAGAACACAGATAGCCTGTTTTGCTCACGTGAAGAAGGCTGTGCTCACCAAATGTGTAAAAAAGGCTGACATGGCAAAGCAGCATGCAGCATAGTAGTTTGTGCTGCCGCCTTGCACTTGAAGGAACTGGGTTTAAAGCCCATGTATAGCTGTCATATCCTTGAGCCAATTACTTACCCTGAATTGCTTCATTAAAATTTACCCAGCTGTATAAATAGATAAATCATTGTAAGTTGTTTTGGAAAAAAGTGTCTGATGAATAAGTAAATGTGACGTGGAAGCATTTAGTCGAATTAAAATTTCTTTGTAATGACCAGAGTCAGTATTAAAAGACAGTCCTGCTTTGTTGTTTTCCCACATCTTCACATAGAGACAGTTCCCATTTTACCTTGACAGGCCTACTTACATGAGCACCAAATGGTGCTGAGACTGAGCACGGTGACCTTCTAGCAAGGTACACAGAGACCCCTGTCAGTCCTTCTCTCTTCCTGCATTCTGACTGGGTAACTAAAATGAATACAGGACTGTTTGGGTCTTCTGACTGGGCCCTCTGTAGACTGACGGCAACTAACAAATGTTCAGATGTGTGTTTTTCACTAACACACGTTTACTTATGTTACACTTCTGTGCCAGTTTCTAATCTGTATATTTACCCATACTGCAGACTGGAGTCCGTAGCTTTTCTAAAACAGAGAGGCCTATGTAGAGAAGGAGTAGGATGCTGTAATGCAGAAAGGCAATACTATAAGCTGGGGCTCTAAGGGGCTGTCTCAGTAAGTATGCTCAACCTGCAACAGTCCTTCCATGCCTTCAGCAGTGGTACACAAGGATATGGAGGTCAACATGGACTGCTCTAATGTTGCTCTTTCTGCCCCACAACTCTCAAAGTCTTCAGTGCTGTGATCAACACCTCGTCCACCGCTTCCTCCCAGTCTCCGTTTATACACCCGGCAACATGCACCGAGGTGCAGGGCATCACCCGCTGTTCCTGCGAACCTGGCTTCAGTATTACCAGACAAGGAAGCCACTTGTGCACAGGTGAGCCTGGATGTGAGGTAGCACAACATGTTAGCCAGACTGCAGCAAACTGTAGAGTCCCTTGTAGATAATCTGTAAGCGGTGATCATACTGTTCATCACAATGCCACGTTCATTCTGTGATGAAAATAGATAAAGATACAACATTGCTAAACAGCCCATATTATACATGTACGCATATGAAGTGGTCACTAAACAAGCAAAAATAGCAATAAATGAAAATTAACAAATATTATGCACACGGTATTTTACCAAGTGGAAAAACCAGCTTAGCCAGGTAACTTGTGCAAAACTATTGTCAGCTCTGTTCAGCATTCAGCTGGAAGGTATCGGGACAGTCGGTTTATTTGTCTTGCTGAAATACCACCCTGTCCTTGCTCTTAGCAGTTATTATGCAAAGACACACCTGCTACACAATCTACACGTATTCCATCCCAATACACCAGGTCCTTAGCTTAGAAACATTATTAGGACAAGAAGTCTGTCCATAACTCAATTTTTAATAAATCTAACCACTACTTCAAAGTCAGTGAAAGCTTAATAACACAGATGTCTTTTGATTGTATTTGAAGCATTCATAGAGTGTTGCTGGTCCAGAGCCTGTCCCGGAAAAAGGCTGGGAGACAGGGTGCACCATAGAAGGGATACTATGCCATCAGAGGACTTTTATGAACTTTAAGTTCAAACAGGATTAAAATTAACACTAATCCTAACATTAAAATTAACCCTAAATACCCTAAACCCTAAAAAAATACATCATCGCTATAAATTTCTACTGAATGCTGATTGTTGCCTATAAACATGAACAATAGTCATCACCTTGTTGTTGATGTTATTGATTTCTGACACCCAGGAACACCAGACAGGAGCAGTAAACACAGTGAAAGCAAGTGGATCTTTTTAAAATTTGAAAATGAAGAAAATACACAAATAAACTGAAAAATGTTTTTATCTTTGAAAATTTGTAACTCGAACATTTGTAACATGAGGACCCAGTGAATGTTCATTACCGTGATGGAGTGCCTTAGTTTCACCAAGGCCCCACTAGACTGTGCCTGTCCCAGTGCTGCCTATGTGTTCCAGACATTGACGAGTGCTCGCTGTTCCACATGGGCCAAGCAGGACGCCTGTGTTTGCATACCTGTGTCAACACCCCAGGGGGCTACCGCTGCGCCTGCCCTGAGGGCTACAACCTTGCACGGAACGGCCGCAGCTGCAGGGGTCAGTATTACTGCAGTCTCCTCTATAGTACTTAGGCAGTTTGGAATGTCCAGCAAATGGTGGTGTTTTCTATAAATTGGACTCCTGGGAGAATTAACCTTAACAAGTCTGCTTTGTAGCATTTGCCATAGTAATGACTCCTGTTCCTTTGGCTGCACAGATGTGGACGAGTGCGCAGACAGGCAGCATAACTGCACACAGGAGCAGCTCTGCGTTAACACATTTGGGGGGTTCCAGTGTGTGCGTATTGACTGCCCACGGATCCGAAACGCAACATACGTCAAGACCTCACCCACGTGAGCCCCTGCTTTCCGTTGACTCTGTGCCATCCAGCCACAGGTCTCAGAGCGTGTAGTTATGGGTTGGGACAGAATTAAAGGGTACATTCTGGGTTTGTGGGCATAAGACTATGTCATTGGTAGAGCACCAAATTGCACATTTCCAATGTGTTTTTTTTTGGTGCAGCCCTAACTGGGTCGGTAGTTATTGCAGAATAATGGATTTGTATGGGTGGAGAACAGCATCTGCAGCTTGTGCTTAACTCTGTTATATAATTTAACTGTAAATTTGTAGCCCACTAATAGCTTTGTTTTGGTATTAATAGACATTTACTTGTTCCTCGGGTTTCCCTGTGCAGACGGTGTGAGCGGTTCCCCTGCCCCATAGAAGACAAAGGGTGTTCTACGGCTCCAAACTCTTTGACCTACCACTCCTTGTCTGTGGTCTCCAAAGTGTCTGTCCCTCTGCTGCTCTTCAGGATATCGACAGCAAGACTGCTGGGTGATACACTGCGCTTCAGCCTGCTTGGGGCCCACGGTCGGCACCACTTCACCGTGCAGCGCTTGAATAAACAAACAGGAGAGCTACTACTAACCAGGACTGTACAGGGCCCTGCTACCTTGGAAGTGGATATTGAGATGAGTGAAATGGAGAGGGGAAGTACGCTGGGCCGATACATCACCAAGTTCACCCTCTTTGTCTCGCAGTATGAATTTTAGTGCCAATGGGAGAAATTAGCGATTATGAGTGGAGTGAAGACAGGCAACAAGCTCTAATGTTCAGAGATAATTTTATTTTTGCATGAAGGGCAGAAACAATTTATGTGTTCACTGGATGTTAGTTGTTAGGTCTTTCATGGGCCTAAGTCTAGCATATCCTCACTATGTGGCACACATTTGTCACCTGGGAACATAAAGGGGTAAAGGTAACCTGCACGGGTGCAACTTTGTTCTCCTATTCCATTGAGCAGTATACCTGTCATGATACTGTGAGATGTGGACTCAGTAATTGTGGGCCATAAAGAGAAATAGCATAGCAATGCCATCATCTCCACCACAATGGAGATGTGACTTGATTTCTTGAGTCTAAAGGCAATCCCAGTAATAGAGGGGCTTCAACAGTGGCTTTGTGACCTCAGGAGATCAAAATCTTATCATCTCTTGAGTCACAGTCCGGTAATGGCTCCTCATGCATGACAGAATGTACCAAGCTAGAATTACCAGCAGTGCTTGTGACAGGCAAATGGTCACAGTGGCTTTCTAGTCTTATGGCAGTAATGTACTTTTGAACAATATTTATAACATGAGATACTTTCTGCCTTTTTATATACTAAAAGAAAGCTCTGTAACAATTTATTATGAATAAGATTTTTTTTCTGCATGTGTAAAGAACACTTTACTGGGAAATTTCATGCTGGTTAAAATATTTGTCATGTTTCTTATAGACTTGCCCAAAATATATGATTACTTGTGAAAATCTTGGTGTTTGATGACTTCACTGATAGATTTGAATGTCAGTAGCAAAAGAGGTGTTAAGTTCAGGTATCCTTTGAGATTTGAATCTTCGATTCAGGAGGTGTTATGTATATGTGAAATTGTTTAGTACCTTTTACCAAGTTGTGACCAAAATATGAGGCTAAATTACAAGTAACAAGAATTGAGTGTGCAGAAATTTTCAAAGTTTGTGCTGTGATGGTAATTACTTCTCCAGCTTAACTCTGACAAGATTTTCCCTTATGATTTCCAGGAATGCATTATGCTCAAAAGTGGGGGGATATCTGTAAAATAGAGGTGAAGCAGTGATAGTAGGCTAATGAAGCACACTCATATAATAGGGCTTGTATAATGGAAAACTGCTGCAATCCCTTATTATTTAGTACATTGGCTTGGTTATTTAACTTCCATAACTGAAGCAAACAGAGGTAATACAAGAACCTCAATCACCTTAGCTCTTGTTTTATTTTATCCAGAGACAGGCTTTTAAAAAGAACACTTCTGTTTCAGTGCAGTGGCATTATTGTGCCACTTTCGTGCTACCTTGCACACAGGTATAAAACAATGAAGCAATAAAAATGATTAATGAAAAAAAACCAGTTGTCCATATTGCATTATTTCAATTAATAGTGTTTACAGGAATCAAGTCCCTCAGTGGCCAAAGGAGTTTCTGCACATCTTTCAGGCAGTCTACAAATTACTGTAGGAGCAGACTGATAAAAAAATTAAAAATTTTAAATGTGTGGCCTTTAGAAGCAGACTTTAAGCAGATAAGGGACTTTCAGTGCTCCAGTCTGTTTCCTTTTATGAATTTATTTGAAATACTGTTGTTCAGTTCACAATCACCACGCTCACCTGGGGTGGCTTCTGTAATAGCATTTCCTGTTTTCAAAGATGAGAAAAATGGGGATTTGAGAAAGCAGACAAAATACAAGCGATGCTCCACATCAGTGGTGCAGAAATGTAGTCTTTTAGTAGCATTGTTTTTATTTCAAAAAGAGGAAAACAGCACTCACCGGTGAAGAAGGACTTTTGGAAAATAAGACCTGCAGAGTTTAAAAAACAAGCTGTCCAAGAAAAGTGATATAAGGTTGTGCAAGGCTCTGATACATGATTTTTTGAGGTTTCTCTCCATGTTTGGGTGTTCAGCAGTGGTTTTTAAAAAAATTTTTGTTCATTAAAATGTTTTATTTACAGAACTTTTCATTTGTGATCCCATTCAAGTTACTTTTTAATTAGTATGGATAAAAAAGTTAGTGTTGCTGTGCTCTATATCACTATTATTAGTGTAGATCAAATTTATTTACACTTGAATAACGTATGAACTTTGTGAAAAATATAACAGATCTCTAAATTGGCATTCATCCATGTTATTTGCTTGTATATCCTTAGGGTTCATATAATATAGCATAAAGGGGATCACTGGGATAGAACTTTGCACGGTGAAGACCGCTATAGTGTTTTGAGAAATTCTGGATGCATGTGCATGAGAAGGTATTGTATCTGATGTTCACAATCTACTCCTTCAGCTGTAGCATATATACAAAAAACTCTACATGTGACCAAACAGCAGAGCGCTACACTTCCACAGACTTGAGAGTTAATAAGGGCATATTGCTTCCCGTCCAAGCTGCTGAATTTCAACTGGAGTCTCCATAAGATGGTGTCACTGTCACAAATGCTAACTAGAAAGACAGTGCACAAGGGGTTAGCACGGGTGCAGAGTGACACAGAGGGAGGTAGTGTGCTCCACTGGAAACATATACCCTATCTGACCAGAACTGCCCTGGGCTGTGCCAAACACAAAACAGCAGCTGAATGCCATGAAATCTTTTTAGATAATTCCAGGACCCCAGCCTATTCTGGTAGTTGTGCTGATGAATCATCCATTACAGACTGCGGTTAGTAGCTGTGAGGTAGGCCTGTTTTGAAAGGTGGATCACTGTAGGTCTCCCATGTCCATCTCACTGCCTCTGGATAAAAGGCATCCAGAGAGGGAGAGGTCTGGTGAAGACAGTTCCCACCAGACACCTCCCACCACCCCCCTCTCCCCATCTGGGAAGCAATACAAAGCTAGGTAGGGCAGATGACTCAACTCTGATACAACCACTCTCCCCCCACCCCCCTCAACCATCACCACAATCATCATTGGTGGGCAAGTATAAAATGTGGGCAGCCAAGCAGAACCTGGATTGGGTGAGTAACACGACACCCCAGGAGACGCATGAAGACAAATGGTGCTCAGTCACACTATGGAGCCATCAGGAATGTAGGTGCTGTGAGCCTTTTTGTATCAGGATTACAGTAACACAAGAAGGCTCTGCATCACACACAATCTCTCTGCTCATCTCCACTTTGGTGCCTTTGTCAGTGAAAGCTGACGCTTGGCCAAGTATCCAGTAAAATCTCCATCTCAGGTGGGCCTGACCTTCGGAGACCTTCCGAAAACAAACTTTACAGCTATAAGCACAGAAACACACACATCATTTAATTTCCCAAGAACTTGTTTTGTCTCTCCCCCGATTATTTTTTATTAGTATTACAATTTTGTTTTTAATTTGTTTTTTTTTCTACTGAACTCTCCTTTGTGTAACTCCTAAAACAGTGCCTATAGTTGTATAAAATATTCACATGGTGGAATGAAGGTGGCGCTAGCTGTACCAGCAGGAGCCACAGAAAGAAGCAGTGTAGTAAGTACGGCTGTTGCCTTGTAATCTTAAAATGCCTGGTTCAAATCCATCTCCTGCTGTACTACACTTGATCAAGGTATTTATCCTGAATTAGTATGGTAAAAATTCCCCGTTGTATAAATTAACAAATTAATCAGGCTGTTTATTGTGAAATATGTGGAACAAAAGCATCAGCTAAATTAATAATAATATTACAAGGAAGGCTTCTGCGAGACCCCACAAGGCCATCCTGTGCCCACAGTAACACACAACCAGAATGCAGACTATCAGTAGAACTGGCAGGGACCTTGGCTGCTTCTCATGCGTAAAGCAGTGTTACACCCCCAGCCAGGGTGTGATTTAAATTATAACAGTTTACTGCTGCAGCCTCTGCATTAAAGCCAAGACCCTTCTGACCTCTCATTTGGTTTGTTAATAGGGTGGAAAATCCTGGAAGGACAAATATACCTTTCTGCACTGACGATTGCCAGTCCAGAGGTGCAGAAAAAAAGAAAAGTTTGATTCAGAGAATGAAAGAGGGACAGTGCTGCAAATACAGCATCACACTGCATGCAAAACTGAAGGACAACTGGAGGTCTCTGAAACATGACAGTACAGTGCAGCTGTGTCCAAGGTTGCTGCAGCAGCATGCAGCTGATGACAGATACCGCCGTGGCACTGTGATGCTGCCACCTGGTGACCGATATAGGAAGTTCATCAGCATTTGTAACCCATCAGCGGACTCAGCGTGACCCCAGTCTTGGCCTCAGTCAACTGCGAAGAAATACTAATCGGTATTTTGGGAACCTTTAGTCTCTTGGTATTTTAAATGCCAGCAAAAAACATTTCAGAATTAAAAGAGCTATTACTCATAAAATGTCTGAACTACCTATTTTCTGGTTAGATTTTTAACAAAAAAATATGAGACATCAGTTCTTTTCTCCAAAGAGATTTAAAATACACAGCTTGCAGTCTTACTGCTTACAGTGACTGCATTTTTTACTGGACCGATTCAGGGTAAACACCTTCTTCAAGAAACTAAAGCAGGAAGTAGGATTTAAACCTCAGTCCTTCTGGTGGAAAACAACTAGTTTTAAGTGCATTGCCACTGAAAGTAAATAGCTACTAGTTAGTAGCTACCAAATTCAAATAAGAATGTTCATGAAAGTTCATGAAAACTTTCAGTATGTTAACTAGCTATGCAAATTATTAACTTTAACTATGATTGAATTGAACTGATGGGTAGCAAAGCAACCGTGCCAATAACTTTTCCCTATTTCAACACGGAAAAGCAGACTGGTCACAAGTTTATTCTAATTCCTAATTCCTTTAACATTCTCAAACAGTGGGAGGCACTTTACATTTAAGGCTCCTTTTGTCCATGATTTACTTTTACCACCTCTGCAATATGTAAATATACTACAGTGCTGCAGAGGTCACCTGACACTGGGACTGGAAAAAGTGAGGAGTCAGTGGGAGAGAATCCAGGGGAGTGCAATTCTGAAATACACAGTGTTTAGGCTACAAAGAACAAGAAGAAATCAAATATAGTCAATTTAACAGTTTGCCTGTCACTTTTCCCTTGTAGGAAACTGAGACAAAGGGCACGTGGCACTACATGGGTTTACCCTTTGGCAACTACATCTGACAAGATCACGAGAGCACGCAGGCAAGAGATGTAAGCACTAACCATGAAAACATTTTACTTCATAGACTGAGGTTAATTGCATAACAAAAACCTTACACTTTTAAAAATATCAAATGTATATGGGTGTGTATGCAGGTAGACCACATTTTTTGCACTTAATTCGTTCCTGATTAAAAATGAACAAAGCACTTCACTATAATAGTGAGCTTACTGTACTCATGAATGAAGGAAAGTTGAGCAAGTTGTGATGGACAGATGCTTCACTTCTCTTGAACACACTTTTCTAGCCTTCTTACCTTCTCAGTTTTCATAAACCGTTCTACCTTTTCTCCTCCCATTTTTTTGGGTCACACTTATTGAAATTAAATTTAAAAGTGTGCAGAAATGTGTTCGAACAGCAAACATGATATGAAACTGTAAGGATATTAAAGTTTGTTACAGGTTGCCATAAAGCATTGCAGTGTACAGTATTTATATATGGGTATGTACAGGGCAGAAAAAGAGCTGGTTGCAAGGTGGTGTGGTACAGAAACATGTTACTTCTGCAGACTTAGAATTTCATTGATTCCTTGCAGATGAATGCCTGGTGCTGTGTTATGTTTCTGCATTATAACAGGGCATCTATTGGGCCAACCCAGAACTGGTAGTATTTAAATATTAGCTGTCCTATATGTGAAACTGCATAAACAAGGACTGTGTACAGTGGGGTTTACCTGTATATAAACCAATTAGTTTCAAAACTAATAAAAAATTCAAGTGATTACAGGAAACAAAAAGGTGTACAAACAACATCCATAATTACAAATTTTATTAATAATAAAATTCATACAGCCACACCTGTATAGTACAATGTATCAATACAAAGTGGCAGGAGTGCAAAGAAAAAAGACGGGATTTTTTTCCCCCCCCTTTTGCTACCATCACTAAAATAACCAAAAGTCAGGAGCAGAGCAGCACAGTCACAATTTAAACTCACTGCTAATACACACACACAGCCACTTACCTAGACAGCCAGCACTCACTGTCAACCAAAACAAATGCTCCATGTTGGTTTTCCAATTCCCCATCCTCAACACTCCAAATTCATGTGAGCGAGAGTTACTTATGTGTCACTTTCAGGGTTTTCATGAATAACAAATTGGATTACAACTCTTTATGAGCACAGCTGGAGGCAGGGGTAAACAGCTGCCATGCTATGAGGGCTGACTGTGTCCTCATATTTCACCTCATAATTGTTCATTTACTTATAGCATAAGGTTCATGTGTCTGGTGTTCAAAAATAGACTCTGACTCAAAACCCCTCAGAGCTGTGGTCCTTGAGTGTAGCAATGTGTTCACACAGAGCTGCTGATTTTCAGAACCCAGCGCAACATTTCTACCAGGCTACATTACTGCCTGGTTCTCCTGCAGCCACTCACCAATGTCTCCCAACCATCAACACATAGATCATCCTGAAAGAAGAGGCAGCAGAAAGAACATTTGGTTTTATATGTGCTTCAGTCTAATTTCAAATGTCGTTCTTTTTTTATTGAAACGGTAATTGGGTTAATTTTCAGTAAACTTGTATAAAAGGCAATTAGCTAAAATACTTTAACACCCCAAAAAGTTTCCAAAATCATAAGAAACGTTGCTTCTAAACCCATCTTTTATAGAGTATGGTGAGAGTTTTACAGTTGTCGCATTGCCATTTGCCGATGTTAATTATACAAATGGTGTCAAACTGTGTTTCAACTGTAGCATCTAAGGTAATGATTTAAAAGGATCCAATGTTTGTCAATTTAGATGTTGTGGAGTGCAAATACATCAGTGTTAGTGTTCATACTAGCTTGTGTAGAAATGAATGCCAATTCACCATGAGACCTCTAACAATCAAAACGTTAAATAATTTAACAAGTTTCCTCGATTTGTGGTGAAAACATATCTACCACTCAGATCTGAATACAACACAAAGAAATTTCTTTTTCAGGAGGACACACCAGAGTAAGGGCTATTGATCACAGCCTTTGACATATACATAGGGTTTGACTTCACTTGAGCACTAAAGCACTTCACTGAAGCAGCCTTTTCCCCTATGTAATCCTACATAAGCCTCTGGCTTTCAGGATTGCAGCCAAGTCCAAGTGACCTCAAGACTGACTTGTGTGTTCATGTGCACATAGGACAAAGAAATAAACCCCAACCCTACTTCTTGTACTCCAAGAGTTGTAGAAAAAAAGAAGTTAATCATGATCTCTTAGTGTAAACATTGAAAACCCATCACACATACTTTGTCTCCCCTTGCAGCTGTGATGTGTTGCCTCCAGATGAATGGGGGGGCTGTGCCTCATTTAAAGACCCATAATGCACTACTTCTTGACCTGTAAGGAGACCACTACCCAGGAAGGAACAGTCAACACCCAACACCTGCATAAGGTGCAATTTTTTTCCACTTTACGCTTAGAATAGCAGATGAAACACACTGAAATGGTTACAAGAGGTTAGGAAAGTTCTGTTCAGTTACACCAAGGAGTGCTGCTCTGCTTTCACTAGAGTTTAAAATGAGTGGTAAAAGAAAATATTACATATTGGTACTGATATGTACACACTCCTGTCCTAACTGGCAAAAACCCCTAAAAATTAATAGGAGCACTAGGAGAGAAATACACTGCATACTGATATTGATAGACTGCCACCTTCACCTGCCAATATGACGGCAGCAGAGAAAACAGTAACTGCCAGTGCTGCACAACCCTAAAGGACAGGGCTCTGATACAATCTTTCCTCATTATACAGCTCTCACAATGAACCCCGCCATTCTAATAAGTGAGACACAATGAGGATCAGGCAGTGTGTCAGACATCATGCTCACCTCCATGAGCCCTTGGCATCTCTTTACTTGCCAATCAGATACCAGCTGCTCCGCCAGTTTTACTTAAACCGCTAAAACCTCAAAGGGAGTTCAACAAGTTCAGTCAAGACTAGTTAAATTAGATGGTTTACTTCCTTGCTGGCACAGAAAATAAAATAAATTCTAGGATCAATATAAATATCCTCACCATGGTCTTACAATATAACAAGCAGGTTTCTTCAGCTCAGGGAGAAAGTGAATGGCACAGGAAACATATATTGCCAGCAAAACTGACAAAATAATTCAAAATTACAAACAGGAATCAGACAAATACATACACTTCACAGAAAATAATTAAATATTAACCACTGACAAAAACAGCTAAAATTCTATTTAAAAATGGAGCTGAAACTTCTGACTGTTGTGGATTTCGCTGATGGCTGAAAACCAGTACTGATAAGGTCTTTGGAGCCTTCATATTCCATCATCTGCTTTCTATTTCTGACTAAAGTTTTAAAACTATGGATCATAACCAAACAGAAGCCTCAGTTCTACTGGTGAGGCAAGCACAACATTTAGCTAAACATTCATGTATCACAAATAAAATGGGGAGCAACAGCTGGGACACTGCAGACGCATCCCCAATCAGTCACCAAAAAGAACAAGGAGGGTGATATTTCTGCACCTCACTTAAGGGCTCATAAATGAACCATGACACCAGTTACTGCAGTGCTCTGTGAGGGACTGCAAACTGAATTAAGGCCCAGTCACCAACAAATAGACAGCAACTGAGTAAAGTAAAGATTTTTGCACAGGACTGTGGGTCTATTGCCTTGAAATTAAACCAGTTAAAGATTATCTGTACTTTTGAAATGCTAACATGCGACAGCTAAACTCAGTTTCACATGTCTCAGCACATGGGTAGCTTTCATCTGCCCCTACTGAGCTGACTGGTGCTCAATAAGTATCTGAAATTCAGGTTTTTAATGCTTAATAAACATCAACACAATCATACTCTACAAAATGCGTTCTGTCCAAGTTGACCATCTGAAAACATCCAAAATAAACCACCTACCAACAAATTTTAAAATATTAACCAACATTAACCAATTGTACTTTACATACAAAATACCTATACAAATGTTCCGGTATCTCATGAGAGACAAAGCTATAAATGTCCCAGATAAGGTTATCCTTAATGGCTAGACCCATTATTAGTAGAAGAAACAGTTCCTATGTTGATGACAACATAAGTCAGAGACAGTAACTGACTTGGAGCAATCTTCTCCAATTGTTCAGCAAATGTCAGAAGATGTATTGTGTCAGACCTGGTTTTTCTGTGCGCGCTTAGAACCACTAAACAGGCCAAACAAAGGCCGAGTCATTTCAGTACCAACTCACCACGCTGACAATGATTTTAACAGCACAAACAGGAGCACTCTATGCAGCCATGAGAGATGAAGTTCATACAAAGCCTAGGACAGACATGGAAAATAGAACAGATCTGACTGATATTGCACTTTGGAAGGAGCCAGGGGAGGACAGATTGTGTGGGGCTGAGCTGAGAGGGCGACCCTTTTAAGGGATTCAGGCAGGGCACAGCCCTTACTTGCCCTGGAAGTTGCTCAGCTCCATGTCATCCTTGCGACGACGCTGCTGGGCAAAAAGGGAGCTGAAAGGGTACAGCTTGGCCTTGGCAGGATACATTTGGCCTGCAATGTCCACCTCATAGTCTCCACGGTTGATGAAATCAGGAGTGATAATCGGGGGTGCACCTGGAGGAGGTGAAACGAATCCCAGGCAAACATGGCGTTCCAGTGTGTAGCTGTAAGCACTGCTCGTGGTGACACCTGCCAGCTCCCCATTGCGATATATGGACTCTCCCCACCAAGGCCACAGGTCCAGCTCAGCATTATGGTCCTCTAGCACCAGCATGATGAAGCGACGGGACACACCTTCCTGGCGCTGTTTCAACAGGGCTGCCCGCCCAATGAAGTCAGTGTCCTGGGATTTGATCGGAAAGCAAGCAAAAAAATTGAGAGGAAAAGAAACAAATATGTGGCACTGGGCACACCCATTTTATATAGTTTCAATGGCCTCATATTTCAAATTTTAGAAATTTTAAACGATAAATGTTCATTATCACTTCTGAGCAGGTTAGACAAGTGACAAATGTACTTTTTAAATATTCTGGACTTTTAGAAAAACTAAAATTTGCAAATAATTAGTCTTCAGAGGGGATGAATATTTTTGACCACAACAGCACATTGGGATATAAATCATATTGTTCAATCAATACTAAATAACAAAAACACAGAAAGAATGAGTGGAAGGACTGAGTCACTACATGAAGAGTGGGAAGAGGTGGGAGCAGATGGGACATCAGAAATAGCTGAAGTGAAATAGATATTCAAAGAAAGGCTGAGAACACAACCAAATAGCTGTGCAAGAATTCATCAATGCACACAGCACAGTGTGCCTCACCTTGTCAAATTTGACTCTGAACTCTCGTCCACACTCCAGAGGAGTGGTGAAGGTGTCCAAGTCCTGGCCCCAGAAGGCAAAGAACTTCTCAATACGCAGACTACGTAAGGCATAGTAGCCAGCGTTGCGGATCCCGTACTTCTGCCCCACAGACATCACCTCATTGTACACATGCAGCGCGTACTGTTGAAGCATGTGCAGAATGGCATCAAAACTCCACAAGTGAGCCAAGAACAATAACATGACTATAAGCATCTGGGGACAAAACAATCCTTACTTCAATAGGTATGTAGAGCATGAAGCCAGGCTCTCCTGTGTGAGTCATGCTCATGACCCGGATGCCATTAGCATACCCCACACTCATTTCCTGTAGAACCAACAAATCAAGAGTGGTTGAGCTGTGGATTAAAAAAATATTTAATTATATTCTAGGTTTATTTTCCTTGGGAAGGATTTGAAAAGGTACCACACCTTACAGAAAAGAGATGGGAAATGCTCTGGAGTCATGGAGACATAGGAAAGTTCAGAGAGCACATCCATTGCACGAGGGCCAATTAGATTCAGTGCTGGAAGAATTAGATGGCAAAGATCAGTATTACAAGACACACAAAGGACTGCTCTCAAAATGGCTGTTAGCATCTGCCATGACAGAAAGCCACCCATACCCGTGTACTTCCAACTGACATCCTCTAAATGGAGCTGGGGGTCACTGGGCATGTGCTTCTTGATCCAGGCCCAGCAGCGAACCTGCTGGTCTGTGGGAGAGATGATGAAGAAGCTGGGAGGGAAGAAAAGTTCACAATTTATGGGCAACACAGGGCAGAGATGTAGAATTCACAAATTCTGCTGTTTTCCTTCACAGCCAGAGCTCTCATTCTGTACTGACCTGTTCTTGCTGATGCGCACCACACTACAGTCATTCTCATAGCCCCCGCGCTCATTGAGCATGCCGGTGTGAACAATGTGACCCACTGGGACATCCAGGTCATTGGCACAAAGGTTTTGCAGTAGTTCCAGTGCCTGGTCCCCAGTGGACTGCAATATGTGCAAAGAAAGAGATACCAATGTACCTGCTTCTCACTTTACAGCATTCACTGAAATATGTTATCAGGGCTAAAAGTATTATTTTGCTTTGTGAGTTATCCATCAGTTAACAAATAAGTATAACTGGGCAATATTGTGCAAAGCAAACCATTGTGATCCTAGAGTTTAAAATGATGATGGCATTAAAAAACTTTTAAGTGAAAAAACATCAGCCACAGTATCTGGAGAATACTAAGAGAAGCATAACACAGTACTTTGGATTTAATTTAATCAGCTTAGCATATAGCCAACTTCAGAATTATTAGTACAATTAATTAAAAAAAAGCAAAAATTAATACATATAAACTCCACTATATGCAGTCCCAGTATGTGCAATTTTGTTATAGTGCAGCCAGTCTTTTAATACCAGCTCTGTTTGTACAATAGATGCCTTGCTGTAACACAGCACCAGAAATTTGAGAAATTCAAAGTTCACTCTTGTGCAAATAGCTTGTTTCTGTACTACACCGCCTTGCAACCAGCTGATTTCCTGCCCCATACATACCCGTGTGTAAACACTACGCACTACAGAGCTTTACAGCAAACTGTAAGAAACATACTCTGCTAATATCTTTACAGTTTCATATCTCATGTTTGCTGTGTTTACACACATTTGCACAGATTCAATTATAATCTCAATAAGTATAATTCAAAAAAATGGGGGCAAAAAAGGTAGAAAAGCTTGTGAAAGAATTGAAATGGTAAGAAGGCTAGAAAAGTATGTCCAATGGAAGTGAAGCATTGGGGGAAAAAAAGCAGGGGAAGAGGTGAGCCGTACATCATAACGCTTCACTCATGAGTACAATAAGTCCATTACAGTAAATCGCCTTGTTTATTTGAAATCGGTGTGAACAGACGTGTTGGCAGCTGCATGACACATGTACGCGTTAGACGGTATATTACAGAGTTTTAGTGAGATACATATGGGGAAGTAATATAGTTTAATATTTTTCTCAAACTTTTGAGTAGTGCAATTTCTAGAAAACATATTTCAAAATTAAAAACTGATTTTGTGTTCCTGCAACCATTTCTGTGTTGATATGGGTGTATTTTTGGGGTCAATATCTTGTTGAAAGGTCCATCTATGACCTGGTCTCAACCTGCTGACAGAGGGAACCAGGTTTTAGTCTAAAATATCCGTGTACTTTGTAAAATTCATTATGAAATCGATCTTACAAAGAGCCTTTGCAGTTCTGAACTTGTGATCCATGGTTACTTCTTGGCCTCACTCATCATCTGCCTCTTAATGTATTAGAGCAATATGTATACGAGTCCAGTTCTTGCCAAATTTTCAACTGTCCCACACTTCTGAAACTTTTCATTAATGTTCTAATTTGTGCTTTGTAATATTTTCAGCTGTTATGTATTTTTTTTTAATATATCGGTTGCCTGATCTGCGTAGGTCAACGACCAACTGTCTCTTTTCAGCTGAGAGCTCTTCGGATTTGCCCATGGTGATGGATGACAAAGGAATTTTACATGCATTTGACCTCATATTTATATCCTAGAGACACAGTTTACCAGTTTGAATTTACTCATTTAGGTGAACAAATTAACAATAGTACATCCTCTCTTCAGACATCCATCTGAAACTTCAAGATCAAACATTTTGTTTAGGTCTACTATAATACTAACTACTAAATCTGCCTCACAAACATTTTGTGCATCACTCACACTGAGCTCGAACTTGGTGAAGGAGGACATGTCAATAACACACACAGCCTCCTTGCAGCACTTCACCTCAGCACCCACAATGTCAAACCAATCTGGCTTGTAGAAGGTCTTGCTTTGATCAAGAGCCAAAAGATCTATGAAGAGAGGGAGACTGGAGCTTGGGAACTATCACAATAGAAAATGCAGATACTTTAAAACATGGCGCCATCTATGCTTTTCAACTACATGACCCTCTTCCAATACTACCTTATGTGTTACTGATACAAAGTTCTTAATTAAAGTGTGACAAAATTGCCATTCCATATTTCACTTCACATTTTTTTAAGAGTACTTTTAATCTTCCATGTCAATGCAAAAGGAGAAAATAGAAAATAGGCAACTTTTGACATAATAGCAGCATGCAAAAACCACCTATTCTTACCCTTTCCAGGGGGGACAAAGTATTTGGCCCTCTCAAAACCATGTTTCTCCATCCACCGTGCACCCTGTGCATCCAGCCGGTCATACAAGGGACTGGTCCGCAGTTGCCGACCAGTCTGGAAATCCCAGCGTGGTACCTTCAGTTCATACAACAGGGCTGCAGAAAGCAGGAAAAGCAGACACGCAGTCAGGACTGCAAGCAGACCAACAAATTCAACAAATGAATTGCATAGGTATGCATTTTTTAGGCAATTCCTTTATCCACCACAACTTGCAAAAATAATCTATTAAGTCAAGCACAAGATACTATGTCAACTAGGCACAGAAATAATAATGAAAAAATTCAGTATATTCTTCAACTAGTGTGCTTTTAAACAAAGCGACAAGTATAGAGTCACAAAAGAATGTGATGAAAGGCAAGGACAAAATAAATAATAAAAGCAGATGTTAAAGAATTATGCTGAAACAAGTCGTCCAGCAACTTAAGTATAAAGCTTGTAAAAACTTTTAAAAAATCCAGAATATTACTTGCAAGATGGTTTCATAGATTATATACAGACTATGCTGGAATTTACATTTTATTGATATAAAAAAAAACAAAGTAGAAATTAGTGAGCATTTGAGTCATCTGATTCAACAAAAATTCAAAACATTCACACAACCATTGCAGCAGTCCATTCTTTGGAACAGATAGGCATATATACAGTTAAATATTAACATTTAATTGACTTTATATTATACCTGAATTGGTACACATTTAAGGAAGTTAAATCTTACATACACAAACTTCTTCATTCGAGTATAGGAAAAGAGAACTAAAAGTTTCACTTTCTGATACTACCTACTACTGCAGTTAAGAGAAGACAATTCACTCCCCTACAGGACTCGTAATGTTTAGTTTGGCCCAAGTGTTTTAGAGTCCAGAACACTTCATGTTTTCTGTGTGTTGCAGTCAATATGTCAACTCCACAGAACACAGACTGCAGACTCTGTAACCCCCTCCCCTTGACAATGTCAGCACAGCACGGAACAATACTCACGCATAACCTCCATGACCCTGTGCCTCAAGAAGGTGCGGCTACTTTGCAGGTTCCCGAAACGAGTGATGTCTAGTGGCCACACGTTGTCAGTAGGGTAGCCATAAGTCATCCACTCTGCCAGGTACCTGTAGAAACAGTAATTTACAGTAATGAAACATTTAAATATATCACACCCAACAAATCCTTAAACAGAATATTTACAAATCTGTTTTCTAGCTACATCTTAAATCTTGTTCAACAAAGATCAGCATCAGTGGATTCACTGTAATCAGGATTTCTGGTATTAAAGTAGTCAACTGTATATACAGTACGTTCCTAACTTACAAAGTTTTGAGTAATGAAAGGGGGAGAGAGCTACTTTATTCCTGTCCAAAAAAAAAACACTGCTGCCTCCCTCCCATTTATCTTACACTTATTCATTTAGCAGATGCTAATCAAATTCAGAGGAAGCCAAAGTGTGTTTCATCTACAGACACAGAGATACAAAAGCAGAGACGCAATTCTTTAATTCTAATGCCGACCTGCCTGCACCACCAGCAAAGGAGAGGCCAGATGAGTTCATGCCTGCCAGGACAAAGTAGCCGTGCACTCCTGTTGTCTCCCCCATCAGACAACGCATGTCTGGTGTGAAAGACTCAGGGCAGTTCACCAGCTGGTGGATTTCACATGAGTCCAAGCTTGGCATGCGCCGTAGGAGGGCACTCAGCATGGGCTCTGGGGAGTAAAGAAAAGGAGCTCACTATACATCATTCAGACACTACAAGAGCTATGAGAAAGTGGTTAAAGACACCCTTATACAGCAGGTATACAAGGGAACATGAGATGAAGATCCTCAGGTCCATGTTTTACAGAAAAGGGGGAAAGAAAATTTAGAAAATGAATAATGTAAGAAATAATACAAATATAGATGGATAAATACAATGTATAGATAAATAATAAATAAATACAGAAATTTACAAGTACACATACATCCATGTACGCACAGGCACATATACACGTGTATACATACATACACAAACATACAAACACATGTATGGTGGATGTCAGCGGCCATGGTCAGTGGCGGTGGTGATTGGGCCCAAGATGACAGAGTTCAGCAGCCTAACAGCCAGCGGTAGAAAACTTTTCCTGAACCTGGTAATTTTGGCTATCAGACTGCAATGGTGGATGGCGAAAACAGATCATGTATAGGGTGGGAAGGGTCTGCGGTGATGTTGTGAGGCTCTCCTGAGGCACCACTTATTGTAGGTTTTCTTGGAGGGTGGGTAGTGAGGTCTTGGTGATATACTGGGCAGTCTTCACTACCCGCTGCAGAGCTCCCTGGTCAGGGGCAGTGCAGTTCCAATATCAGCCTGAGATGCAGAAGGACAGGATACGCTCTATGGCACATTTGTAGAAGCTGGTGAGGATCGAGGGGGTGTCACACCAGCTCTATTCTGTCTCCTCATAAAGCGATGATACTGTTGTGCCTTTTTCACAAGGAGGGTTTTGTTGTAGGTGCTTGGTGATGTGCACTCTTGAAAACTGCACAGATTCATTAAACCCCAAAAAGGCTATGTTGAAAATTTTGATTTCTGTGATAAAGCTTAGAAAGCTGCGAATACCAATATCATATGCAGCCCGTAGTAACATCACACACAGACTGTATGTAAAAACCATGACACTGACGTATTTTCAAACTCCTACAAGTTAACATGCACAACCATAGATGGACTTTCTCACACAGACAGGAGCACAGTCACAGTGTACACTGTGTGTGTGCACATGCGTGCACCCACACACACACACACACACACACACAAATATTTTAAGTTCTACAATGTAATGGTAATAGAGTTTGGTGATGTATAATGTGTTACTACTGTCTGCAGGTCACTAGGGCTAATATCTACATTTTAAACCACTGAAATCAGTAACTTGACATATACATCAAATTGTTTTTTGTTTTCTACACCTAAACAGAGCAGTGAGAGGGAAGGGTGACAATGGTGGAGAGGGAGAACTAGTGAAATCTTGGAGTAAAGAATAGAACTATTTCACTTATTTATATTTATTTAACTGCTGGTTTTGATTGGTCGAGGCTGTTCATTTGATGGGAAGTAGGAAGTATACTGTTCATTTTGCTGTCGGTTAAAGGAAAACAGGTATACTGGCAGCACTGAGGGACAACATCTTATTGCATTTAAAATATCAAATGTGTCCAAAATGTATGACATCAGGATCTGATATAAATCTACCTGTTATGATTACCATTTGCGCTCCTGAGCTAAAAGCCACAACAGAACTAAAAGAGTGGATTTTTAGACCTAGAGGCTCATGGGAAAGACAGGTTATTCTGCAAACAAAACTGCTGTTATTGTAGGAAACTTATAAGATCCCTAACCTAGCTGGTCCCAAATGAGTCAGTAGGGTCCAGTAGTCATAGACACATTCTCTGCAGGATCACTGAAGAACTGTGTATATGCAAACCATAGTATGTTACCACCCACTACAAAATAAGGAAGAAATCAGATACAGTTCAATTCAGTCATTGACAATGCAAACAACTAAAAGTTAACCAACTATCTTAACCAGCCTGGGTTTGGTTCTTCGCTGCTTCTCTGGAAATTTATCATAAACATGCATATCAGCTAGTAATTGCAAGTTTGCTGAAACTGTCATCTGGTGGTTTTATCCCTCACTATATAAGAAATGGCAATAACATACCATCATTTTCTCCTCTCCCATTTCTTTTACCATTTGCTATGCTCTAAATAATCTGCAAGGTTACAAATGTTTTTAGAAGAAATGAAAATAAAGAGCAGTAATGAATCTGGGAACCACCATACCACCTTACCATCATGCAAATGCCACTTCTGTGACTTACTGTCTCATAAGCGTTTCATAACTCAGCATAAGTAGAACTTTAATAAGTTGAATCTTAATTTAAATTAGAGGGTAAATACATATAAGACCATCTTAAACAAGTAAGTTTCACTAGAAAATGCAATGTTTTAAAGTTATAGAAAAGCTATACCAAAAGAACTTCAAAAATACTGTTCGACTTGTAAGGATACGAATATTTGCAAGGTAAGATCATCCAGGTTATATGTCTAACTGCTGACAAAAACAGATTAACTGCTGCTAGCACTCACCAAAGTGGTCCCAGTCTTCCTGCATGTTCTGAATCTCCAGCTGGTTCCTTCCCTCAGTGAAGATGGGTTTTGGATTCTTTTCAAAGCCTCCAGACAAGATCCCACCCTGCCAGGCACGTACGTAGATCCTCCCGTCCATGTCCATCACCACTGTGGAAAAGTTCAGTATCTTGTCGCAGCTCCACACCAAGACCTCTTTGAAAGGCTTAGATGTACAGCACAATGAAGTCATCACCAATCATAGGTCATTATAACTCACCTGGAGCATTGGGTTGGAGTGGTGGCTGCAAGGGCTTAGTGAGCAGGTAGAAGTGCTCACAGCCATGCAGGGGCACAGAGACCTTCACCTCACTGACCTGGCCCAACTCATATGCCCACTGACAACACACCACAGAGCTTGTTACACACAGATAAGTTCACATTTTATCCACACACAGGGTTCCCAGTTGCTGTGTTACTTTGACCAGCAGTTATATCCCTACTACTTTCTTAGAGAGACCTAAGGGGGGATTTCATCACAATGGATATGATGTTTAATGTTTTGTCCTGATATAATCCTGATTTTCAGTTCATAGAAAGATACTGAAAAGTCTGTCAGCACTTTTACAAAATTCATCTCAAATCTCTTTCTGGTTCTTGAAGTCTCTCCAAATTGAAAAACACAGAGTAAAATGTTAACAAAACACTTGTACAGCCTAACCTGCCCCGCACAGTTGACAAAGTACTCGCACTCAATGAGCCCCCGGTCTGTCTCCACACCAGTAACATGTCCCTTCTCCACCAGAACGTGGTTCACACTTGTACGTTCGTGAATTTGCACCCCTGAAAAGATACATAATCAGGATTGATGGGGAATAACAGACAGGAATACACCCAAAAGCCCTATGTAGTGGCACTGAACTTATAGGTGCTCACCGTGACTCGCCGCTGCCACAGCCAGGGCATGGCTGACATCAGGCGGAGACACTACAGCATCTCCTGGGAGATGGAGTGCCCCCACCAGGTCATGGATATTCAGTAGAGGGTGTAGCTTTGTAACCTCCTTAGGCTTGATGACATTACAGCTGATCCCAAGAACCCTACATAAGAGAAAGAGAAATTTGTTTACATACTTAAACATACAAACCCAAAAAGCATTAGGCAATGTATTTGCTCCCAAATGGAGCCATGCAGAGACTGCTTGAACTCACTTAAGGCGGGAGGCTAGGCGCTTCAAGGACAGAAATCGATCCTGATTTTGGGCCAAACACAGGGAACCAGTTCGCACATAACCTAGAAAACACAGGTACATTTAGCCCACCCTCATACTCTAAGACGTAATTTTGTGATGGGCATCAAATTTTGTTAATTCAATTAAGATACTTTGTATCAAGATTCAGGAGTACATCTGTCTGACATTCGGTTTTAATTACAAAGTATACAGTCAAAATATAAAATGAGAGTTTCAACCACTGCAATTAATAAAATTTGAGTCTTAGCGAAACTTAAAAAACTCTAATAAGTTGGTTGGAATCGTGCTCATTGTGATAAAACTGCAGAATTCACATAACAGTACAGAGATGATCTACCAGTCTTCACTCCTGTCTCCTCTTCCAGATGCTCATACAGTGCATTTGAATAGTGAGCCATCTTGCTCTCAATGAAGATGGGCTTGGCCACACTGACAATACCAGCGCATAGTCTAGTGGTACCTGCCCCAAGCCTGTGGGCAGATAAACAGCATAAGTCATCATGGATGGCACTAACATTTTTACCTCAATGAATGGAACAATGTACTTACTAAGAACTAAGACTACAGAACTAAGGTTCATTTACAACTTTGTCATCTCTACATTTTACTCTTACCTTGGTAGCACGACAAGCTCATCCTGGGATACAGGTACATCTAACTTTCAGGACAAAAAAAGCACTGAATTTGAAGTTTACCATAGTACCCCCAATCAACTTACCTCCCCTGTTCAAGTAAGACAACCTCTGTCCAGCCAAGTTTGGCCAGATGATATGCTACAGAGGTCCCTACGATTCCACCGCCACATATCACCACACGAGCCTGGCTGGGCAAGAGCGAAGAACTGCCCTCTGCTGTGGCTGCCAAGCCTCTGGGAGAGCAACACAGACTTCGTCTGGCTCCCCAACAACTCCCATCGGAGAGCAGTCGAGGAATCAGAACAGGAGACAGGGCCCTGGAGCTGCGCACACAGCTACGCATGGCTCTGTCACCTGCACATGACACAAAACACACCATTCACAGACAAGGAAAAGCACACGTCACCTGAATAAATACATATTTATGCTAAATGTTGCAAGTCAGTTAAGTCAAGGCTTAGTGACAATACGGCCATGGAAAGGATTTTCTTTTCAGGATGCTGAGGAAAACAGCTTTTAAAAATTTGCAGGCAAAAGAAGACAAAAAATTAGATGGATGGGATTAAGCCCAACTATAACAGGAATGCCCCCTTGAACTCTAAGGACAAAGGTAGAGAACAGAAATTTCTGAAAACTTTCCATCTATATGGCTGCCAGAAGCTGACATAGACTCTACAGTACTTTATAACAGGAGTAAAATTAAGTAAAACACAATAATCATATATAACAAAATATGTAAATATACAAAATTCTATATTAGTCCCTAAAAACACATCCATTAAACTTCAAGAAAAAATTTTAATACCTCCATGTATAAGTAAATGTCCCCAGAGATTACACAGAACCCAACAAATAGCAACGAACTAACATACAAAACCAACATAGAAGGTACTTAAAATACACGGACGAAGGAGATACGTATGTATGTTATGACCTATAAATCACATCACTCTCTAACACATAAACGCACATATACAGACAAATAAACATACATTTGCTCACAAGCAACGAACGCACTGTTATTAGTGACTACTACTGCTAACCTAACACTGATTTTTTAAAAATATTTAAGAATACAATGTGTGTAACGTTAACTTCGATCACCGTATGAAAAAAACATTATGTGTATTTCCCTCAAAAACAGGTATAATTAAAGGAACGTTCCGTGTGACAGTGCGTCTGTATGTGACTGTGAGGGTGTCGAAGGCTCCTCCAGCTCCCTGGGTATTTGGTTGATCCCAAAAAATTCGACAACATCGACATAAATTCAACAACCTTGCGCTCCTACCGACCCGTTTTAACAAAATAAACCACCCCGCGTAGGTCTTTACTTATGTACAAACTGCACAACATTGGACACAAAAAGTTCACAAGAAACATAAGACTTCTCACTTTGTTGGCCTTGGAGTGCAACCGAATCCCCAGCCTCGCGTATGACCCTGACATCGGGGAAATTGCGCCTCACTGCCGCTAACAGCCTACGTCTTCACCGACGTCACTCACGTTCGCATCGCACGGTACACTTTCGCCTCTCCGTTCGGACTACATTTCTACGTGAAAGTGCACGTACATGTGAGACGTGCCCATTTTTGCTTCCTGGCCAATGAAAATCAGAAAAGACTTGTGTCACGCCCGCCTTGACCAATCCATGTCATCGGTCGTGAAGCTGACCCAAACTCCTTTCGCACCGATCGAGTGAATGTTTGACCTGCGTATTCGCCGATCACAGCGCAAGGAAACGCTGAAAATGGGTGGCGTACGGAACAATGTGTTGAAAGTAGCTCATATTCAGCCCTTTTTAAATGAGTTATGCATATGCATACGGTGGTTGACTCACAACTGGAGGTGTCCAGACATTGCTCATTTGTAATGCAGTCAGTATTGCTTGCAAGGTAACACCGTACTAAACGTACATTAATTTCACAAAGCATCTCTAATATTTTTGAACGATTTTGGTAATTTATTTTTAATATTTATTGTTTTAGGATACGAGGTTTATGGGAGAAATATCTTCGCTGTATGTTGGTTCTGTGCAAGACGCACTTTTTTCGTGCGTATTAATGTCGTGTGCTGGGGATCCCTATAAAGAGAAAGGCACGGAAGTATTACAGTACATGACGTTCTATACAGTAGGCGAATTGTTCATTGTTATGTTCGGGATGATCCACACTAACTATAAAGCGGAATGTGTTTTTTCTCAGTCTAACAGTTTTGCATAGTCAAGTTCATTAAAAAGGAAAAAAACGAAAAGGTTGCTTACTATTTTGAACATTTTAAATTTGAACAATGTTTAGAAAAGGGACAAGACTGATGTCACATGTAGCATGTAGTAACATCACATACACAGGATATGTATGTCATGTTGATGGATTTTCTCACTACACACAGCTAACGCACATGGATTTTCTTGCGCCAAACTCACGCACGCAGTCATGTAACCCCGTCTCACTCAAGGCCAGAAAAATGAAAGGTAATAAAGTTTGGTGATACATTATTTATTATTACTGTGTGCACGTCACTATAGCTGGACACGCGTTGTCAGTGGTATCCGCACGTTTGACTACAGGAGCCAGCAGCTGTTATATGTGAGCAAATGAAAATATAAAAAATAAGAAATAATGCATGACACGCACATGGCGCTGCATGATGTGAGAGTAACAAAATTTGACTATATATTTTGTTTCCCCTCCCGCATTTTCCACTTGACTATGACCAGACCCTGTTTGTTTGTTTGTTTTGTTTATATTATGTGTTAAATTTTACCTTTCCACCGCTACACTTTTTTGACCTGGACAGTGTTGGGTGACTCCACTAGTGTACTGCTAAAGCCCTGCACTATGATATGAGTGACTTGTGTTGGTGGGGATTTATCCAATACCACATACTGAGCACTTAGGCTGAGATTAAACATAACATTTATTTAAACAATTACATGCCTACTAACAGAAGCAGCACTGAAAAAGCAAGGAAGACTCATTAAATTTTGTGGGAGCATCTGGACTTAAACACAATGAATGATCTAAACATTGAATATTGATTTGTGGTTCTGGATATCCCCTGTGGATGTTAGGTTTGTTTCATACGGATGTGAATGACATGATTCAAATCAAGTTTAACCAAGAGTTGAACAATTCCACATGCTTTTCTATCAATTACCAATAATCACTTGTCCAACCCAGGGTTGCTGTGGTCCAATGCCCGTCCTAGAAACAAAGAGCATGAACCAAGGAGCATCCTGAACTGGACAGCGGTTCAGCGACAGACACCGGGCAGCTCTAACCAATCTACTTGAAACGCATATTTTTTTAATGAGTTAGAACTGGATTTGAACCCATGAGCTGAGGCACTAGTGCTACTAGCGCTCACTGTGCTGCTCATGATAGTTTTTTAGTCTAAAGAAATCTAATACAGCAAATCCTCAGTTTCCAAAGTCTCTATATCTGACTTTTTACTATAATGGCTCTTGAAAATTAATACCTTTTGGAAACTTTTGCTATAACAAATTTTTATCTGAATCTTACTCATAAAAAATGTAAATGCAAATAAAAGTCAATAAATTTAAAAATCTCCAAATATACCACATATTTCAATAAAAGAATGCTGTATGTATTATAATAAACTTTACTTTATATTGTTACAAATTTATGCAAAGCCAGACATGTTTACATGGGTGTTGGAGGTTTCCACCCATTTTTCTTTGAAGATATTTGTGTCATATCACATTAAATAAATGTTTAAAAAATAAACCCATGTGTTTAAATGCTGGTTGTGTGAAAGACGCACAGCAGGCTACTTTGACATATCTTTATTCCCCTTATTCAACATTTCATAACATTGAACTCCCACTGCTAACCCTGTGTGTATGCCCTCATCTCCCAGCTATAACAGTGACACTGGGGGCACATCCTGTATGTACATTTACATTAAACATGCAAATTAATGACATTGTTTTCTAATTAGGTAACTGGTGTTTACAGTTGTCATGCTGAAGTCATGAATTTATAGTTGGAAAACCTATACAATTGGCTGAAGGTGCATTATCATTCCCTCCCTTTAAGATTGGTTTACAAAAAATTATTTGTCTGAGGTGTTTAAGGACGAACTAGATTGATACCGAGGAATTACTTTGTGTTGTTCCAGCAGATTTTAAAGTAGTGTTTGACAAAAAACTTAAACATGTATTGAACATCAACTGGACTACCAGTTCCAGCCCCTTAGTGGCTAAGAGACTGACAAATTTTTGACCTCTGAATTTTTTTAAAATGAGAAATTCCAAAATACTTTAGAGTGGAACAGACAACTACCCTGTCATTCTGAGATAAATTTACTCAAACATGTCCCCTGGCAAATAGTTACTGAAGAAAAAATTAAGTCCCACACAAAAGGTCAGATGAGTCAAGATATGAAAACCTGCAGACTGTTTTTATTAATAAATTGTTCGATTTTCTGTACAGAACAAAAATGTTTAAGAAAGAAACAAATGCACAATGTTAATCTGTTACATCTCAATAGTACATGGCATAATCAGAGCAGAAAGAATAGCACATCCATGGACTTTATACACAGAAAAAATAATTACAAAACTATCATAATTTCAATTTAACTTGAGGAAATTTCACTTTTTAAGGATGAAGACAGTAACTACCAATTTGTGGAATGACTGGATAGAGTTGGAAGCTGTACAATGGAGGGGAGAGTCTGTCAGAAGCAGGAGTTTCTTCAAAAGGGCTCCCCTTGTTAGTTTTCCTTTGAGCCCTTTCCCCTCTGATGAGCACAATCCTGCCACTCCCTCTTGCCCAGGTGTGGAAAGGGGGTAAGAGGTGCAAGTAGCAAACCCACCAGCCATGCAATTCTCCCCTTTCAGGTGTGTGCACAGGAACAGGTCAAAGGGGACCAAGGGTTTGTCTGCAGTCTTTCAGGGGCTTGTTTTCTTGGGTGGTGAAAAGCACTGTCCCACCCTGTCCAGGCTTGTACCGGCATCATATAGCCAAAACGCAGAGGGAAAAGGGACACAGTCTTTGCTGTTTTCTGAAACAGCAACTCAAAGGAACCCAAAAAGCACAGCAGGAGTAATACAGAGTGAAGGGGGAATGTCCTCTGCTGGGGGACATGAACCAAAATATACTCCTCAGAGCCAACAGCAAACGTTAGAAATGAAAGCTACATGGCTCATTTGAAAACTGTTTACCATGAATGTGTCTCTACCACTGAGAATGCAGAATCATGTTGCTTAAACTTGTTTAAAAAAATAAAATAAAAAATAAAAATTCAGGAAATTTTCACTGCCTTCCCTCCCATGAGAAGCCTTAACATCGTGGACTGCTTACAGTAGCCCCATCTATAACATTTTAGGTCACATTTTGAGGAATTGTCCTTTACATCCAAATTAGATGGAGAAATTAGTTATACAGGATTATACATATATACTGTAACAGTAATATGATCAACTGGGAAGAGGCGCCTGTGCAATAAACATTCACAATCCCCAGAAGTTATAATACTCCCAAACAATTTTACATTACCCATGTCACACAGCATATAACCTTTACTACTGGCAAACCTTTATAACTATTTACATAGGCAATTTTCCCCACTGTTTACTGATATGAATTCAAGTCATTTCACAAAGCACAGCTGGAGCAACAGTTAAACTAAATGATTAATCCACTTTTACCTGTACAAGGCTCAAAAATTACAGAACATTTTTTTCTTATGACAATGCTTCAAGACTTCTGCTGTATGAATGGAGGTGTCAAAGGGCAGGAAGGGGGCAGTTCATTTAACAGTCAGGCAGGTGCAAGCCATGTCTCAGCAGGAACTGAGCCTAGGAATCTGTTGCTGCAGCTGTTCAGGTAGGCACACAAGGATGTCAGGAGTTTCCAGCGCTGCTGCTGCTGGTGGGGGGGAGGGGGGGGGGGCTCACAAGCACATAGACTGCCCCTTTAAAGACCCTTTGATCTGGCTTCTGGTGTTGGGGAGGGCATAGGGAGTTAGAAAAGGTAACATTTGGGGCTACACAGAATGGAAAGTGTGGAACAGATGATAAAATCAGAGTGGTGGCCAGAGAAACTACATCTATCCTACAAAGGGAAATGACACAGGATCAACTATATAAGCTCAGAAATTTACTCCTAATCTGTAATGAAGTGTCCCAAAGAGGCAAGCAAGGAGCACACTGAAATACTCCATCACTGCCTTATCTTTTTGGACAAGCAGGCCCTGACCCTGCAGAAGAGAGTCTTGCCAGCAGCTTCACTCAATTCTCTCCTTGCTTCATGGAAAAATTGACTTGGAAGCCTTGTTTCTTATTACTAGCTGATTTAAGACATGCAAAATGTGTCCAGAAAAGACTGCAAACTCCCCTGCTCAGCTCAAACTAGACATATCTCCAGATTTATAACTACAGGGCACAAGTCCCCTTTTTCTAAAGGTCTAGAAGAGCCCATTCAGGGGGAAACAAACAGGATGTTGACAGGCAAGAGAGTAAAGGCAAAAAAGGAACACAGTTAAACTCTTCAAGTTATTTCTAAAAAATAAATAAGGCCATGACCAGACAAAAAAAAAAAAAAAAAAAAAAAAAAAAAATTTTT